>OX578141.1:136194660-136529660 GCA_951213105.1 Amaurobius ferox
ATTAATTACTTTCAGCACTGATAACAATCAAAGTATAGTATTTATGTAAGAGTTATATAAGGACAGTATTATTATAAGAATATTAATCTTTCAAGCATTAAAATTCTAGATAAGCTATAAAATTCAGCTATAAACTCAGTAGAATGTAAATCCAATCAAGAATTCATATAATTAAATATCACTTATTGCAATAAAATTATGTGTAAGCAGAAGCAGTATTTTTGTAATTTGCTTTTCCTGTCGTATGAAATAGCTTGACAACTTTCAAGACAATTAAAATGAGAGGGATCACTGGGAAACGTTTAAATTTTAAAACTATTTTCTTTTTATAGGGGTGTCCAATAGACTGTCTCCCGCCATATGAAACACAAACAAGGAAATTCTACACATGTGTATTGTTGTGAGTCGGAAGAAAGCCTTAAAAATTCCATTTTCCCTGATATCACAGTTTTTTTAGGAATTCCCTGATATTTCTCTGATTTTTCCAGAATGTTGATGTTGTCTGATATTTCCCTGATTCCTCTGATTTCCAGGTTCTGTAGTCACCCTGGTGTAGATATAATTTACTACTTTCTTTAATAAAGTAGCATAATAAAATTAAGCGACTACAGTTGTTTCTTAGTACTTTTTAAAAGCAAATAATTATATTTGAAGTAAAAAACTATAAGATTGAGAAAGTTAGAATTTTGAATTTATAATCTCAGTCCGTCATTCATCAACATATTTTTATATCATTTGCTTGAGACACCTATGTCACGCCTCTGTTTAGAATTGCTTCTTTAACGCGATAACATTTTTTAAAGCGAAACGTATTGAGAAGTCTTGGGGGTTAATTTTAATTAAAATTAATTCCCGATTATCTAATTAAAATGCGATTAAATCTTTCAAATTTTCATAACCTTAATCACAAGATCATATCTTCTATTTTAGCCAAACCCGTACTTTCTACAAACAGAATTCGTGTTTTAAATCTATGAACTGACACACTGTATACATTTAACTTGCTAGTACTTCCTTCAATAAAGTAGAATAATAAAATTAAGTGGCTGCAATTGTTTCTTAGTTTTTGTTAAAATCACTCACTCTGTTTTTAATCTGAGTAAGAGGCTCTCATAACACCACCGTAAAAATTGTTGTCATCTAATTTTCTTATGCCTGCTCTTTTTAAGGAAGTACTAGCATTTTATATTTTGACAAGCTGCATTTTTATTTATTTTGTCATTATGTAGATGCTAGAAATAATTTATTAGTATACTCAGACAAATCTAGTATATATATATAT
The DNA here is from genome assembly GCA_951213105.1 of Amaurobius ferox. Taxonomy (NCBI): domain Eukaryota; kingdom Metazoa; phylum Arthropoda; class Arachnida; order Araneae; family Amaurobiidae; genus Amaurobius; species Amaurobius ferox. The sequence goes on from OX578141.1 coordinate 136,195,943, forward strand.
ATATATATATATATACAATATATATATATATATATATATATATATGTAGTGATATGTTACCTTCTATCTTTATCCTTAGTCTTGGCCTATAGTTACTCATTTGTAACAGATATGCTAGAGATGGGTTTTTTTGTACATACAGTAGTTTATGCATAATTTTCGATTAAAATCCTTCAATTTTTATTTATTATATATATATATATATATATATATATATATATATATATACTCTCAGTTAATATATATATATATACAATATGATATATATATATATATATATATATATATATATATTATATATTGTATTATATATAATATATATATATATTATATTGTTTTACGTGCCTAGTGATTTGTACTCTCCAGCTCTTGAAGGCTTCAAAAGGGCAGTGGAATTTACCTGACATTTTAAATATATATTTGTCTAGATCAATGTCAAAAGCTTGTATTATTTTCATTTTATTATAAAGTAGAGGAAGATGATGAGGACAACACACGACTTTCACTGACAACATGGAAAGCTATTTTGAAGCACCCAATCAATTTATATTTCGCGCAACTCTAAATTGACAATTATTACTACTGGTAGCATCCTCAATCTATGCAATAAAATCTATATAAATAAAATTGAAAATCTGTCTGTCTGTCTCATCATTACGGTTGAACCGACGTTTATGAAATTTTATGGGTAGCCTTGAAATAACCCCATTTAAAATTTAGTCAATATTTCGAGTTTCTAAGTCCAGGGGTTGTCGAGATATTATTGGAAAACGAAATTTCTTTTAGGAGTTCTTTCTACTCGCTAACTCCCTGGTTCCTCCAAACGAAAAAGGTTGGAAATAGCTGGTTTAAAACGTGAAAGTGAATTAAAACTCTATCTCTGAGTTTGGTAGGAGTTTACTGCGCTAATCAGTCACTTTTGAAAATAGATGGATTGAAACATGAATTTAAATGGAAACTCTATCACCGTGGTTTATTTTTCACAGGCTCTTGCTCAACAATGAAAAGTATTGAGAAATCAAAATGGTTATTTAATTCAGCATTTTATCAGGAAGATTCTTTCTTATATCATGTTGCTCAGCAACATAATTAATTCAAATGTGTTTGTTAATTTTTATTATTATGTCTTCGATTTGAATAATAAGTAAATGGATATAAAAAGATATCTTATAAATGAACGGTTTGATTTTTCTTTTAATTATATTAATTGAGGACTCCGTACATGTTTTTGGCAAAGAGTTTTCAAGCTGTGTACTTTCAAATTTTCATATACTGTGTTTAGACAATAAACTCATATATTGTATTTAGCCGATTGTTGAAACAGAATAAGAGTAGAGCCGGTATATTTTCTAATACAATTTTAGTGTTTTCATTTAGTATATATACAAACGGGATCAGGATGTTTTATTCTTCAGATCTGCAAATTCAGAGCTACGAATTTGGCGGAATATCGCTAACTTGGCAACTTTTCTTAAACGGTGTCAAATTGACGGAAATGTCGCCAAATTAACAAAAACGACTCTAAATCAATGAAATTAATTTTGTTTAGTTAGGAGAGAGTACTGAAATGATGTTTCGGTAGCATTTGTCTGTCATTTCAACCGTCCGACTTAGTAACACATGTAGCGAATTTTTAAAATGTCAACAAATTGATAAAGATGTTTGTAAATCTATAAAAATATTTTGAAATTGATAAAATTGCGCTAGATCAATGAAATTAATTGTGTTTTGTTAGGGGATAGTATTGTGATGATGTTTCGTCAATTTGTCGCCAAGTGGGACTGTCAGCTCTGCAGTACCACTTGGCGATAAATTTGGCGATTATTTAAAATGTCGCTTAATTGACGAAAATGACGCCAAATTGATAAAATGACACTAAATTCATCAGAATCACACCGAATTAACGAAAATTCAGTACTTTGCATAATTAAGTACGATTTTCTGGATAATCTCTTTCGTTTGAGAATTTAAAAATATGTTTTTTTAATTTGTTTACAAACTGGACCAGGTTGCTTTATTCTTCAGATCCCCCTATGAAGATAATTTTGTATATCGAGCCCAGAGATTCTTATACATTTTTCAGAAGAATTAAATTAAATATCTTAATAGAATATTTTGAATAACAAAGTCATTTAGAATACTATAGGAATTTACACAAAATTGTGAATGTTAAGTTTGTTTATATTTTCCATACGAAGAACGGATATTGCTAGTCTATATAAATAAAATTGAAAAATCTGTTTCTTTTTTTGTGTGTTTGTCTCATCATCACGGGAGAACGGTTGCACCGAATTGAATGAAATTTTTGGAGTAGACTTGGAATAGCTCCACTTAAAATTTAGTTTATGTTTTGAGTTTCTGGGACCAGGGGTTGTCTAGATTCTACCAATTTATTTGAAGAAAATTATATCATGTCAACAAGATACGTATATAAAATAAATTTCATCGACATCGCATTTTTGACTTTATTATATCAATTACGGGCTTCAGGTTTAAACATTATTCTTTTTGATATTTTCCGGGATTATTGATTTGGGGATTATTGTTATGCTGATAATTGTTATTCTGTTATTCTGTAATGCGTATATATAGGGGTATACGTATGATCGAAATCCCGTTACCCCTGTCTTTATATTTATATGAATACCTTATTGCAGTATTTCAATCCGATACGTGACAGAAGCAGGGAAGCAAAACAAAATGTCTGTAATGTGAATGTGATTCAAGATAACTTTGATAATTGTTCATTCTTTGAAAGCCATCGGGAAATGCGTAAGAATAAACAAACCGCTTTTCGTAAATGCCAATCAAAACGTTGCAAGTTGTGTCCTTGTGCAGACAAAGCACAAATCAAGGATTAAAATACATATGTCAATCTAAAACCAATCTACATCTTTGGATAAATCTTCATAGAAGTCAAGTAAATAAATTCAAGAGTGAAAATGATTAAGATATTTTCAATTTATTACGTCATCTGTTTTATTTTGGCAAAGATTTTAAAAACTAATATGTTGCAGTACGTGTAATCTTCTACTAATACACGAGTATATCTTCTAATATTAGCGAATATAAGTACTACGGATCCCATACAATTTTAGCGCCTTTATTTTGTATGTATTGATTCAATTTCATATTTTTTGAAAATGTGTTTACAAACGGGATCAGAATGTTTTATTCTTCAGATCTGCTCGTGAAGATAATTTTGTATAGAGAGAACAAAGATTCTTAAAGATTATTTTAGGAACATTAAATTAAATATTTTAATAGCATATTTTGATTAACAATGTCATTTAGTATACTATAGGAATTTGCACGCAATTGTGAATTTTAAGTTTTTTTTATATTATATACTCCTTAAGAAGGACGGGTATATTGTTAGTAAGCAATACAGTCCATATATTAAGCTATTTCAATCATTACTTCATTAATTTGGCGTCATTCCGTTAACTTCCTTTTTAGGATGTTAAATTACTCACCAAGTTGGTAGAAATATTACAAATTTGGTGACATTTCCCTAAATTAGTCGCCAAGTTCGTCAAATTTATCGCTAGGCGTTACAGATAAACAGAGAGAAGAACATTTCTTATATATATATGACTGTTGGAGAATTGTTAGACGTCAAAGTACAAAACGATTACCCAAAGTATCTTCTATCGCCAGTGGAATGAACTCTGAGAGTGATAACAAATTTATTGCATAATATTACATATGAAAAGTAGAACCTTATTTTACAGTAGTTAATATGGTTTGTGATTTTTTGTTTTATAAATGTGTTTAAAAAATGTGTAATATCTCGAAAACGGTTCATGTTTTCAACTGTTTATGCTAGTATAAGTTTGTGTCAATCGTTTGTAATAAAAAATTACATAAGGAATGATTATTCACGTTACATTATTGAAGGCTATGATTTTTTAATCCTTTTTACAAAATTTCATTCGAAAATTTGGTGGCATTCCGAAAATTCGATTACGTTTAAAATCAATTGGCTTCCAGTAATCATTGATTGTAATTTTTGTATCAAATTTCCTTCATGAGATATCGCTTCCACAAAATCACGAACACAAACACACACACACATACCACCTCAAAATTGTTCGATTCGAGATCAGGAATGCTTGAAACGTACTCTTCCGACGAAAACTCGAATTCCAATTTTTGACCCAATCATAATATTTCCCCTATACTTTATACTATGTATATAAGGAAAGTAAAAAAACTGAATGATAGAATTTAAAATATGTATGCACTTATGATAATTGCTCAAGAATAAGTACTTCTATATTTTACTGCTTCTGTAATTTATTGATTTTTTATTTTACTACCTGTATACTACTACTTTTATTTTACTTTTTTATTTTACTACCATAACAGCAATTATCCGTTTACGATTTTTGTATAATTCATGCTAAGTCGTATAATTCATGCTAAGTCGATATTCCTAATTTTCTAAGAGGTGTTTCTGGCTTCAAGATGTGTTGTGAAAAAAATGTACAGGTAGCTTTTTTGGTCGAGCACAATTTCTAGATCAAAATACACTGATTTTATGCCTCCTTTGTTAGTCAGGGCCATTCCGTGTTATCCAAGTACTGAGCATTTAAGATATAAAATTAAGAAATTATATACTTTCCCTATATACATATTTACATTCCCTATAAACCTAGTATAATGTCTAGGGAAAGTATTGTGATGGGGTCGAATCGAGTTCGAGTTTTGGACGGACGGTTATGTTTCAAGCATCCCTGAACTCGAATCGATCGTTTTTTTGTGTGTGTGTGCATGCGTGTGTCCGCCCATGAGTCTGTGATATCTCTGACGATATCTCACGAATTTATTGAGCGTTTCGAAAGAAATTTGGTACAAAAGTTACAATCGGTGAATACTGGAAGTTTATTACTTTTAAACGCAATCGAATGTTCAGAAGACCCCGCACCTCCCTTTTGAAAATATCCTCAAAAAGTCAGAGCCTTCAATAATGTTACGTAAATAATTATTTTTTATGTAATTTTTTATTAGAAAACGATTGACATAAGTTTCAGAAAGCTAGCATGAACCGTTCTTGAGATATTGTACTTTTTAAATAAATTTATAAAAAAAAATTATATAAAATTTATAAAGTATTAACTTTTTTGAAATATGTTCACTTTTCATATGTCATATTATGCGATAAATTTGTGAACATCATTCTCGTGGATCTAGTTCGTTCCATTGAAGAGTGAAGATATTTTGTGTAATAGTTTTCAATAATTCTAGCATCCTAATGTGTGTGTATGGAATGCTCTTCACTCCGTCTGTCTGTAACATTTGGCGATAAATTTGACGAACTTGGCGTTTAGTTTAGCGACATATCGGTAACTTGGTGATATTTTACTCCAGATTGTATGAAAATATCGTTAAAATTACAAAAATGAGTTGCAAAAGTTAACGAGAATAGCCTCAAATTTATGAATTAATTATTAAAATATTTTCATATATGGACTCTATTGCTTATTGAGTATGCTATAAATATTGATAATTATTTATTTAGAGTTGTGTGAAATATAAGTTAATTGGATGTTTCGAAATAGTTTTACAAGCCAATTGTACAATTCAACATTTAAAACGTTGTGCCTTAGATCTTATACATCGTTTTTCACTGTGAAAGAAGTTAAATCATTGCATTATATAGGCAAAGTCATGTGCTGCCTACATCAGACATTTTTAGATTGAATTGTGACTATATTGCAATCCCTCACAATTAGCACGAATATTTGTTTGCGCGAAACGCCGCGCTAAGTGAAATCGCGCTACTCGAATATAATAATCAATATAAAATTTTCTAATGCGGCCCAAAATCTTGGGAACACCAACCAATATATTTAAATGCGATTTTTTATAGCAATGTAACATACAGTAAACAAAGGAAAATAATTAATATTTGCAGCAAAAAGTTTATTAAGAAAATACATTACTATTTCCTTAAAAAATATTTATAATTTGTATAGTACAGTAAAGTACTCTACATTTCAAAATATTTAATACTGTACAAACATCCTAATTTATGAGTGGCGCCTTAATATAAAAAAAGTTTATATATCACAGCACATTGATGCACTGTGACGTCGCTGCTGCTATCTACAATGTAATAATGTACATTGCGTAATGCATCGAAATATAGACATTTGAAAATGTTTCGAAATCTTTGAACTTCTGAACAGACGTTTAACTTACTGTTCGTTTTTGAAAATGTTCTAATATACAGTATATTGTGCACACATATATTATGAGAGACGCATCAATATATAAAAGAATCTAATGCTTTCTCTATAGACACAAATTCATTTTCTCTTTCTTTCTTTTACAATTTATTGAATAGATTTTAACTGCACGAAGTAACATAACTAATTATTTGAAATTACACCAAATTTGCAGTTTTGATTGAATTTTCGTTTTCATCTAGCGACTATAGTATTTTCAAAGAGGCGATGGGGCAAATTCCTTGAGAAAGGTTAGGGTAAATACCTTGAGAAAGGTCCTAGAGTTATGGGGTTTGCTTAATTTTTTTCGTCGTCAAACATTATGTATGAAACAAGTATTAGATTGATACATTTAAGCAGACGTAGTCTTTTATTTCAGATCTTGATGGTTTTTGCTGGTTATTTCTAAAACAAAAAAAATATATCGCAGGTTCTTTTTTTCCGAATCGTACCAAAATCTAATCAGTATCAAAGTAACCCACAAGTGACTCATCTACTAAATTTTGTGCAATTTAATAAGTTACTTTTTTAGCTAGAGAGGACACACAGACAGACATCACGTTTTCCGGTTCTAGAGTGCTCAAAACGTTCAGATTCTAAAACTATTAAAACGAATAGCATCTCAAAATTTACTCTACAATGAACAATGCTAGAATAATAAGGGGTTGGGCCTTTATTTTCCCCTGAGCGGTACATAACTATATAAAAATTATAGTAATAATAAAGTAATATAATTTAATTGAGTAATGAAACTCAATTTCACGTATTATAAAGTCTGTAAGAAAAATCATGTGTTGCTCACATCAAAAGTTTTTTTCCTATAGTAGTAATAAGTTCTAATATAATAAAACTACATGCTGCTATACCATTAAAAAGCAAACTTTTATTTATATTGTCAACAATAACATTTTCATTTGTGCATTACTGTGCATTGTCATCTGCGTATCTGTATGTGTAACACAGTGTATTACATATCTTCCTCGTGAGAGATACAGTGGAATTTAGTAAAAATGTCAGTCTCTCGTTGCATAGCTGTTCGACAGTGATGTGTGCGATTTACATTTTGCATTTTTTTTTCGAACAAAGTTCAAGTTATTTTAAAATATTCGAATGACATTTAGTTAATATCATGTGAAATAAATGACAATTGGCGAATTTGTTGGCGACAAAATACAAAAGTATTACCAAAAGTATATTATCGCGTGACTGGAACGATCTTACACTAACATACTTGCTAACATACGAACAAACATACACACACACAGATAGACATCACCTCAAAAATGTTCGATTCAAGTTCAGGGATGATTAAAACGTGATCTTCCGTCGGAAACTCGAATTTGAGTTTTTGACACTGTCACGAACTTTCCCTATATATTATACTATGTATGTAGGGAAAGTAACAATCTGGAATTAGATAATAAAATTTGTAACCGGTTAAAAAACCCTATTCAACCTGTAATATAAGAGTAAAATCTGGCGTGCTGTAGTAACTGTTTTTTGGCTATACTATGTAAGTTTCATCATTTGATCAATGGGAATAAATATTATCATAACTCCAGTTCTTACCTTTCACATCGCATGAATTAATGTTTTCTGCTACAAGCGGCCTCCACTCTCTTTTGGGATCTGGTTGCTCAAGTAGTGATAAATGATGCATCTGAGGTGAAGTGCTGTTGTCTATTACGACCGGATGTATGACATAATCGCCAGATGAAGAGTGAATATCACCTGTCTGAAGAAGAAAAAATAAATCTTTAATAACAATAAACCTTTAATAAAAACAATATCATCCATTAAAATGTTATTAAATATTTTGAAATGTAAAAAAAAAAAATTGACATTTCTCAAGTATAAAGTGTGAGAACCTGTATTAAGAGACCTGATAGAGATCTGAATTTATTCGAGTCTCCATTCGAATTGAAGACGAGTTCTGTCCCCATTCAATTCTTTCGAATGCTTCTGTAAAATGGAATGATATTATGAAAATATAAATGCAAATAAGGTTAAAAACCTGAAGTGGGAAGCACATGACTTTCCTTACAAACACAAATCCATTTTCTCTTTCCTTCTTTCACAATTCATTAAATTGAGTGAAATAACATGGATAATTATTTGAAATTGCACTAAATTCGCTGTTTTAATTCAATTTTTGTTTTTTTGGGGGGGACTGGACGTATTTGACGATAGTTTTCGTTAAAACACTATACAGGGTTGCTGTTGTTGAGACCCAGACCGTCCGACCTACCAGAAAGGTGTAAGGTAACTGTTTGGACGGCCGGGATGTGCCACCCAATTTAGACCGGAACCCAGTGGGGGAGGCATCCACAGGGACCGTACCCTCCTTCCCCTACCATCAACCTCTCGGAAGGACTTACGGACCCACATGTTTAACGTGATCGTACTCCGCGTGAACACGGCGGCAGTTTTGGCAGCGGCTGGAATCGAACCCGGGCCTACCGAGTGCAACTCCAGCGCGCTAACCAATGGGCTACCGCGCCCCGCACTATACAGGGTGTCCCAAAAACATTGACCTCGGATTTTATTCCTTAAATATTGATCTTAGACATATGTAATAAATTACAAAGTTGCGTTAAAAAAAGGTACAAAATTTTATGAAATCGATTAAAATTTTCAAAGGAATTAAATTTTAAGAAATACAAAATTTAAATACGGCCCCTGTGCAAAAACATTTCCAATGAGTAAAATGTGCCCCATATATTAATAAGGTGATGTACAAAATTCCAGCATTTTATCATAAAAATCCAGAGATATGAAAAGACAAAAATGCTGACTTTAACCACTTTTCGATACATCGACATGGGTTCTCAGGAACAAAATCATGTTGGTAGATCGCGTTTCAGAGGTCATACAAACATTACGAAAGAAAACAATGATTACATAAATAAATAATGATTTTGTTATTTATTGGTACAAAAGTATCTACAATGTGTAGAAATAATAACTTTACACAAAGATTACAAAGCTTGTTCAAAATGTTTTCCATCCATGCCAAAAATCTATTAAAGATAAGAGGCAGATATTTTTTGCTATGATGCATTTCTGCTTTGCGCCATTTGCACTCTTGCTGTAAATATTTACATTTTAATTTGTGATTAATCCCTCACCAACTTTGTTTAAACATATCTCTAGGACTTTTTATGATAAAATGCTGAAATTTTGTGCATCACCTTATTAGAGTTTGGGGCACATTTTACTCACTGGAAATGTTTTTGTACGAGGACCGTATAAAATTTAAATTTTGTATTTCTTCAAATTTAATCCCCTGAAAATTTTTTATCGATTTCATAAAATTCTGTACCTTTTTTTTAACGCAACTTTGTTATTTATTATATATGTCTAAGATCAATATTTAAGGTATAAAATCCGAGTTCAATGTTTTTGGGACACCCTGTATAATGAAACTTTAGTAGATAAGTCACTTGTGGATTACCTTGGTGCTGGTTAGTTTTTGGTTAGATTTGTAAAAATCGAATTAGCCTTTTTTTGAAATTGTCCGCAAAACGTCAAAATCAAAATTAAAAACTTAATGCTTAAAAGTTTTCATTAAATGCTTGTTTTATATGTAATTTTTAACGACGAAATGACTTAGACCACCCCCCATTTCTCTAGGACAAACCGTTTTCGAGATATTTCAGATTTTGTGAATTTTGAGAAAATGGCGACGTTTTAAAATGCGTTAAGTTGCCTAATGAAAACGGAGACTCATTAAAAATGCAAACTGGATATAATATCAACTAAATATCATTGTTAATTTGAGCAATTAAACTGAACTTACTAGATAATGAATTGATCTGTAGGAAATGTCATGTGCTGTCTACATCAGATTTTTATGTACGCATTTGCACAATTCCAATTTTATCAGTTTTGCCTCTTAGGTAACTGTAGTATGTAAATTTAGTTCGGATATTTGACTGTGTATAAATTTCGAGTGTACTTGTGCTAGCTTGATGCATCTGATAAAGGGAGTTTGGCACCTGAAAGAGGTAAGACATTTTTACTCGTGTATTTTTATTTTCTCATACAGAGTATAGAATTACCTAGAACTAGATAGAATTTCTTGAAATTCGAGTGAATACTTCGAAATTTATGCAAAATTTTTTATTTCCTTAACATGGCAACATAGGACAAAATTTAACATAGTCATATATAAAAGGGGTTATTTATGGCTCAATGATAACTAAACTTAATGGTTTCATTCAATGAGGACAAAATTTGACATAATCATGCATAAAAGGATTTTTTATGGCTCAATAATAACGAAATTTAATGGTTTCATTCAATGAGGACAAAATTTGACATAATCATGCATAAAAGAGGTTATGGCTCAGTGATAACGAAATTTAATGGTTTCATTCAATGAGGACAAAATTTGACATAATCATGCATAAAAGGGGTTATTTATGGCTCAATGATAACGAAATTTAATGGTTTCATTCAATGTAGTGAAAAATAGCCGTGATATAACTTTTGTGTTCGTAAACTCCCCTCGAGAGGAAAGTTACCCCTCGGTGGTAGCATATTGTCAAACTTTGTATGAATAGGAAAAATTTTTCAAGTCCTTTAAGATGAAGGGTAACACGCTATAGGGGGGATCATTGGGACTAACAATACATAGCTTTCAAATTTTTTTTTGTAAAATTAAAAAAAAAGAAAAAAAAGGCAAGTTACTTAAAAATGGATTCTGGTATGAAAAAGTCGAGAAGAGCCACATTCCAGTTAATTTACGCTCTTAATTGGGCAGATAAAAACTTCTTAGTTCTTATATTCTATCTGTTTTAGATCTTATTTTACATCTTTTTTAACTCTTATATTCTATCTTTGAAGGTTTCTTATATGATAAAAGAAGATATGCGTCTGTGTGTTTATATCAGTGTGTGTCGTATGTAGCGGAAAATCGAAGCTCCGGGCGACGGAACATTCGGACAGTGGTACTTCAGATTCCCGGATACTATAGTTCGGCAATTTTTGTTTAAAAATTCGAATTCGTTTAAAAGTTACGAATTTTTAAAGCCCAATATAGTCCATTTTAAATCATTCGTCAAATTTATTTATCCTTGGGAGCGGGACAGCCCAGTGATTAAGGCAAGGGATTGTACACAGAGGACCCGGTCCCGCTCTGCCCAAACTCTCCTCATGTTCACACAGAGTACGAGCACGCTAAATATGTGGGTCTGAAAGTCCTGAGAGGTTGGTAGTAGGGGAAAGAGGGTACGGTCCCTATGGATGTCGTCCCCACTGTCTTCTTGTCTAAATTTGGTGGCAATGTCTCGGCCGTCCAAACAGATACCTTACACCTTAGGGTAAGTACGATCACGTTAAACATGTGGGTCCGAAAGTCCTTCCGAGAGGTTGGTGGTAGGGGAAGGAGGGTACGGTCCCTGTGGATGCCTTCCCCACTGGGTTCCGGTCTAAATTGGGTGGCACTTCCCGACCGTCCAAACAGTTACCTCACACCTTTCTGGTAGGTCGGACGGTCTGGGTTTCAACAACACCACCTTAGGGTAAGTCAAACGGTTTGAGTCATAAATCTATTTATCCATCGCATCTGCAGATTATATTCCGAACTCGCGTTACAGACGGGTCAAAGCAGACTTTTTGTTTGACATGGACTGTAATGAATATTGCGACTTTTTAAATTTACGAATTTAAAAGATGAATTTTCAATTTTTGGAATGTAGATTTTTTTTTATTTGAATATTTTAAGTGCGCTTTGAAAATTTGATTTCAATCGGATAAAAAAAAAAAAAAAAACTAGCTGAGATAGCAATTAATTTTGCGAATTTTACTTCAAGAATAATAGACATATACCCCTGACTTGGCTTTACTTGTGTTTCCATTTATATGCTGGCTAAATGCAGTTCGCTTAATTTATGATTATCAAAAAAGCTTATTTAAGGCGTATGAAAAAGTATCTGCATTATTTAAATAACGGGCAACTAGTTAGGCCATGGGGATATAAACAGGAAGTGGGTGTATCACTAAAAGAATTGTATTAATGCGGAATCACACAATTTCGACGGAAATGTGCTTTTTATTTCGCAATTTTTAAAAACTTTTTCCGTAGATAAGCTGCCATCTCTACTTTGAGAGTGAACTTTTAACAAAATTATTATTACTTTCCATCCAATGCATGATATTGCATACGGAAAGTGCTGGAATTGTGTCGAAAATCGCAACTCGAGTTTCCGACAGATCTATACGTTCCAAACTCTTTAGAACACGAAAAATCTATTTTTAACGTGACGTGTGTGCGTACGTCCGCGGGCGCGCATTGTACGTATCCACTCTAACTCAAAAACTTATTCACCATATCTCATAAAATTTGGTAGAAAAGTCACTTATGGGTTACCCTGGGGCCGATTAGATTTTGGTATGATTCGAAAAAAAAAGAACTTGCTTTTTTTGCAAAATGGCCCGCAAAAATGAACAAAGTGTGAAATGAAAAACTGCATATACTCAAATGTATCAATTAAATGTTTGTTTCACATGTAATTGAGACCAATCCCTATTTCCTTAGCACTAATAGTTTTCGAGATATTGTAGTTTTTTCGTATTATTGCAACATCGCCTTCGAAAATACATGCAGACGCCAAATGAAAACGAAAATTGAAGTAAATCTATAAATTCAGGGTAATTTCAAATAATTATCCGTTTTATTTTGTACAATTAAACTCAATTTAATGAATTATGAAAGAAAGAAAAAGAATGTATTTAAGTCTGTAGTGAATGTCATTTGTTGTCCACACCTAATATTTTTTACCTTCCGCGAGTATACAAGGTTCCAAGTAAAGTCGGTATTTTTAGAAAGTTTTAGTAGATTCGAAAACTCGCCAGACGTTACCAAGTTGGCGATATTTCGCCAAATCTTTCGCCTATACCCTGAATAAATCGCCAAGGTGCGACAATTGTACATTCACGTAATATCCATGGTCACCTATAAGAGTGTTTATTCTTTCAAGGTAGGCAACGCACAATGAAGTGTTTTACATATTCGTAACAATAGACATAATGTGTACACTCATAGACCTTTCCTCACTTCTTTTGATATTGGGTGCTTAAGGATTTCTCAATTAATCCTATATACAGAAATTATTATTATTATTATTATTATATATATATTTTTTTTGTTCTACGCTTGAAATTTCTTTTAACGAGTGTTTACAACACGAAATTCTCTCCGTGAAATCCGGATTCTAATTATATGATAAAGTGGCTATGTTTTGCCATTAAAGAGCGTGAGAACGTGTGAAACAGCCTTTGCCATCCCCTGTGTTGTTTAGTCCCGAAGGTAGCCTTCGCTGTATTTCTTGCTCACTTTCAGTAGGTTCGTTTCCCGATATATCGGTCAAGGAACAACCGGATTCAGATTGTCACGTATTGAAACTGAAAACGCCGCATGATTGACAAGTGCAAAACAATACAGCTATAGAGTTTTTTGTTTTTTCAACAATTACTAAAATAAAATGAAGCCCTTAAATGGTTTTCCAGATTGAAAAATTCAGGGCCAGCAGGAAATGCAAGAGTTTGCTGACCTCACCAAGAAAGGAATGACTGGGCAACAAACGTTAATCTTCAGAATCATTTGTCAAGTCGAGAATTAACTTCAGAAGACCGTAAAAGAGTTTTTCACAGCCAAGGTTACTATTCAAATTAGTATTGAATGGCTGATATTTGAGAAAAGAAAGACATAGATCAGTCACTTCGAATGGCTGTTTGCTCAATATTTCTTTTATTTGAAATCTAAGGGAGTTTTGTATTTGAAGGTCAATAACTTTCTTAGAATGCATGGCCGTATTTCCGTAAAAGCAGAAGCATGTGCTTAGGGTGGCATTGTTTCAGGGGTGACAATAAGCGCCCACCAGATTGCCATTAACGTTTGGTACTTCGTAATGAAACGTTTCAGCAAAAATTCTTCAATTATTTCCATCATTGCGAGGTTCCAGGTTTTCATGATATATACCTAGTGGTTAAAAGTCGTAGAGTGTCGTACAGGACAGAGCACCAGGCGCCTTTAATCTCCAGTTTCAATATGTGGTTCTTATCGTCAAACTGTGACATTAATTCTGTGACCCTAATTGGAGGTTCGAGGTTTTTATTTACTACTTTTTAACACTTTACAACAAAGTTGAAAAGTGTTTATGACTTTGTTCATTCTGTCTGTCTGTCTGTCTGTCTGTCTGTCCGTTAGCACGATAACTGCCGTAAAAATGACTTAATCAAAATGAAATTTTAGTATGTTGTTCAGACGGTCTATAGGACCTATGGGAATATAAATGAATAATATCACCCAATTAGTTTTGGATTGAACCCGGGTTGAAAAAATGGAATACATTGAGCCCTATGGGACCTAATTTTTCAAGCATTTTTTAAGCGGATTTAAAATTCCCAAATTACTTCGAAAATTTTAGGCAATATTCAAACTGTTCCATAAAATATATAAAAAAAAATTCAGCGAAATATATTCAGTTGTTTTTTAAATAAAAATTAAAATAATAATAACACCTCTTATATGAAGCGATCACGTGTCCATGATATGAAACGATCACATGACCCACTTCAAAATGATATATGGCATCCATCTTGTTGTTGTTGAAACCCAGACCGTCCGACCTACCAGAAAGGTGTAAGGTAACTGTTTGGACGGTCGGGAAGTGCCACCCAATTTAGACCGGAACCCAGTGGGGGAGGCATCCACAGGGACCGTACCCTCCTTCCCCTACCACCAACCTCTCGGAAGGCCTTTCGGACCCACATGTTTAACGTGATCGTACTCCGCATGAACACGGCGGCAGTTTTGGCAGTGGCTGGAATCGAACCCGGGCCTACCGAGTGCAACTCCAGCGCGCTAACCAATCAAAATCGTGATTTTTAAAGTTCTTTTTAATTCATATTGAGTGTTGTATCCGTCCTAAAACTACTTTATTTCTGCCTAAATTCTGTGCATCTACATACTGAAACAACGCAATGACAATATATTTCAGTTTAAATGCTCTTCCAAATTTCATTATTTCTACTATTAAGCCTATTTTTCACCTATGTAAAATGTAAACAGCAAAATATGTAGAATGAGTTGTATTAGAATCGCTGTAATTCTTTAACACAAAATCATTTAGTCCATGGAGTCTGCTTAGCTGATATGAATGAAATATTCATTGATTTTAGAAAGAGAAGGACGATATTTTTCGATGAAGTTTTACGCATTGAGTTTACTTACTTGTAGCTCAATGGTCTTAATTTTTAAATAAAATAAATTATTATAGTATTGTGATGAATGACATGAATGGGGGAATTATTTATGAATGAAATGTTGCTTTTATAGAGAGAGCCAGGCGTGTTATTTTTTATGACGTCATTTGAATGAATTTCAGTTGTTTTCGATGATGTTTTCAAATATAATAAATTATCGTAGTATTATGATAATTCTAAAATTATTAACGAGGAATATATCACATTTTAGAGATGTTTAAACCAGGCAATTTATACTTTAATGCCGTCATTTGAATGAAGTTAATTTTTTTCGATGAAGGTTTAAGTTTTGAAATATAATAAATTAATGTAGTATTGTGATAAGTTTTAAAATATTACCGAGGAATGTATTGCATTTTAGACATGTTTAAATAAAATTGCATTGAAGTTGGAAAGTGTTTCATAATCAATGCTTTAAGCATGATTGATCTTTCTTGTTATTATTTGTCCTAGCTCCTAGTGTGACAGTTTGTTGCACATTTGGAGTTTAAGCAGTTTGGGGGGTTGATGCAGATCTAAGGGTTACCTCGCATTTTGGCAGTTTAGAGTTTAGAATATTTTTTTATAAAACATTAGTCGCGAGTTTTATTTAATATCAGATGTTTGAGGTGGGATATTTTTAATTCCGATTATCGATGTTTAGAACAGCGCTGAGTCTCTTACGAAATTTGGCCTAGCGATGATCATAGTCATGCAGATTGAATAATAGTTCATTTGGAACGGATGGCAAATTTTTGTAAAATTTAAGCGCTAGCTTTTTAATTTGGGCTCTAACAGTTTTTATTTTGAAGTCATTCCTAATTACCGAGTTTCTTAAGTACCTGGGAGCTTTCCTGATAATCCGTAGGATTTTAGTGGTTAAAAGTTCAATAAAGCTTCATTAAATTTAAATAAAGTTTAGACAAAGACCAACTCAAAAGGCTAGTGAAAAACAAAAAAATAAAATTGAATATATCTATTTGTAGAACTTTTCATAGATATTGGTTGCATAATGAATACATAATGTTGAAAAAATATAAAATAAATTACTTTTAAATGAATTAAATTAAAAAATAATAAATTAAATAAAATGTTAATAAATTTAGTTAAACTAAAATATTATACTCTGTTGCAAAAAATATATGCACCCGTAACAAACTGAGCTACAGCTGCGAAACTCGGCATGTATGTATAGTTTGAGGAGATATGCAAATGATTAGCATTCGGGAGCTAAAAAACGTTTTATTTAGAAATGATGACAACAAGAAGATGATATTTTATTAAGTGTAAATCATCTCCTGGCAGCTATACAAGCCGATATTCAGTGAAACATAGTGAATTAAGTCCATGTTAGTGAATTAAGTCCATAGTGACATAGTGAACATAGTGACATAGTTAACATAGTGAATTAAGTCCATAGTGAATTAAGCTCATGTTCCTCTGCGGAATATTCAGCCACAAATTTTGCAATTGGTCAGCTAATTCAGTGGTATTTTGAAAGCCTGTCTTAGACGTGTTATATTAGTAATAGGTTTGGGGACCTGGATGGCTATGGGAGGGTATAAAATCTTCAAAGACATTATGGAGAAAGTCGTGCAGAATGTGATCAAGCGTTGTCTTGTTGGTAATCAAGAAGATGACAGACCCACCAGAAGGCATACGGGTTAGGTTTTGGTAAATTGAACCTGGACGGCTTGACAGCATAGGCAGAACAATTGGCTGCAGATATCGTCGATGTAAAAGCGAGCCGTCAGATTGGCTTGCAGCATAACTAGAAAAGATCGGTTGTCCCGAGAGTCACACCACGTGTGACGAACGTGTGCAGCTAGACAATAAATGCTGGATCGGAACTCTGGTTAGTCCTCCATACACGTATGCGGTGGTTATCTGCGCTGAGAGAGAAGCAGGATTCGTCGCTAAAGACAGCGTGCCTCCAATCGGGCAGTGTTCCGGCTGACCGAACTTGGCGCCAATCCAGAGGCTCTGACTATGTGAGGGGTCAGTAGTTGGCGCTTTAATAGACGTCGACACTCAATCCCACCTTCTGCCAGTCGTATCCGAATAGTAGCCCTTAATACAGGATGCATGGAGGATGGCAAATGCCTTCGAATGGCTGATAGCGATGTCATTGGTGTGAGCTCCTCTCCTGACCGCACGATCCTCTCGAGCAGTTGTCTGTCTGGGGCGTCCTGAGTCTCTGCAACGGTTAGACGTGCCTTCTCTCATCTACTATCGCCAACACCGAGCAACTTACATACAGCTCCGAGCAAGATTGCGGCTGATACGTCTGTTGGACCAACCAGCTTCCCTTAGGCTTATAATGAGATCTCTCTCAAATTCCGACAATTGTTCGTAACGCCGTCGAGTATGTCTCAAACGCATCTTTATTCACAACGTGCAGCAGAAAATCCAAAAGCAGAAAATCCAATTTCAAATGCCCGTGAGTGAGAACACCGGTCGTTTTAAATGCTACACAATGAGTCGTTTCATGCGCGTTGCATGAACCCTGTAACATTATTTATGCTGACAGATAGTCTGATCATTTGGATAACTCTTAAAACGACATTTGCATGCCGAGTTGCAGTTCAATTCGGGTTGCAGTTCAATTTTTTAGGGGTGCATATAACTTTTTGCAACAAAGTATATATTAAATAAATACAATTAATTGTTTGGCGATAAAATTTTATGTGCTTCGCTGTGCTTTCAATGATAACATTATTATATTCGGTTTTATTAGAATGACATTATTCTCTGCACTTGATTTTTAACAAGAGAGTTTTTTTTTTGTTCGAACTCTAATAATTCTGTTATTGATAAGTATGCAGTTTCTTACGTCTTTGTAGCCAAAAAACTATTCTTTATATACTCAATTTCATATCAATGCTTTGACTTTAAAAGTTAGTTCATATAACCTCCAAAACCGGTTGGTTTTCTTTCAATTTGGTTGTATCCTTCTTAATTCCAGTCTTATTCGCTGATATTAAGCAGACTAATCGACTGATATTTCTTTCTTTTAGTTGATGAAGTTAGCTCATATAGATTTTGAAACCGGGTTTTCCTTCGTTTTGTGTTATATACTTTTAAGACCTAGCCTCGTCCACTGTTAATTTTATAGTAGTTTGACGAGATACCCCAAACGGCCATATATGATCTTATTCGTGGCATGAGGCGACTCTGTCGGGCATGTGTTTCCATCCCATTCCGTATTGACCTCCACCAATGAACATTTTCGCTACCCAAAATCTTATGTTTCTGCTTATCGTTATTATTTAATTATTTATTTTTAATATTCTTTACAATTTCCCACGTTAGTGTCTTTTGTTATACCCCATGATCTGTGAAAATTTCATTGAATATATACTTTTCATCGAATATATACCTTTTATTTTTATCTGCTTTTTACTTTCCTTATATACATAGTATAATGTATAAGGAAAGTATTGTGACGGGGGTCGAAAATTCGAATTCGAGTTTTCGACGAGAGAGCACGTTTCAAGCATCCCTGATTACGAATCGAACATTTTTGAGGTGATGTCTGTATGTGTGTGTGTGTGTGTGTGTGTGTGTGTATGTGTGTGTGTGTGTGTGTGTGTGTGTGTGTGTGTGTGTCAGTGAGTCTGTGGAGACATATCTCATAAACGAATAGCGCGATTCGAATGAAATTTGGTACAAAAATTACAATCCATGAATACTGGAAGTTTTTAAACACAAGAAATGTTTTTAAACACAATCGAATGTTCAGAACAGCCCCCCCTAAATTTTCGAGTGAAATTTTGAAAAAATCATCAAAAAATCAAAACCTTTAATAAAGTTATACAAATAGAGATTTCTTATATAATTTTTCCTTAGAAAAACGATTGACATAAACTTTAGAATGCTAGCATGAACCGTTCTCGAGATATTGCGTATTTTCCAAATAAATTTATCAAAAAATCCAGTAAATTAAAAATAAATATATTAACTGTTGAGAAACATGTTCACTTTTCATATGTAATATCATGCGATAAATTTGGTGACATCATTCTCGTGGATCTCGCTCGTTCCATTCATGAGAAAAGATACTTTGAGTAATACTTTTGTATTGGAACGCCAATAATCATTTAACTGCTATAAGAGTAATTTATTTTCCGTATTATAACGCTTGGCGAGATATTGGCGACAATTTTGGCGGAATGTCGTCAACTTGACGACTTTTTAAATGTTGCCAAATTAACGAAAATCTCGCCAAATGAATAAAAATGACGCTAAATCAATGAAAATGACGACTAATTGACGAAAATTCAATATCTTGGAAAGAATATACTTATCTACTATAAGAATAACCTATTTCTTTTTTAATGTAAATGTAGTAAATTTATTGCATTATATAAGAAAGTCATGTGCTGCCCACAACAGATTTTTTACTTTGTTGCTTAACTTTTGGACAAAAGTGTATTAAAATATTTAACTTAATTCATGCACAAAGGAGTATAAGAATCTCTGTTCTTACTATACAAAATTATTTCACAGACAGATATGAAGAATAAAACATCCTAGTCTCGTTTGTAAATAAATTTTAAAGAAATATGAAATTGGTTCAATATATACCAAAATATGAAAGTGTTATCAATATATGCCGAAAATGAAAGCGCAATAAAATTGGACCAATATATACCAAAATAAAAGTGCTAAAATTGTATTAGCAAATATACCCATACCACTTTTATTTTTGTTCAACAATTGACTAACACACAATATATGTTTGAAAAATGCTTGCCAAAGTAAAGCAGATGACGTAAGAAATTAAAAATATCAATAACTTCCGTAACCTTTTAACCCAAAAATCGTAATTGTTATAATCCAATCAAAAACGTAATTCCCATAAAATTCATTTTTATATACATTTCTTAATTATTTAAATCGGAAAAGATTAAAAAAAATCGTCTGCTGAATAAACTCATTGGGCTTAATTTCGTTGCTTAGCAACATGGTATATTTTATTTTCAAATAATTATATATACAAAAATATTATCTGCATAACGCAATTTCTATGGGGGGGGGGGGGGGGTTCGTTTTTTATTAATAGGACTAGGGGTTGCCGAGATATTAACTGGAAACATGGACTAAATTTTAAGTGGGACTATTCAAGGCTTTCCACAACATTTCCATGAAATATGGTGCAGCCCGTGATGATAAGACAAACCCCACACTCACACAGACAGATTTTCAGTTTTATTTATACAGATGAGCATAAATACAAAAAACGAAAAATCTCTCATTCAAAGTTTGATCTTTTAATAACTTTTAACCCTTTTAGGACTCTTAACTTCCACCGAGAGTAGAATTTTCTATTCAATCCATCCTTCTCTTAATTAAGAGGGAAAAGAAATATGAGAGTACGAAGCCCATTTCACATTCTTCGACTGAAAGTAGGAAAAAAGGACAGCAGTCTCTCTCCTAGTTCCACGTTCGTTATCTCGGATCACGTGAGTAGGTTGAAGGGCAGCAAGGGTTGTCGCGTCATTTACCTCTGCTAGCAGTGTGAACCAGACATGGCAATTTGTTATGTATTCGAAATAATATAGGTGGTATTGAACTCAAAGCATTGATAAAATGCTGATAATTGCACCGAATTATACTGTTGATCTCTTAAAGAGTCATCTCCCATGTTATTTATTTTTGATTCATATGTATTTTCGATGTTGTGACCTTTGGATATTATTCAAGTAATTAACCACTTGTATCTTTAATGAACAAACTTTGTTTTTGGAACCTCAGGGCAATTCAAGTGAATTCCCTACAGAGCTGGAGTGGTGTAGCTGATAGCTTACTCAAATATACGAAATTCAAGAAGCACGGGTTCAATCCCCGGTTTTAATTTTCACCTCAAATTTTTTCTAATACTCCCCACTGGCGGCCAAACGAATGCAGTAAAACCTGGTAAAGTGACCGCCTTGGCATACTGAATACCAAAATAAATGGAGTCTGTTTATCACGATAAATCCAATGAGTAAAATTATCATAATGTTTTGTAAATACCTTCATATATTTTTAGCCTCACTCCTGATCACTTTAACAAGATTTCACCGTATATGTTATGCCGGTGATTGTGCCATACCGGCTTCTGCAGTTTTATTTTAAAGACCTTTGGATATTATTCAAGTAATTAACCACTTGTATCTTTAATGAACAAACTTTGTTTTTGGAACCTCAGGGCAATTCAAGTGAATTCCCTACAGAGCTGGAGTGGTGTAGCTGATAGCTTACTCAAATATACGAAATTCAAGAAGCACGGGTTCAATCCCCGGTTTTAATTTTCACCTCAAATTTTTTCTAATACTCCCCACTGGCGGCCAAACGAATGCAGTAAAACCTGGTAAAGTGACCGCCTTGGCATACTGAATACCAAAATAAATGGAGTCTGTTTATCACGATAAATCCAATGAGTAAAATTATCATAATGTTTTGTAAATACCTTCATATATTTTTAGCCTCACTCCTGATCACTTTAACAAGATTTCACCGTATATGTTATGCCGGTGATTGTGCCATACCGGCTTCTGCAGTTTTATTTTAAAGAGGAAGAATGTAAGGATATTTAAGGTAATTTCTGCTATGACTGTAGTTCTGTAGTTGGCATGGCAGCATGATTCACACTTAAAACAATATTGGAAAAGTTTATTACCGCTAGAACAACACTTAATGACATGTAAACTGACAAGTAAATTCCCAGTTGCTCACTTAAAAAGGTAACTATATCTATATTAATGTGTTGCTTAGTTTATTCTTTTATATGGAAATTGACCAAATAATTGGTATATTTTATCTTATGCTGAAACGACAGGTAAATTTTTAAACAGGTAAATTTTTAATTACACACCTAAAAAGATAACTATATATAAATGTGTTATTTATATTATTTTATATGGAATTACATGGAATAAAATGTATATTTTATTTTATGCTGAAAAGACAGTTTTAAAAAGGTAAAGAGGTAACATGAGATGTTAATTTTACCTGTTTGCAAACTTAAATCACTTTTAAAGAACCCTTTTAACCAGGTAAACAAGTGGGTAGCAGGTAAACAGTTGCATAAAATGAACATATCATGTTACTTCATTACCTGTTTTATTTCTAAACCTGTTACCTTTTCAGTGTAAAATAAAATATGCCCGTTATTCCTTGCAATTCTCATAAAAAAGAATAAAATGACACATTCGTGTAGATATAGTTACCTTTTTAAGCGTGTAAAAAGAAAATTTACCTGTTTAAAAGTATTATTTCAGTTACAGTTAATCCCATTTTTTGTGAGTTTTTACCCCTTTTTTAGTGTGTTGGAGCAATTTAAGAGATCCACACCCGTTCCAGACGCTTGTTGTTTTAAGCTCAAATTAAATTTAACACTCTGCAACACTATTTATATTATTAAAAGCGGATCGAATATTTGTATAATAATGTATGGATGCCTCATGGATTTCGAAGCACATACTTGGCCCAGAAGCTCGCGATTTTTATTACTTTCCTTAAATACAATGTATGGGAAAGTCTTGTGACGGGGTGGTCAAAAATACGAATGAGTGTTTTCGAGGAAAAAACGCACGTTTCAATCATCATTCTTGAACTCGAATCGAGCGTTTTTTAAGGCGAGATCTGCTTGTGTTTGTGTGTGTGTTAGTGTCTGTGAGTTTATGGAAGCGATATCTCAGGAACGAATGGAATGATTTGAAAAAAAAAGTTGATGCGAATATTACAATCAGTGACTGCTAGAAACTATTGATTTTAAACGCCATCAAATCTTCGAAAGACCCCCAATTGTTGAATGAAATTTTGACAAAATGATTAAAAAATCAGTACCTTTATTAATGTTAAAAAATAACTATTTCTTACGTAATTTATCATTAGGAAACGAATGACACTTACTTTAGAACGCTAGCATGAGCCGTTCTTGTAATTTCGCACGTTTTCAGATGAATTTAACGAAAAAGTTACATAACATTAAAATAAGTAGCAAGTTATCACAAACCAAACGCCGGGGTGAAACGAAATTTGGTATGCGTACGGTAATGCAAGTACAGCGACAGAAAAAAAAAAACAAGAATAAAAACGAATATTATGCAAAATTGTTCATTTTGTAAAGAAAGATACCAAACCGTCATTTTTGTTTTTCGTAGAAAAAAAAAACAATTCCGGTACATGATCATTATGAAGGGATGTGGCAAAATCTTGCAACCATCAAGCCGCACAGCGATTTTTAGGCTTTCTATGGAGTTGTCCATGAGCGGTGGGGGCAAAAAGCTCCACTCCTGAAGTAGAGTTGTTTTTAGCTCCGGGATGTCCCTTAGTGGGCTGAGCCGATGCAGTTTGCTTACCTAGTGCATCTCATACATGCTCGATGGGATTCATATCCAGTGGCTCCGATCGCCACTGCATTTGCTGGATATACTCACTTTGAAAGAAATCATCGACAGGTTGCGATCGTTAATGTCTATGAATACGAATTGTGGACTTACAGCAACTCGAAAAAGCGGAAGATTGAATTCTATTATGTCGTTTCTGTGCCTCTTACCAGTAACAGAATCTCTGTCGAAGTTGTTATGCACTGTGTGCCTTTTCAGTATTATATCTGCAGATACCAAGACTCCACCACCTCTTAATTGGTCTCTTTCCATGATGTTAAGGGGATTGCAACGTATTCTCCGTGCTCTCCACATAGTGATGCGATGATAATCCGTCTGCAAACTGAATTTGGATTCATCGGTGAAGAGCACATTGACCCCATTGATTCAGCGTTTAGTTTGATGTTTCTGACTCCACTGTATACACGTATACCTCTGCACAAGGGTAAATCAGACCACACACTGTTGGACGTCCGGCATATAGACCAGTTTCTCTGAACTTCCTGTAAACAGTTTGTTTGAAAACAGTTGCTTCGGTGGCTGCTACAGTTGTCGAGAGAGTTGCCTAGAAGACCTCGTTCTGTGGTGTTGTGCAATTAAAGACCGATAACGGTATTTCCGAGGCGTTGTAACACTTGTACGACCTTGTAATAGTTGTCGTCTAATATCTCAAGTGTTTTGGAACCCTCTCTACTGTCTGAAGGTTACAAATTGTGCTCCATTCAGTGCTCTGGAAACTTCTGCCTGTGTTTGTCCTAATTCAATCATTACGATTATTCTACCGTTAAAGAAAGAAGTTAGCGTCTTTGTGCCATAATCCGTTACTGCTTAAGAATGACAACGCCATTTTTTAAGAAACTGTAATAAGATATGGTCGGTATGATCAGCTGTATTTATGGAGTTGCGAAATCCGCATCTTATTTGTGCATATACTGTCAACTGATAACATTTGCATGTGCACAGAGATTAGCTTGGGTTAGTGGATAAACAACATGCAAGTTTCTGCGGTTCTTTTTACGTTACCCCTTTACTTTGCATGTTTTATGGATTATACTTAACTTCTGAACACGAGGGTAGGGTTGACCTTGATGATATATTTTGCAAATCATCGCCAATTGGCGACTTCTTGAAAGTGTTGCAAAATTCACAAAAATATCGCTAAATTGGCAAAAATGGTACTTAATTAAGAAAACTGCGGCCAAAATTGATGAAAATTCAATATTTTCTAATGATTAAAATCGTTTAATATATGGACTCAATTGCTTAGCGGATGCTAGCAATATTTCTCATTGTCAAGTTTGATTTATGCTAAATATAAGTTCATTTGGTACTTCAAAATAATTTTATATATTGTAATACACAAAAATGCCAATGCTAATGCATGTTGAAGACTGGATCTTGTACATCATTAGTTTGCTGTGAAAGAAGTTAAGTCATTTCGTTATAACGAGAAAGTCATTTGCTACACACATCAGATTTTTTATGTACTTAACGCTACGAAGATTAACCTGAAACTTTCGGAAATTCAAAAAGTTAATAGATTAAAATTAACTAATTAATAGACTAAATATTTGTAAAAATCTCTAAAATCAGGGTATAAATAAGCAATAACAAGGGGTACTTAAAAAGCTATCTCCTCTTTCGAAAATGTAGTTAGAATTACGACTTTTTTAACTGGGGCCACTTAAATTTTGCTGTGTCAACTCTAGAAGCCCAATTTTTTAAAGAGTTCATAGATTTTTTTATACACATTTTTAAAAACGAGTGAAAATGAGTATTTTATAAAAAAAAAATCAGAGAATTTCCGACAGTTGTATTGGAACGAACTAGATTCACTAGAATTATGTTAACAACTGTATCGTATGTTATTACATATGAAAACAAAACATATTTCACAATAGTTAATACTTTTATTTTATGTAATTTTTTGATAAATGTATTTGAAAATTGTACAATTATTTTAAAATTCTAAAATCTGTATCATTCGTTTTCTAATGAAAAATTACATAAAAAAATGATCATTTACGTAACATTATTACGTAACATTCTGAATTCCTAAGGATTTTTTTTTTCAAAATTTTATTCAAAAATTTGAGGACCTTTCGAACGTCTTATCACATTTAAAGTCAAGAGGGTTCCAGTATTTACTGACTGTAATATTTGTACCAAATTTCGTACGAAACGCTCCATTCGTTCGTGAACTATCACAGCCATAGAGTCACGGACAACACACATACACACCGATACGCACACACACATACAGACATACACACACACACATGCACACCGACAAGCACACGCGCACATACATACACACACACACACACACATCACCTATCACTTTGCACTCGGTAGGCTCGGATTCGATTCCCGCCACTGCCAAAACTGCTGCCGTGTTCACACGGAGTACGATCACGTTAAACATGTGGGTCCGTAAGTCCTTCCGAGAGGTTGGTGGCAGGGGAAGAAGGGTACGGTCCCTATAGATGTCTCCCCCACTGAGTTCCAGTCTAAATTGGGTGGCACTTCCCGCCCGTCCAAACTGTTACCTTACACCTTTCTGGTAGGTCGGACGGTCTGAGTCTCAACAACAACATCAACAACAACACTTATAGTATCGACTATCAGACAGAGCTTAACGTAGACGGATTTTTGACCTTTTCTCCGGAGCGCAGATCATGAGCTTCGTGAAAAGTTTTTCCAGACCCAAAAGCACCCCTCTCCTCCAGTGGTTTAGCTTAGAAGGCTGAATGCACCTTTATAGTATCAACAACTGAACCGGACATAACAGAGGCATATTTCCGATTTATCTCCGGGGGTGGACAATATGAGGGATGTGTGGGGGTGTAAAGTCCCTTAGAACCCTCTCGAAACTTCTCAGAAGGCTGAATTTATAAATCTTAACCTAAAAGGTTGAAACTTGACATATCTGCGCCAATATTCAATTGAGACGACTATTTTCGACGCTAATCTTCATGCACTCTTGAACAAAAGAAAGCTTATATTAATTAAAATGTAGCAACTTAATTTTTTTAAAGTTTTAATCCCCTTTGACAGGCATACTAGTAAATAATTATATAATGAAAACAAGATATAATGGAAATTATATTTGTTTTAAATAAGAACTACTTCGAAATAGAGTTTTCTTCAAAATGGAGTTGTAAACATATCTCAGAAAGCCTTGACATGGCGGCTACAAAGATTTTCATTTGGCAGTAAAATATTAAGATTATATAAATCATTATTTTCCTGACCTCTAAAATTAATCACAAGGTAAACAGCATAGATAAATAAAACCGGAAGATTCTTAATATAATTTTAACTTGCTGACAGTCTATAAACCTGCTTGCTTGGATAAAAGCAACCATAACCTTAGTTTAAAAGACAAAATTATTGTTATTAGAGAGATAAAAGATTGCCATTAAAGATTACAGCGATGATATTAAAAGCCTAATCATACTCGTTTCCTGAAGATCTGCTACGGAAAATGCTAAGTATATTGCAGCCGGAGATAAAAAAGGAACCACGGCACGTAATTTCAAGGGAATAATTACGTTCCCTTATCAGGCAGAATAATTATAATGCATAGTCTCAACACAAAGGACCGTGAACAATTGCTGAAAAAACGTTTAATATGATATAACTACCTACTTAGGGCTTTTATATTACAAAGAATTCAATAGCATACACTCCTTCAAAAATTCCCGTCTTTTACTTTCCCTACAATACATGGTAATAATATATAGGGGAAATATTGGACTCGTGTCGAAAATCGCAACTCGACTTTTCGACAGATCTATACGTTTCGAGCACTCTAGATCACGAGAAAATTATTTTTAATGTGACGTCTGTGTGTGTGTGTGTGTGTGCAATCACTTTAACTCAAAATATAAATTACTAAATTTTATAAAATTTAGTAGGTAAGTCACTTATGGGATACTCTGGTGGTGCTTAGATTTTGGCACAATTTGCAAAAAAAGAACCTGCCTTGTTTAGAGAAATGCCCAGTAAAAATCATCAAAATCTAAAATAAAAGACTACATATTCTTTAATCATGTATTTATTAAATGCTTGTTTGATATGTAAGTTTTGACGACAGACAGAATGATACCAACCTCATTACTCTAGACCTCATCATTTTCATGATATTTTAGAATTTTCGCAACGCCGCCTCTAAAAGTACTCCCAGTTGCCAAATAAAAACGAAAATTGAAGTTAACCTGCAAATTCAATGTCATTTTGTGCAATTTAACTCAATTTAATGAATTATGAAAGAAAGAAAAAGAAAGCGATTTTGTATCTGCAGGGGAAATCCTTTGCTGCCCTACATCAGATTTTCTCAAAACTACAGCATTCACTGTATATATTTGTGTCAAATTTCAAGTGCAATAAAACTCAATTTTCAATGTTTAAATCTATATTTCAACTATATATAGTATATTGTTCAACTAAATGTTCAATTCCATATTTTCACGTGTATTTTCCTTTTTTTAAAGAACCCCAACTACTTAAAAATCAATCGCAACATCAAATCCACCCTTTCTTACAACAACTATAACTATGTTATTCCTAACGCTAATCATGAAATTTTGCATAAAAACTTCTTGTGGTTATTACAATTTAAATATTCTACCTAATGAGCTTAAGTCTGAAAAATCAGCTAACTTTTTTAAGTCAAAGTTGAAAGACCATGTTTATTCATATACGGAAGTCTTTTTTCGTTATTCTATGTAGTTAATGTGTGTATGTAATATGTGTGTGTCCGTGGGTCTGTGGAGATACGATATCTCACAAACGATTGGAGCATTTTAAACGTAATATGGTACGATTATTACAATAGGTTCCATGAAACCCTATTGATTTTAAGCACAATCGAACGATTCGGCTCCCAAATTTCGAATACATTTTTGAAAAATTATTAAAAAAGCAAGACTTTCAATAATGATAAATAATCATTTCAGACATAATTTCTCATTAGAAAATAAAGGACATAAATTTGAGAAAGCTAGCATAAACGTTGTCGAGATATTGCACACTTTTTCATTTAAAATTTTCGCAAGAATTGTATAAAATAGAAAAGCAGTAATATGTTATCAAATGTGTACACTTTCTATATGCAATATTATGCAACATATCAATTATTAGATCATTCTTGTGAATCTAGTTCATTCCATCCACGAGAGAAGATACTCTTTAAATAGTTTTGTACTTTGACGGCCAAAAATTCGCCAATAGTCATTTATTTCAAGGAGTATTAATTAAATGTCAATTGCATTTTGATGAAGATCTTGCACGTGAGTATGAATAAGTATTTCTGATTGGACTGATAAGTTGCTAAAAGCTCAAATTTCAATATACGTGGTAGTAGTTCAATACTAAAAACACTGTTCTGTGAATTTTGTACATTATTATTTCGCTGTGAAAGAAGTAAAGTCAGTGTATTATAAAAGGAAAGTTATGTGCTGCCCACATCAGAATTTTTTTTTATCTTAATGTAAAAAATTAAAGTAACCTGCATACGAGTACTTAAAATATCAAATTTAAATAATTCTCGTTAGTTTGAATAACTTTTCTATTAGGTTTCTATCTTCCTCCTTATTAAGAAACATCTATAAAAAAAAAAAAACTCTCCCCTACACCAGCAGTTTTTCAACTTTATTTTACACATGACCCTAATTTGTCCTAACAGAGGTTAAATGAATTTCTTTGCACGCATGAAAGTAATATCAATAACAGATTTTTTGAGTCTGTCGCTTTAAGCACTAAAAGGAACTCTTCCGAAAAAAAAATAGCAGTTTGTTTTTTTATCTCAATCTCAGGGATTCCATGAAAATGGGACACATGCTGTTTCATCTATCCATTGAGTGATAAATAGTTCAGACATGGTTAATTTTTGAAATTGGGAAAAGATTTAGTGCTAAATTACAGAATTAAAAATGTGTTTTTCTTTCATTTGTAAGTGATTATCGCTTTTGACATCCATATTGATTGATTGACGGATTGGTTGATCCTTTTTAGATAAAATATGTAATGCATAAGACATTTTATCTCTGTAGTGCTATGTTTCAGAATTTAAAATAAGTTTTTCTTTCGTTTTTAAGCGATTGTCGTTTTTGACATCCATTTTGATTGATTGGTGGACTGATTGATTGACATCCCTTGTTAGATAAAAAAGTATAATAGATAAGACATTTTTGTTAAAAAAACTAGTGCTATATTACAAAATTTAAAATTAGCTTTTCTTTCATTTTTAAGCACATCCTCTTTAGATAAATAATGTAATTTATAAGATATTTTTATCTTTGTTTCTAAATGATGGAAATGCAAAGTTATAGAATAATTAAGATCCATGGATATAATTCAGCGAGAAATATATCAAATGGCATATTAAGTATTATCCAATGTTACGAATATTATACTAGCAGATAAGTACATAATAATAATATATAAATATAGTACATACAGACTAGCAGATATAGCTCGGGAGCATATACAGCTAGCAATCTTGCTCGGGAGGCCAATGAGCAATTGAAGGGCAATATCATAGCGGGGTCTAGCGGATTCTTATATAACGTGGTGAAGAGAGAGTCTCTCTCTCTCTCTCTCTCTCTCTCTCTCTCTCTTCAATTATTCCGCGAAATGTAATGATGATCTTAGTTAGTTTAAGAGAGATAGAGATAGCTAGCTAGCTAGCTAGATAGATAAATAGGTACATAGATAGATAGATAGATAGAGAGAGAGTATCTTTTATGGATTTGAAATGAACCGCGGTTAAATATATAACACGGGTGAAGTACTATGTCCCCCGAGAACTGCGCTATATCGGGCTTTCATTAAATTTGCAAATTCAAATAGTACTCTAAAAGATAATGTTCCTAAGAAATTCAATTCAAATACTTTATTTAATTTCCTTAAAAAGAAGCATAAGAATCTATGTTCTTGTTATGCAAAATTATCTTCACAGGCAGATCTGAAGAACAAAACGTCATAATCCCGTTTCTTGACCAATTTACAAAAAATATGCTAAACATACACCAAAATAAAGACTATAAAATGATAGGCGAATACCCATGCAATTTTTGCCATGTTTCAATAGTTGGTTGTACATAATTGAAATATATAAATTTGACAAATTTGAACCAAAATAAAACAGCTGATGTAAGAAATTGAAAATATCAATCATTCCCATAATCTTATATCCCAAGACCGTAACTGATACAACCCAATCGAAAATATAATACAGTTCATTTAAAAAAAATATTTTTCAATCAATTCACTTATTATTTAAATCGAATAAATTAAACGAAAATAGTCCAAAGTATAAACACATTTGATTTAAATCCGTTGCTAAGTGACATGATAATTTTCTTCAAATAAAATTTCAGAAAGTAATCGCATCACAGGCCAAAGGGAAGCTGGTCGGTCCAACAGACACATCAATCACCATCTTGGCCGGAGCGATATGGTAGTTGCTTGGCGTTTGCAACAGTGGATAGGTAAAGGAAAATATAACAGTCACAGACGCTCAGGACTCCCTAGACAGACAACTGCTCAAGAGGATCATGCAGTCAGAAGAAGATCACGTCAACAGCAATGGCATCACTACTCAGCCATTCGAAGGCATTTGTCATCCTCTCTGCATGCTGTATCAAGGATACTATTTGAAGACGATTGAGGTTAGGGAGGTGGGATTAGGTTTTGACGTCCATTAAGACGTCTACTATGTAATGACCCCTCAACATAGGCAGAGTCGTCTGGATTGGTGCCGATCTCTGTCAGCCTGGACAGTGTCCGATTGGAGGCATGTTGTCTTTAGCGACGAATCCAGCTTCTCTCTCAGTGCTGATGACCGCCGCATACGTGTGTGGAGGGTGTCTGACCAGCGTTTCGATCCCGCATTTATTGTCGAATGGCACACGGCTGGCATACGTGGTGTGACAGCCATTTCGTAGAACAGCCGATCTCCTCCAGTTGAGCTGCAATTATCTGACGGCTCGCTTGAACGTCGACACTATTCTGCAGCCGATTGTTCTGCCTATGGTGTCAAGCTGCTTAGGTTCCATTTGTCAACAAGACAACGCTCGACCACATACTGCACGATTTTCTCAACAATGTTTTCCAGGATTTAATATCCTCCCATGGCCATCAAGGTTCCAGATCTATCACCAATAGAGCACATCTGGGACATGCTGGGACGAAAATTGCAGCCTTCTCATAATACCACCGAATTAGTTGACCAGCTACAACATTTGTGGCAGAAACTTCCGTAGAGTGACATAAGTAACTAACTTGATGCTATGCCTGTCGCGTCAAATACCGATTTGTATAGCTACCAGGGGAGTATTTACCACTTACTAAAATGTTATCTTCTTGTTGCCACCCTTTCTTAATGTTTTCTTTTTGCTCCCAAATTATAATCATTTACATATCTCCTCAAACGATACACAAATGCCGAGTTTCGCGGCTGTAGTTCAATTTCTTATGGGTGCATATATTTTTGTAATAAGAGTGTATATTTTGCAGTGTAGTTTTTAGTTTTGTAATCTATGAAAAGCATTTTATGTTGCAATTATTCAGAGAGTTATTTAAAATAACTCATACTAATAATTGTTATATCAGGCGCTTAATTAGGATGCGTTTATTCATTTTTACGTAAATTTAATTTATTTTAATATATTTTAGCAGGCAAAACTGCTGCCAAGACTGTAAGATGGCCTTTCATGGACTGCCAAATGAACAGCCCTGATAGTGGCATAGTTATTACAAGAAAATATAATTTCAGTTACCTACAAGTAAGTGGTATAAACATTTTCAGTTAGTTTTTTTTTAGTTAATTTACAAAACAAAACCTACCCGGAAAGTAAGAAATGTATGTATAAGCTGTCATTTTGTATGAAAAAATATTTATTTTCAATTTGGGCAATAGAAACAAATTCGCATGCAATTTCAGAGACAAATCCTACAAAAAATATGGCCCTCTGAACCATGGGGCTTGAAGCTGCTACTTCATTTCCATTAGAGTGGATATGACACTGTCAGAACAGGGTAGAGGGGGGGGGGGGAAGAAGCTACAGAAGGTTGAGCAGGGACCCATGATGAACAAGAGCTCAGATTGAGACTAAAGAGCTCTCTGGATGGTTGAGACTAACTCCGACCACATATTCGGTGGTAGTTCACGTAGGACATCTAATTCACCTATAGGTAACAGTAACTACAAATCTTAATGCGACACTAAGATGAATATATATATATTCATACGTGAAGAAATATCCTTCAGATATATACATCTGTGCATAACCATCACCCACTGGACAACGTTTTTGTGCAAAGATCCGTAATTAATAAAACATTACCCATACAAATATTATCAAAGCTAAATATGCTTATCTATTTGAGCTGTAAAAATATCAAAGAAATAAAAATGCCACTTCCGCGAATAAGTAACATTAAAAACCATTTCAAATTTAATGTGTCAAAACCTACAACAGAGGTGATAAGCATAAGTGGACTAAAATCATTTGGTAGTCCGCCAACGTATTTTAGAAAAGCATTTGAAGGATAAGAAAAATAAATTAAATGGTGTAGGTGGACTAGCATCTTAAATGTAGATGGAGAGGAAGCAAACCGATTTTTCGTTCATTCAAAACACGGAAACCACTTGAAATGAGATTTTATTGACAGATTCTTCTGGATGTGGAAGTCAGAATTCACTGTGAAGCAGGGGGGTCAAGGATTCCCTTACGTTTCGTTGCTCAGTCGCCCATTGCCTTGCAGACAAACGTCAGACGTAGTGGTATGCCAAGGTGTGTGCCCAACAGTTTAGCAGGGAGGAGTAAAAGACCGGCTGTTGAAGGGCAAACAAGTTGTTGATTGTATCAGCGAGCAACACGCGTTTTATTTATGTAGTTTAGTGAATGGGTGCATGCTTAGCATATGTCAAATCAACATCTGGAGAAGGGCAATAGGTTAAGAGGAAGCAGATTTGGTTTCGGGCTCTGCACAATACTTGGACACCATCACATTTTCAGGGTCACAGAATTACGAGATTGTTAGAAAAGATGGCAGTTTCTCTTTTAACACCTGGATATAAGCAGGCTCGTAAAGAGAGGAGAGGGGGGCGGAAAAGCTGGTACAAATTCCTGTAGCCTGTGCTACTTGCAGGGCCCGGGTCTGGATTTATGAAGAACAACTTTTATCAAAAGCAGTTTTTCCTGTCATGGGACATGGAATTATTGTTTTCCCGGGGCTCGGGTTCAGCGGCCCTGGGTATCAGGCTGCTCTAGTTTTTCAAATGTTAACTGTCGGTATTAAAATAACATTAATCTCGATTTTCTTAAGCGTAAATTCTAGAGAACAATTGTTTTGCTCTCTTTCTATTCAGTGATGAATTCAGTGATGAAGCGTGATAAAATAATTTGGGGAGAGATTAAACCAAGGACAACAAGAAAGATCAATCATGCATAAAGCATTGATTATGAAACACTTTCAAACTGCAATACAATTTTATTTAAACATCTCTGAAATGCGATACATTCAGCGATGATATTTTTAAAATTATCACAGTACTACAATCATTTATATTACTTAAAAATTTAAAACCATGGCGGAAAAAGTGCTTTCTAACTCCATGCTTAAAACTTCATCGAAAAAGGCAATGCTTTAAAATCCTCTGCTTCTCTATTTAAAATCAATGAACATTTCATTCATATTACCTATGTATTCCAGACTCCAGGGTTAAATAATTGTGCATTAAAAATTTAACAATTCTTATACAACTTATCTTACAGTTACATTCTGCATACGTTAAAATTAGGCTTCGTTGTAGAAATAATCAAAGTTTGAAGATCATTTAAACTAAAAAATATTGTAATTGCGTTGCCGCAGAATATAGATGCACAGAAAATACGTAAATATAAAGAGGTTTTAGGACGGATGCAACACTAAATATAAATTTAAAAGAGCTTTAAAAATCACGATTTTGACACTAGGAAAAAGATGGATGCCATATTTTATTTTGAACTGGGTCACGTGATCTCTTCATATAATATGGGTGTAATTATTATTTTAATTTTTATTTAAAAAACTACTGAACATATTTTCCTCAAATTTTTTTACATATTTTATGGGATAATTTGAATATTTCCTAATATTTTCAAAGTAATTTGTGAATTTTAACTTCTCTTAGAATATGTTTCAAAAATTAGGTCCCATAGGGTTTTCTTTTTTAACTTGGGTTCAATCCAAATCTAATTGGGTGATATTATTCATTTACATTCCCATATGTCCCACAGACCGACTGAACAACATACTAAAATTTTATTTTGACAAAAGTCATTTATACACGGCAGTTATAGTGCGAACGGACAGGCAGAGAGACAGAATGACTAAAGTCATAAACACTTTTCAACTATGTTGGAAAGTGTTAAAATTAGCAAATGCAAAGTTTCATGCTGTATATTTTAATAATGTTACGAATAAAATATTATAACTGTATTACAAAGAAAAAAAAATCTGATGTTAGCAACATATGACTTACCCTATATAATTCAATGAATTTATTTCTTTTACAATGAAAAAATGATCTATAAGATAAATACATCATTTAATGCGTCAATTTTCTTAATGTAAAATTGTACATTTGGCACTTTTCCGTATGACATCATGTAAAACCTTGTTCAAAGTACTCAATTATATTTCGCACAACTCTAAGTTGACAATTATCAATATCGATAGCATCAGTACAAAGCAATATAGTCCATATATTACAATATTTTAATAATTAATTCATCAATTTGGCATAATTTTCGTTAACGTAGTTATTTTTATATAACTGAGTTATTTTTACAATTTTAACAATATTTTCGTCAATATGAGCCAAAATATCGCCAGGTTGGTAAAAATACGCGAAAAGTATATGATTTTCTTTTTAAATTTACGAAAATTCGTCTATTAATAGTGCGGATTCCGTTCAAAGTTTGATTGAAGGAAAACTTTCCAATCTTTCCGATGTTGTTAAGATAAAAATTGTTAAGATGATAATACGGTGTTAAGATGATAATATTTCAGTTGATAAGGAACTAATTTGTGCGAAGTCGCTCAGAATTGAAATAAATCTCACTAAAACATAAGATAACTAAAAACTAATTCGCATTTTAAAAAAATCTCGCTGAGCCGCATCGTCCCAAAAGTATCTGTGTGCAAAGTTCATGGCCGTACGACACTTACAGTTTTCGCTACAGACGACACAAACAGACAGGCATTTTCCTTTATTTTAAATGTGAACGGAGAAAAAAAAAATCCGAAGAATATATGTAAAAACAGGATTTTATCAAAATAGTTGACTTTTTTTACCGCGCAAACCACTGAAGGGATATGGATAACATTTGGGTGGTATACCGCGTATATTGTCTAAATGCAAACGCAGAAAATTTCCCCAAAAATGTATATAGTTTAGATTTAAAACGAGATTTCTTATGAAAATCAGTCACCCTTTGTAACCCCAAAAGGCGCTGAAAAGATTTATAACCAACTTGGTAGGTGTATTGTATATACTGTGTAGATGTGAATGTAGAACAGAAATTAAAAAAAGTGTATATAGTTTGGCATAGAGTTGAATGGCGACTTGTTTCGCTCTGAAAGTCTCGAGATTACCTCGACACTCATTTCTTAAATGATGCATTAAGAACCAACTATGGTATGCCTTGCAAAAAATCTAGAATATTTAATTTTCTAGAAATAAACTAATTGTTGACTTTATACCCACTAATCCGTGAATGAACTTAACTGACTTATTTGAAATCAAACTTAAAAAAAAAAATCTGATTTCAGATTGAATGTGAATGTCATTTTTATACTACCCACCCACATTGCATGTCCTGCAGCAATATAAAACGTTGCGGCGATGTGGTTACACCTCTCCACCCATCACACAAAGGGTTCACTTTATACAAGGTTACCTGGGCGGATTTTTAATCACCCCGTCAAGACATATTTGCATATCATAATGATGAAGCGTCTCGAATGCAGGTAATTAGTCTGAAATCAGAATACTCCAAAGTCGTGAATTTTTAACTAACTGAACAAGTTATTGAACTCCTTTCCCAAATCTTGCATTAAGTGCACTAGTGTACTTTTGGCGAATACTTGACAGGAATCTTACATAATAAAAAACCTGATGTGGGCAAGACACGACTTGTCTACATAATGCAAATATTTTAATTCTTTCAACGCGAAATAATGATAAAAGAAATCCACGGCACAATCATTTTACGTTGAAAAGTATATTGACATTGGGTGCTTCTCTGGATGACAACACGTAAAACAATTTTGAAATATCAAGTTAACTTATATTTCGCGCAAATATAAATTTACAATCGAAAATATTGTTAACGTCTGCTAAGAAACATACTCCATTATATTAAAATATGTCAATTTGACGTTGTTTTTTTAACTTCAGAGTTATTTTTGTCCATTTTGCGACATTTTCGTTAATTTGGTACCACATTAAAAAAGCCGTCGAGCTGGCGATATTTCGTTAAATAAGTCATCACAGTCACCAAATTTACCATCAAGTGTTACATATTTGATGATACTTACTAATGTTCATTATTATGTAATTTTTTAGATGCATTTATTTGAAAAACGTGCAATATCTTGAGAACGGTTTATTGTGTCACTCGTTTTAGGATAAAAAATTACATATAAAATGGTTATTTATTTACCATTAATAAATGTTCTGATATTTTCAAAAATCCATTCAAAAACATAGGAGTATTCCGAACATACGATCGCGTTTAACATCAGTAGGGTTCCAGCTATTACTGATTGTAATAATCATACCAAATTTCATTCCGAACACTCTAATCGTTCATAAGATATTGCGAACGCACTCACATATACACACTATTTCAAAGCCGTTCGATTTGAGTTCAGAGATGCTTGAAACATGCTCTTTCAGCGAAAACTGGAATGCGAAGTTTCGACCCCGTCACAATACTTTCTCCATACTATATATTATGTATGTAGGGAAAGTAAACATGTTTGACCATCTGCGTGTGTGCCGTCTATAAAGAAAAATTTAAAGCTTCGGATAGTCGAGAAATTCGGTAATGTGTTGTTATCTGAGCTCCTCGTAAGATAGACTTCGGTGACATTATTTTAAATTCGATTTAGTGTTTTAGAGATTTTATATTGAAACACGACTTTGAGCGATTTTCGCACAAATCAGTTCCTTAACGATCGAAAATAGTATCACAGAGGGGTTCAAATTGACATCATCAAAAGATCGAAGAACGTTCTTTCTAATGATCTTTGAACTGAATCTGCAGGGAAAATCCTTTATAAATATTTATTTATTTATTTTTAAATTTTTATTTTTTTATTTCACCGCATCCGAAAAAGGAAGATTAGCTCAATTCTATAGCTTGGTAGGGTGTACATCTTCACATTCTAATACAAGAAAGATCAATCATGCATAAGCATTGATTATGAAACACTTTCCAACTGAAATGTAATTTCATTTAAAAATTTCTAAAATGTGATTCATTCAGTGGTAATATCTTTTACATTATCACAGTACTACAGTAATTTATTATACTTAAATATTTAAAACTGTATCGAAATATAAATCATCTGATTCTTTATGCAAAATCAATGAATATTTCATTCATATAACTTGTATTCCAGACTCCAGAGCTAAATAATTTTGTGTGAAAAAAATTCAGCAATTCTTATGTAATTCATCTTACAATCGCTTGAGATATTTGCATTCTGCATATGTTAAAATTAGGCTTCCTTGAAGAAATAATAAAAGTTTAGGGATCATTTAAAATCACAACTATTGTAATTGCATA
The DNA here is from genome assembly GCA_951213105.1 of Amaurobius ferox. Taxonomy (NCBI): domain Eukaryota; kingdom Metazoa; phylum Arthropoda; class Arachnida; order Araneae; family Amaurobiidae; genus Amaurobius; species Amaurobius ferox. The sequence continues at coordinate 136,234,652 of OX578141.1, forward strand.
GGCACGGAATTTAGATACACAGATAATACACAGATAATATATATGTGTATGTGTATGTACTCAAAGTATTGGAATCGTGCCGAGGATCGGAACTCGAATTTTCAAAGTATCTACACGTTTTGGGACTTCTAGAACACGAAAAAACTACTTTTAGGAAGACGTCTGTGTGTGTAAGGGTGTATCTGTGTATGTTTCTGTGTGTCTGTGTGGATATTACATCCACTCTAATTGAAAAACTAATGGACCGAATTTCATACAATTTGGTAGGTATGTTTTTTGTGGGAAATCCTGATGTTCATTAGATTATAATACGATTCGTAATAAAAGAATCTGCCTTCTTTGCGAAATGGCCGCAGAAATTGCCTTTATCCACTCTAGCTAAAAACTAATGAACCAAATTTAACAAAATTTGGAGTATAATATTTCAATAACCTACAAGTGATTTATATACCAAATTTAACAAAATTTTGTATATAAATCATTTGTAGGTTATTCTACTACGATTCGGGAAAAAGGAACGGGCTATTTTTGCGAAATGGCCAGCAAAAATCGTTATATATAAAAATAAAAGACTACGTGTGCTCAATTATATCAATTAAATTCCTATTTTATATGTGATTTTTGACAACAAAAAGAATAAGACTAACCCCATTACTCTAGGACTAGCCGTTCTTGAGATATTCTAGTTTTTTCGAGTTTTCGCTACGCCACCTTTGACAATAAGTCCAGCTATCAAATGAGAACCAAATTTAAGTTTAACGTGTAAATTCAATGTCATTTAAAATACTTATGTTGTGCAGATAAACTCAAATTATCATTGAATAAATAAAGAGAACGAATATGAGTCTGCAGAGAAAGACATGTGCTGTCCACATCAGAATTTTTAACAATATTACACCAATGATTTATAGAAGTGAACGGGGATTATTTTCGTGAACGGGGATTATTTTCATTCGAAAAAAATGTATGATCTATATTTAAAGATCCATCAAATTTTTGTCGAATAAAATGTTCAACAAATTTAAGCTGTGTACCAAATTTTAACTCTCTAGGACGTAGGAAAGTGCATTTAAAATGCCATCAATTAAATTTATCAAGAAGAGTTATATAAAATTTAAAAAAAATGAAAAATTGTTATCTACCAAATTTATTTTAAAATATGAAGCCACTCCCATATGCAAAACGTTTAAACAAATGGAGAGATATTTATTATATAATATCTCTCTCTTTTCTTTCTGGAAGATATCCCAAAGTCAGAATTTAATTGAATTTGTTTTTTTCCCTATATTAAATAATTTTTTTAATTAAAAAACTACTTAACATATTTTACTGAATTTTTTTTTATATATTCTATGGGATAATGTGAATATTTCCTAAAAATTTCGAAGCAATTCGTGAATTTTAAATTTACTTAAAAAATGTTTGAAAAATTAGGTCCCATAGGGTTCAATGTATTTCATTTTTTCAACCCGGGTTCAATAAAAAACTAATTGGGTGATATTATTTATTTATATTCCCATAGGTTCTACAGACCGTCTGAACAACATACTAAAATTTCATTTTGATAAACTCATTTTTACGGCAGTTATCGTGCTAACGGACAGACAGACAGACAGACAGACAGACAGACAGACAGAATGAACAAAGTCATAAACACTTTTCAACTTTGTTGTAAAGTGTTAAAAAATTTTTTGGATTACTCTATTTTCTGACTTTCCGTTAATGTTCAACTTAAAGCATAAAAATCGGGAATTTCGTTTCCTTTCTCTTTCTGATTAGTTGCACGTTGCTATATGGGTATCGGTGGACGATTTTGCGCATACACGTTGCAAATAGTTGAACGCGTCTACACTTGCGTTGGAACTAAAGGGTTGGGACTGAAGCGATATAATTTTAGTTTAAAACAGGCTATTTGGAAAGTGAGTAATGTTATCTGTATCTGTTTTATTTACGTATTGGGCGCTTATTTAGAACCCGGATAATGACGAGTAATTCATCCTAGTTATTATCAATTCCCCTTCATATGGCATTTATTTCATTTTTCAGTTTCTTCATCACTGCTAATCTCCATATGGTGGCCCTTGGCAAATTTTTTTGCCGCCAAAAAAGCGATTGAATTAGCTGCAAAGCGCTTAAAGTTATTATCTTGTTACTTAATAAACGAAGGTGTTTGTCTGTGCAGTCAGTAGCGAGTAATCTAAGCGTCGTACGACCATGAGATTTGGAACACATGTACTTCAGGACACGAATAGGTACACCTCGGCGTTATTTTTTTTTAAATTTCAAAATAGATTTTAGTTATTTTAAGTTTAATCCCAATCCACAACGATTTTGGCCGAAATTCGCAAACATCGATCACTTAGCGACCTAAAATATTATCACATAGTTTCCTTCTTGACACCATCGGGAAGACCGAAAATTTTTCTTTGTAATAAACTGTTATAAAGAAATCCATACGATTATTAAACGACTTTTAGTGAATTTTTAAAATACATATACTTTTCATGCATTTTAAACTTTTCCTATTTTTGTATTACGATATACAGAAATTGACTTGCCACCCCTCGTTCATTTTTTTTCCAGCACTTGCGTACAATATGACAGATTACTCCAGAAAAAAAATTTCGCAAACACATCCGTTGATTAATTATGAATGTTTTATCCGAGACCTGTCTTTGATTTTATCAGACAAGCGAACCCCGTTTTTACTGCGCAATAGAGGGAATCCTGCTCTTTTCCGGAACTGTTGTATTTATTGAAGCCAATCCCCATGTACGGGAGGCTGTTCGTGGCATACTGTCTTTATTTATTCCTGTACGATCCTTGCTGAGGTTTAGTCTAGGCGTACATTTAGATGCGATTTCGTATCAAGTGCATTGCTTTTTTCTTCGCGTTCTTATGAGAGGTCAAACTGGGTTTGGTGATCGTATTATTTATTACTGGGCGTTAATTTAGGACCCGGGCAACGGCAGGCATTCGTTCTAGTACAATATATAATTGTATTCATTTTCTCACGAGAAACAAATAAGTTTCGGTGCAAAATATCTAATTTAGAGTTGATTTAGAGGAAATATTTGATATCAATTTGAAAAGGAAACTAATTTTATCACTCGCTAATGCTCGCATAATTTATCGATTAATGTTAGGAACGCGGTTACGTTCCACCCAACGATGTCGTCAGGCAATACTTTATGCGACACACCCCAACTTCCAGGGGTGGTCTGTAACTCAGCCCCCAAGAAAGCTTAAGACTTGATTCGTTTTTCTGTGCAAAACTGAGGGGGAAAAAACATTATAATTGATGCGGTATCAACCAAGAAAAAATAACTTCTTGACACTATTTTACGATTGTTGTTCAGACATTTTTTTAGAGTTGACGGACTTACAGTCTAAACTACTGAACCGATTTTAATCAATGATGGCTAAAACAATGGATATTACCATGAAAAAATATGAATAGAACAAAAAATAACGGATAATACTATGACAAAATATTATGAATACCATAAACTAACGGATACTGCCATGAAAAAATATCATGGATACAACAAACAAGAATTACGGATATTACTATGAAAAATGTCGTGAATCCCACAACTAAAAATAACGGATACTACCATGAAAAATATCGTGAATACCACAAATAAAAATAACAGATACTACCATGAAATATGTCGTGAATGCCACAAACTAAAATAACTTTTATTAATATAAAACAAGTTATTTTACAGTGAACAAAAAATGAATGATACAGCAAGAACAAAAAATGGACACTACTATGAATAAGAAAATGATGGATATTGAAATACTAATTAATGGATACTGATGTAAAAGTAATGGATATTACAATGAGAAAAGTACCATGCACACCATTAACAAAAATACGGATACTACAATGAAAAAAGTATCATGAACACCACAAATAAAAGAAAACCGGATATTACCATGAACATATGAATTATTATACAATGAATAAAAAATAAAAAATAAAAACAGCAAAAAATAAAAAATAAAAACAACAAATGGATACTACTATAAACAGAAACATGATGGATAAAGATAAATAATGGATATTAATATAAAAATAATGGATACTACCATGAAAGAAAAACGGACATATAACTCTGAATTAAAGCAAAAACGAGAAATGGATATCTCACAGAAAAACCTATTTTCCCATTGAAATACTTCGCTTTACTTATGGGATATGTGACAATTCATTCTATCAAACTTATCTTTGAAAAGCAATCACTGTTGCAGTGAATGTAAACTTAAAACAAAAACAAAAAATAAAACATTACGAGTGGTCGCGTGAGCACCATCTTTAGACTCTTAAGAGCTAGTTCCGAATTGAAGTGCAAGAGCATGAAGTGGAGAAACTCAGGATAAAACGCCCGTATCAAATAGACTGAAGTTAACTTCACAGGAAACGTACGTGGTTGCTGCGTGCACTGGTTCAGCTAACTGAATATTCTAAAAGTATGTTGTCCCAAGGATATTTCGTTATTAATTGCAGTTTACGAATTCAGATTCAAATGCAACTAAACCGAGTCGAATCGGGTGATGGCCGATTCCTGCGTATAATTCGAAAGCCGGCGTTCTTGTTTGATTTTTTGTTTGCTATCACAGTTTATTTATTTTTATTTTTTACGATTGTGAGTATTAATCTGATTTAAATATGCATCAAGTGTAAACATATCATTAGAAATATGGAAATTTCTTACAAAATAATATTTGTCACTACGATGCTGTATAAATAGAGCATTATAGTTAAACACTTATGTAACATAATTAGTAGAAATAATATAGAATTATGCATTTATAAATACGAAGAACTGCTGCAGAAAAAAAGAATAAATTATGAGGGAAAAAAGTTTTTCAATATCCTCCCCTATGTAACAATGGCGCATGGAAATGTAGAAGATAAATTTGAATCACATACGAAATTGAGTCAAATTGAGGGTGTAGGCAAATTATATTCAAAATAATACTACAAATCTTAGCCAAAACTGAAATTATGCAAGTTTGTCCATATCGAAATTTAGAATTGATTGAAAAACGACGTTTTTTCAATTTTGAAATTGATAAGACTACAATACAATAGATTTATAATAAATATATATTAATCCAAAAACTGCATTTTCTATTAAACATTTTTGTCGCTTACTATTTATGTCCATATTTTATAATTTAGAAGGTATTTCGAGTGAAAATGAGCAAAGTGAGGCAAAACTCGCTGGGACAAAAACATTTTGGTTTTTAAAAAAAAAATATGTTTAAAATATTAAAATACTGAAATTATTTTTATATATTCATAAACTGTACCATATTTCCAACAAAACAAGAAAAATGGATTACATTTATATCTATTAGGTTCAAAGATGCAAGTACCGAAAGTGTTTACATTTTTTTTGTAACACTCCGATTTCAGTCATAGATGTTACTAGCAGCATACCCGTTCTTCGTGCGGAATAAATATTATTAAGAAACTTAAAATTCACAATTATGTGCAAATTCCTGTGGTAAATAAAATGATATTGTTATTCAAAAGATTCTATTAAACTATTATTAAATCAATGCTCCTAAAAAGAAATTTATGATTTTCTGTTCTCGCTATACAAAACTATCTTCACAGACAGATCTGAAGAATAAAACATTCTAGTCCGATTTGTAAACAAACTTATAAAAAATATGAAATTGAATCAATATATGCCAAAACAAAAGCGTTAAAATTGTATTAGAAGATATGTCTAGTACAATTATAAAATATTTCTAAAAAAAGGGAGGGAACGAATCAAACTCTATGATAAACTGCATTTCTTTCATACACTGGGATTTTTTCCTGCTATGTAGGGAATAATAAGGGCATTTTGATTTTATAAAATAATAATATATCTCAATCAATCTTATAGGTACAGTAACGCAATAAGTGTCTTTGAGCGTCATTTGTAAAGAGCAACAACTTCGTAATTGACTATAATGGCGAGAAAATAATTTTGCTAAGTTCCGAATGTAAAACCAGGGGCTCTGCAATAACTTGATCGATTGACGAATCAACCTTTTAGTATTCCTTCATATAATATTTATAACTCTCGCATCATTATTTACAGCGATTTTTTGAGACTTTGGGACACCTTGTATAGAAAAGTAAAAGTCTGTTTATTTAATTGTTTACAAATGCGAGAATAAAAGCTTCTAATACCGAATCATCTTAATTTCCACTCAGTTGAAGCTCTTCTATTTTCTACCGCTAATGAACAGAAAGATATTAATGTCTTAATTATGACAAATTGTAGTGTATAAAATGCCATTTTTTATTCTATAAAATCTTGCGCCTAATCCGAATCAATGGATTAGCCACCCTTTCGCTCTCAGCAATGATGAAAATGCATTTTCGGCAGATGGCAAGAATTAGGGTCACACCAACCCAATTCCCCGCCTCTTCAGTCTGACTTTGAGACAGGCAATTGGCACGCATTTCTGGCCCCAAAATTTTTAAAGTGTCACACCGACACGATGTAGGTTACGACATCTGAGAGACTCCTAAAGTTGTAAGAAATTAACTTTTCGGAAATCAATCACTGGAGGGGGCTGAACTGAGACAATAATCAAGTCTATAATTATAGACTGGTTGCATGTGACATCAGTTGAAAATGATGACTCAATAACCGTTAGATAACGAGTCTACATATATTTATAATCGCAATAAGATTTTCAATTTGTTTTAGAAAGCCACAACTTAAGCTACTTAAGAGGACAGGATACGCCTTTAACGTCTAAGAAAAGTTCGAGAGGAGATTTAAATTCGGAATTTTTTTTTAAATAAATAAACTACTTGAAAAAGGTATAAAATGTTCAGACCAACGAAAGCTCCCCCATTTCTCACATTATGGCGATATTTGGAGGATTTTTTATCGGTGCTGTAAGCTCAGATTTATTTACAAAAATTTCTTAAAGCTAGAACTTTTTTAAAAACTGTTAGTTCTAGCATTCGAAAAGTTATCCGATTCATTTTTTTTGTGTAAAACACATAAAATCTCTACTCGTTTGACATAATAATTTGCATTTATTTAAATTTTTAGATGAGCCAGCAAAAATGGCCACCATTTTCGAAGCACAGCCAGTGTTTATTTTGACTGGCAACATGATACAAAATTGTCATATACTCTATAAGGTGAATGTATGCTTTAGGATCAATGATACGTGTAAAGAGCTTCTCCTTATCAGACTTTCATGACGGAGATATTCGGAGTTCTTTTGAATGATGCCATCGCACAAAACATTCTACTAAAATTGCAAAACTATTGCTATACTTTTAAACTGTTAATTATACAATCCTAGAGAACTCTATTTAATCGATTCCTCGAGTAGAATTGCAATAAAATAATTAACACACTTGGTGTTTTTAACACTTTACAACAAAGTTGAAAAGTGTTTCTGACTTTGTTCATTCTGTCTGTCTGTCTGTCCGTTAGCACGATAACTGCCGTAGAAATGACTTAATCAAAATGAAATTTTAGTATGTTGTTCAGACGGTCTATACGACCTATGGGAATATAAATGAATAATATCACCCAATTAGTATTGGATTGAACCCAGGTTGAAAAAATGATATACATTGAATCCTATGGGACCTAATTTTTCAAACATTTTTTAAGCGGATTTAAAATTCACAAATTGCTTCGAAAATTTTAGGTAATATTCAAATTATTCCATAAAATATATAAAAAAAATTTCAGCGAAATATATTCAGTAGTTTTTTTAAATAAAAATTAAAATAATAATTACACCTCTTATATGAAGCGATCACGTGACCACGATATGAAGAGATCACATGACCCACTTCAAAATGATATATGGCATCCATCTTGTCTCAAAATCGTGATTTTTTTAAGTTCGTTTTAATTCATATTGAGTGTTGTATCCGTCCTAAAACTACTTTATTTGTGGTTAAATTCTGTGCATCTACATACTGAAACAACGCAATTACAATATATTTGAGTTTAAAGGATCATCCAAATTTGATTATTTCTACAACGAAGCCTATTTTTCACAGCAAAATATGTAGAATGAGTTGTATTAGAATTGTTGTATTTCTTTAACACAAAATTATTTAGCCCATGGAGTCTGCATGGCTGATATGAATGAAATATTCCTTGATTTTACAAAGAGGAGGACGATTTTTTTCGATGAAGTTTTTAGCATAGAGTTTAATTACTTGTAGCTCTATGGTCTTAATTTTTAAATAAAATAAATTATTATAGTATTGTGATGAATGGGAAAATGTTATGAATGAAATCCTGTTTTTATAGAAAGATCCAGGCGTGTTATTTTTTTCTATGACGTCATTTGAATTAATTCCAGTTGTTTTCGATGAAGTTTTCAAATATAATAAATTATCGTAGTATTATGATAGTTTTAAAAATATTACCGAGGAATGTATCGCATTTTAGAGATGTTTAAACCAGGCAATTTATATTTCAATGCCGTCATTTGAATAAAGTTCATTTTTTTCGATGAAGGTTTAAGTTTTCACATATAATAAATTAATGTAGTATTGTGATAAGTTTTAAAATATTACCGAGGAATGTATTGCATTTTAGACTTGTTTAAATAAAATTGCATTAAAGTTGGAAAGTGTTTCATAATCAATGCTTTAAGCATGATTGATCCTTTTTGTTATAATGATGCTCCATCCGTAATATTCATGAAATTTTCTTAAAAACTGCAATTTTCTTGAGAACGAACGGTTGAAGCTTTAAAATTATTATATTCACTTTGCTTTCTATTGCAAGAAAAAGTATGAATAATTATCGCTTAATAAATAAAATTTAACATTGTAAATTATTTTAATTTTAAATTTAAAAATGGCCACCATTTTGACGGAATTTAGTTTAAGTAACATCCTTCAAAATTGTCAATATCCCCTAAGGTATAAAGAAATTTGATCACGAAGTATAGGGGGAGTATTCATGGAATGTCTTCCTTGGCAGTAATAAATAACGTCAAATTATATGGATAATATTTCAAAAAATTAAAAGATGTACATGACTTATATTAATATCGCATAGATGAAATTAATTATATTACCGGTATTTCAAAATTTTGTTTTAAGTATGTGATTATAGTTATATTTTTAGATAAAAATTTAATTTTCTCACATTTATCATTTTAATACAATACAGCATTTATCTTAAAATTTTTTAATTAGGAATGAATAATTTCACAAACTTCAAATTGACCATGATATGGGCATATGTCGTACCCACAAAGTATATTTTTCAAGAAGATTTAAGGACATGTTTTTGTAAGACAAGATTAAAGTTAAAATTTATTGACCTTGAAATAAAAATTCATTAAAACCGTCATGTAATATATCACAAGAAATATTATACATAAAACTACAATATAAAATTTATTTAAACCAAATCGGATAATTATTTCGAAAATTACAGTTTTTAAAGGTGTTCACTATGATGGAAAATATTAATATTTCGTGAATTTTATTTAGATAAAATTAGAGAACAAGCAACTGTAATAATACAAGCAACTGTTTGATATTTAGCATAGAGCTTTATAACGAAAAGTAATCGGTAGGATCAGAAGGTTGCATTGACTTGACATGAAATAACTCGCATAATAAAATTTTGTGTGTCCCAAAAAGATTGAAACGCGCTTTAATTCTTTACCTATTGGAGATAAGTGGGCAATGTAAAATGCAAAAATGTTGAAAGTAAGGTAGGAAATAAGACTACGTTAATGAAATAGTCCTCCCATTAATTTTAAAAAAATTACACTTTTTAAATTTTTACATGTCCCCCTCAGACAAATTTGGTCAATTAGAAATTTTTAATGGAACAAGATCATATATATATATAAAAAAAAAAAAAAAAAAAAAAAAAAAAAAAAAAAAAAAAAAAAAACGCATATCTGTATCTTTAAAATTGAGCGAGTTATATTTAATTGAAACTTGAACGTTGTGATGGGAACCCAATATCAAATTAGAAATATAAATTTGTGACATATCACAAAAAAGATAAAACTGGATGATAATACATAGGATACCCAACCGCGTTGTGAGCACCACTGCTTTATATTATATCTGTCTGTGTAATGCTTTACTTAGATGCATTTGTGATAAAGAAATTTGACACACATTAACGTATTTTTGATCTAAACAATTTCCATCGTCAATGTGTTTATGATCCGTGTTTTCACTGATGAAACAGCCTTTCATATGTTACGGAAAATTGGCATAAGTCAGATTTCTTTCCTTATCATAATTCAGTTGATTTTAAAGATACAGATATGCGTTTTTTTGCATCTTGTTGCATTAAAAATAAGTTAACAAAAATGTAATGTAACTAAGTTAACAAAAATGACGTTAAATTGATGAATTAATTATTAAAACATTTTAATATAGGGGCTATATTACTTATTGCAAATGTTATCGATGTTGATAATTGTCAATTTAATGTTGTGTCAAATATAAGTTAATTGGGTTTTACGAAATAGTTTTACATGTTGCCATTCGGAAAAGCTCTAACTGTACAATTCAACATTAAAAAGACTGTGTCGCAGATCTTGTACATCATTTTTTCACGGTGCAAGAAAGTGAATTTATTGTATTATGTAGGGAAAGTCCTGTGCTGCTCACATCAGATTTTTTTTTCTATGTTGCTTTTAACGAAGTTATTTTGTTGTTAAAATAAAATTATTGTAGACGTTCAAAAAATGCAAAGACATCCGAATTTTCTTCAATTCTTCAAGAGTGTTAGATGGCAAGATAGCAGCTAAGAGCTTCCTTTTAGTCAGCGGTTTTACATAGATATAAAATAAACATAACGTAACCTTATCTATCTCCAATGTCAGTGGAAAGAGAAGTTGTGGAAGATAATACACTTGAATTAGAAAACTAAGACATTTTTTCGGCACTTGCGGAAATCCCGGAAACCCGACTCAACACAGCTTTTCAAATATTTTTTGTGCATCGAAATTTTCCAGTCTATCGATTAAGAAATGTATCAAATTTCGAAAACTGCGATATCTAGTGTTAAAATAAAATTGAACGCAATAGCTTTCTCAAATTTCGGAAAAAGAAAAAAAAATAGAAATGCTATCGATAAGAATGCAAGGAATTCTGCTAAATAGTTTTTTTTAAAAGGACATTGGTAGAAGAAGTAAAATACCAATTTATGAAAAGACAACTTTAAAAATTTTTCAAGAAATATATGATGGTGTTCCAATACCGAAAATATTATTTATCATTACTGGCAAAATTTTTTTGCCATACTATTGTTTTTAGCAAACATTTTCTGAAGCATCTATTTCTCAAGATCTGCTATAGATGAAGCTTAAATTATGACTGATATGGATTCAACATCAAATTCCTAAGGAGGTAGTGGTGGTGTATGTGTGTGTGGGGAGGAGGGGTTACTAAAGATTTCCATCCGTTTTTTTCCCATTTTCGATTCAAAAGATGCAAATTTCCTTAAAACATATATTTCTCCACATTGATTGCCTATATAGGTAGGACATAAATAATAACTGATATGGATTCAGTATCAAATTCCTCAGGAGCTGGGGGGGGGGGGGGGGGAGCTACTAAAGATTTTTTCCACCTAATTTTTTTTCATTTCCGGTCCAAAAAAATTCATTTTTCTAGAAACATCTATTTCTAAAGAATGGATATAGATAGATCTTTGATAATAACTAATATGTATTTATCATCACATTTTAAAAGTGGCAAGGTGGTGCATTAAGGATTTCTTTTCTAAGGTTCTTTTTCCCACATTTGGTACAAAAGTTTCATTGAAATATCTATTTATCAAAATTGTCTATATATAGCATAGGCGCGATGATGACTGATATGGTTTCAGTATCAAATTTTGGAAGAAGTACGGAGCTTACTGTAGATTTCCACTTCCGTTTGTGAAGATCTCACTTCCGATTCAAAAATATAAATTTTCCTTGCAACACTATTTATCGAATTTCGGAAGGATAAGAGAGACGGAGGTTCACAAATGATTTCCATTTCCGCTTCTGGAGATGTCACTTCCGGTAATAAGTGTGCAAAAGAGTATAAAATTTCTTAATAATTCCGTCGAAAATGAAGTCTGCACACCACTTGCCACCATTCTCGTTTTACCTATAGGCACTTAGTTTTAGGAGAAATTGAACTTTTTTTGCAATGGTTCTCAAACCGCAGTGAATGTAAAACATATTTTATTTAATTGTACTATGTATAAACACTTTCGTTTTAAACCTTCAAGACTCACATTATAACTTTGGCTGACTTAATTAGAGAATTAATTATTCTCATTTGGGGCTTTTCCCACAATATTTAACTTTACCATCCATAAACTTTTGTCTGCTTCCATTGTTATACATATTCCATTGTAATCTTTAATTCCCATTATCATCACCTTTTTAGATTTTACACTTGTTGTTACGTGTTACTTGCTTATATTTGTAGTTTGATGCCATATGTCTGGCGCGGCATATCTTCTCTGGATCTTATACCAAAAAACCCTAATCAACCAACCAACCAGCCACCATTCTTGCTGCCATGCTCTTCATGAATTTCTTGTGATATTTATTAAGTCTAACAATAATTGATATGTAACAAATGCAGTTTAAATTTGTTTCAACAGGACTATTTATCACAAGAAAATACGACTCAGCTCCTCTTTAAAAGGAATTAGAGGAATGTATCCCCTTTAACTGTGCCTATGTCGTATTCTTTTCTTAGTAAATTCTTCTCTTCTTCAAATAAAAAAAATCTGATGTAGCCAGCACATGACTTTCCGTGCATGATGCAAATACTTTATTTATTTTGAAATTAAATAATGATATATAAAATCAAGAGTATAATGTTTTTGGCATTAAATTACCTTAACGTAAATTAAAATTCGGCGTGTCTGGCACCTTATGAATCCAAACAGAACGGCTTATTGATACTCGCATGTAAAATCCTCATTTAAATGCAATTGACAAGTAATATCCAGGGACATATATTACTATTGGTGAATTTTTGAGCTTCAATATACAAAACTATTGCAAATAGTAACTTCTCTCGTGACTGGAATGAACATGAACCACATGAATAATATTAACAGATTTATTGTATAATATTGTCTATGGAAAGTGAACATATTAAATAAAATTTACTACTTTTTTATTTTAGGTATTTTTCTTTTAAATTTATTTGAAAAACGTGCAATATCTCAAGAGCGGTTCAGGCTAGCATTCTAAAGTTTCTTTAATTTACTTTCTAATGAAAATTACGTCTGAAATGCTTATTTAATAATCTTTAAAGAATCTATGAGGAAATTGGGGAAGGTTGCGGTCTTCCGAACATTTGATTACGATTAAAATCAATACGTACACGGGGGGACACACGCACACGCACACACACACACACACACACAGAATACGTCAAAGTGTTTGATTTGAGTTCAGGGAAGCTTAAATCGTGCTCTTCCATCAAAGACTCGAATTCGAGTTTTAACTTCGTCTGAGTATTCTAGTACAGAAATTGAATTTAAATTTGACCCCATCCCAAATAAATAATGATCCCTTTGTCCCCCCCCCCCCGAATACAATTTAAAATGTCTTCGATCTGCGCCAGACCACACATTCCCTATAGGGGAATTCTGCTACAATTTGGCGTTTCACTGGGAGAGTGTGGTCTGAGATAAGGAGCTGTTAGATCGTATCGGTAGCTGGAGGGCGTGAGGCGAGAGAGGATTGGGTTTAATTTTTTAGAGTGTGGTCTTCGTATCAGTAGCTGTTAGATCGTGACGGTAGGTGGAAATTAGCTGATTTTAGATTTTAAAAATTTGTCAATTTTAAACAAATTCACAAATTTGAATTAAAAAAATAATTTCAAGGCACACTTTCCGGGGTACTGAAGTATATATATGCCAAATTTCATAGTCGTGCGAGAATTAAATTTCCCTCAAACAAATTGCGTGAGCGCGTACGCGCACGCACACACACACACACAGGCAGACATATTTTATTATGTAAGATTCCTGCTCATCAAACAATGCTCTACAACTTTCTAATTATTTTTTCGTATATTCTGCTTCGTTGCGAAGTATGTTATCCTAACTTTTTAAATTCTCCGCTAGGAGTGCTGCAATCCTTTTCATCGGGTATAGCTACTTTACTATAGATAGATCAAACGTGCAAACTCGTGGATCTTTCCTTCCAAAAGTTACTAGGGTGCTTAAGAACTTTTGTCTTGAACTCTGTATATGGTAAATCTGGGATAGATAGCGCACTTTTTTCTAAATCAATATTCTGAGAACCATGGTGCACAAACAAGAAACGTATACAGGGTGTCCCAAAAACTTTGAAACGCGCTTTAATTCTTTACTTGTTGGAGGGAGATAAGTGGGCACTATAAATTGCAAAAATGTTGAAAGTAAGGTAGGAAATAAGACTACGTTAATGAAATAGTCCTCCCATTCATTTTTAAAAAGTTACACTTTTTAAATTTTTATACGGCCCCCTTAGACAAATTTCGTCAATCAGAAAATTTTTATTTTTAATGCAGCAAGATCATTAAAAAAACCGAATATCTGTATCTTTAAAATCAACTGAATTATGATAAAGGAAAAAAATCTGACTTATGCCAATTTTCCGTACGATATGAAAGGCTGTTTCATCAGTGAAAAATAGGGATCATAAACAAATTGACGATGGAAATGGTTTAGATCAGAAATACGTTAATATGTGTCAAAATTTTTTATCACAAATGCATCTAAATAAAGTATTACGCAGACAGAGATCATATAAAGCAGTGGTAATCACTACGCGGTTGGGGATCCTATGTATTATCATCCAGTTTTATCTTTTTTGTGACATGTCTAAAATTTACATTTCTAATTTTATATATGGTCTCCATTCATAATGTTCAATTTTCAATTAAATATAACGCGTTCAATTTTAAAGATACAGATATGCGGTTTTTTTAATGATCTTGTTGCATTAAAAATAAAAATTTTCTGATTGACCAAATTTGTCTAAGAGGGTCGTATAAAAATTTAAAAAAGTGTAACTTTTTGAAAATTAATGGGAGGACCATTTCATTAACGCAGTTTTATTTGGTACCTTACTTTCAACATTTTTGCAATTTATATTGCCCATTTATCTCCAACAGGTAAAGAATTAAAGCGCGTTTCAATCTTTTTGGGACCCCTGTATAGTCATCATAATTTATTTACATTTAGAAAACATATGTATTAGTTTAAAATAAATTATAAAACACTCAATAAGCAATTATAATTTATTTTGAAAAACCCTTCATTGAGCATCTCTCTTGGATGAGTCGGGTGTTACGCAGCACCATGAGTCTCAGAATTTAACTTTAAAGTTCCGTATTTAACATAAAGGAATTTTAATGGACATATCAAATATTTTTCTTCAAAAAATATGTATATTTAAATATAAAAAAGATAGAAACACTGAAATTGCAATTTCGTGAAAAATAAAAATTCGAAAAATGTTTGCTTTTATTTTAAACTCAGTTTAAAAATACAGCCAACACAGACGAAATAATGACATTAATGAACAACGGAATAGGATGAAAATTGACTTCATAATTATGAAAAATTTTAGTTATTTTTCAAATAGCTCTTGCGTGTACCCATTTTTAGGGGTGAGATGCCGCACCTCACGACTTCCTGTCCTTGGATTCAAACATGGAGAAATCACAATAAAAACACTCTATACAAAAACTATGCTTTGCTCAGGAATCCACTGACATTTCTAGAGTTTTAGCTGTAATTTACAATCTATAGTAGCACAATAAAATATTTCATCATAAATTCTATAACTCATCTTAGATATTTGTCAATTTCAGGGGGAAAAAGGCACAGGAACACAATACGTTTATCAAAGACATTAGAAACACTAAATGGCACACTATTAGTGTTTGCTTCATTACCATCTTAAGGTAAGTTTCAGAAATAGGGGGTGGGCAATATATACCGGATACGGCATCTATCCCGGAATTACTTTGCGGGCTGAAAATAGTTAAATTGCAACAGATTCTAAGTATAAAATCAGCTTACCTCTCTTACATTTTTTACAAAAGTCCCTTCAATAGTTAAATTTATTTGATGCATTTTTAAACGTAAAATATAGCAACATTTCCATTGCGAGAATATTGTCTTATGTTTCCAATCAATCACTTTAATAACAAACTCTGACTGTTGAAATCATTTTGTTGCATTTTAAAACGCAAAATATAAGTAAATTTCTATTGCGACGAAACAGCCGCATGTTTTCAATCACTTTAATAATAAGAATAAAACATTGAGAAGAAACCCTTTCCTGACAGTGTATAAGGGTGTCAGATAACAAGACATCAACTAAAGAGCTTTCTTTATCTTACACACCGCTTTAAATAGACATAAAATAAACATATCGGTAAAAATGCCGCGACGTTTAAGAGTTTAAGTTCATTTTTTCAGGGAACTTCATACATGGTGTGTCCGGTAAAGTTGTGAGTAGGCCAAATAAGTTTAAAGCTATGATTACTACGCTGTAAAACATCCTGCAATTACTCATTTTTTCAGCTACTTCGTTGTTAATTTCGGCAAACTGATTAGAAAAGCCACAATTACAGGCGTTCATGAAAATTCTAACTTTATTGAAATATTTAGCTAATTATCGTCTGCCGAAGCGTTATTTTTGAATTTATATATATATATATATATATATATACTACATGACAGTGAAAATGAGACACCCAGAAGGAGTGGGCAGAAAAATATGCAAATTGCAGGGTAGACGCAGTTCACAGAGTTATGTAAATGATGCGAAATATGCAGCTGTCACGCGCACGTTGAGTGAGATGTAAGGGAAGGAACCTGCAGAATCGGCAATAGTCGCGCCGCTCTGTCTTCCAGGGAAATCATTTTGCAATTTTTATTTACTCAGAGGAAACGTGTAGTAGCAGAGAATACCAGGCCGCCGTCAACCGAGGCAGTTCCAGTAGACAGCCGATTTCACGAAGGGTATGATGTTCGGACTCAGAAGGGCAGGTTGGTTCATACGTCAAATCTCAGCGGACAACCACCTACACGCGTTCACGGTGCACCGGCTGTGGCGAAGATGGTTGGAGCAAGGGAATGTGGCACGTTCGAGGGGTGCCGGTACGGCCAGAGCGACGTTAGCGCGCGTGGACCGAAGTATCTGCCGGCAAGCGTTGGCGGTTCCGTAGGCTACTTCCGTCGTTCTTTTGCAGCATGTGGAGGACACCCTTGATGCTCCTATATCCGCCGATTGGTCGCCTGAGATCTGCACTCATGGCACCCTTTAAGAACACTGCCATTGACCCAACAGCACAGACGCCTCCGTTTGCAATGGTGTCGGGATAGATTCACGTGGATAGATTCGGGATAGATTCGTGTCGGGATAGATTCACACGGAGTGGCATAGGGCAGTGTTCTCAGACGAGTCACGCTTCTGTTTTAGCAATGACAGTCACCATGTACGAGTCTGGAGCCGCAATTGTGACAGGTTCAATTCGAGCGCATCTGGGGAACGCCACACCGTGCGATAACGCGGCTTCATGGTTTGAGGCGCAATCACCTACGATGGCAGTTCACTTTTGGTCCGAATTGAGGTCACTACGACAGCCCAACGATATGTGGATGACGTGCTGCGATCGGAGACACTACCCTTCTTTCAGGGAGTGCCCAATGCCATTTGTCAGCAGGATAACGTCCGACCACACACGACACGCACCAGCCAACATGCCCGTCAAAGTACCCAGATGCTTCCCTGGCAACCAGTCTCCACCGATCTCTCACCAACCGAACACGTCTGGGACGTGATTGGACGTCGCTTATGTGAGCTGCCACCGCCGCTTTTAGAAGAAGAATTCTGGCAAATGGTTGAGAGGGAATGGGCAAGCCATCCCTCAGGACACCATCCGCACCCTCATTGACTCTATACCTAGACGTGTTGCTGCCTGTATCGCCGCCCGCGGTGTTCCTACAACCTACTGATCAGACGGTGTTATAGCTCAGTGTATATGTGTATCATGTTGCAAGAAACATCACTTATTGTTCGTTGCTGTCTCTCTCTGTTTGCCGATTTTCATCACTTTCTGCTCACTCCTTCTTGGTGTCACATTTTTACTGTCACGTAGTGGATTTTCGTAATTGTCAGAAACTTTCTCCCCATTACGGACAGCTGATTCTTCTGAAACTTTCAGTAACATGCTTGCAAATGTTTTAATATGATAGAGCCAGTAGCATCGCCAGAATTTACTTTTTATTTTAAAGGGGGGGGGGGGATAGTAACAAAATATTTTGCTTTCCATTTCTCCAAATATCATTTCAACGAACTTCAATGGGCTCTAATGAGTCTCTGGGGGTTTATGACCCCTGAATCCCCCCTTGGCGTAGCCACTGGTTAGATCTATGAATGTAATGTATCACCAAGTGGGATCGCCCGAAATCTAACTTGAACTAAGAATTGTTAATGTCACAGCTTACGTGACACCAGGCTATATAGGGTTAAAGCCGGCTGTGTGGCAGGTCTGAATTTGTCGATTTCCATACATAAAATTTCGACATATAGCAAGTTTTCTTGCCGTCATTGCACGTATCGAATATTTGATTTTGACGGGTGCCTAATAGGCATGAAACCAATGCATGGATTTTATTACCTGCAATAAAACACGATCTCGATTGTGAATTTTATTGATAAAATTTTGCTGTTTGAGGGAACAAAATTGATGCTGAAGAAGGAATTTTGAAGGAGTCCTTATATGATGGCAAATGTTGTCTTCACTTCATTCGTGATTAAACTATTAAACAAAATATTCTCTTTTACATACTTATTTTGTACATTCATACGAATTTTTAGAAAATCTAAAAGTGACATTTCCAGACCCATAAGTGGAAATTCTTAGTGATACCCCCTCCCCCCCCCCCCCCCTTGCCTCTTCTGGAATTCGATGATGAATTCATATCAGTCATCCCCTAAGCTATATTAATAGCTATTCCTGAAATATTGTTTATTCGAAGAAATTTTTTTGAGTCGGAAGTGAGAAAATATCCGAAAGTGGACATTGGTGACCACCCCATCTGCTTCGGAATTTGATGCTGAATTCAGAGCAGTTATTGTCAGCCAATCTTGAGAAATAGATGTTGCAAGTAAAATGAATATTTTTGAACCAGAAAAGAAAAAATAACCTGGAAAGGAAATTCTTAGTAAACCCTTTCACCTGTCTTAGAATTTGATGCTGAATCAGTCATCATTTAATTTCTATCAAGAGCAGAAATACTCGTAGATAATTAAAGAAATTTTTTTTGTAAAAACAATAGTATAGTCATTTTTTGCCACTAATAAAACATAGTGTGTGTAAACAAACAAACATACTACAAAAATCTGATGTGAGCAATACATGACTTTCCTTATATAATGAATGAATTTACTACTTTTATAGTAAAAAAGTAATGTATAAGATCCACCGAAACTGTGATTTTATCATTGAATTGTACATTTGGCGATTTTCCGGATGACAACATGTAAAACTATTTCAAGATACCCAATTAACTTATATTTCGCGCAACTCTTAGTAAACAATTATCAATATTGATACTATCCTCAATAAGCGATATAGTCCATATATTAAAATATTTTAATAATTAATCCATGAATTGGGCGTCATTTTCATTAATTTAGCGTGATTTTTGCAATTTTGACGATATTTTTGTCAATCTGGGGCGAAATATCGCAAAGTTGGCGATACTTTGCTACATTATTTTCCAAGTTCGCCAGCAAGTGTTACAGACAAACGGAGAGAAGAGCATTTCTTATATACTAGAAGGTATGCCCGTCATATGACGGAAATCAGAATTTGCGAAACATTACTTTCCCTTTGGAGTCGTATTTATCAATTTGGTGACATTTTTGTTACTTTAGCAACATTTAAAATAGTCGCCAAGTTGGCGACGTCTCGCTAAATTTCTCTCCAAGCGTTACGGACGAACGGACGGAGAAATGGTTTATTCTTATAGTCTATTCTTATATTATTTACAAAGGTATTAAACTTTTATCAATTAGTAGTCATTTTTACAAATTTGGCGACAGTTTCGTTAATTTGGCAACATTTAAAAAGTCGCCATGTTGGCGACATTCCGCCAAAATCTCGTTAAGCGTTATGGAAGGAGAAATAAATTATTCTTACAGCAGATAAATGGCTATTGGCGTCAAATACAAAAGTATTACCCAAAATATATTTTCTCACGAATGGAACGAACTAGATCCACAAGAATGAGGTCTACAAATTTATCACTTGATATTACTTATGAAAAGTGAACATATTTCATAATATTTTTTATTTTATATGATTTTTTGATAATTTTTTGTGCAAAATGTTAAATATCTCGAGAACGGTTTATGCTAGCGTGCTAAAGTTTGTGCCAATCGTTTTCTAATGAAAATATACATAAGAAATGACTATTTACGTAACTGTATTAAAGGTTTTGATTTTTTGATGATTTTTTCAAAATTTCACTCGGAAATTTAAGGGGGTTCTGAACATTCGAATGAGTATAAAAACAATAGGTTTCCAATATTCACGGATTGTAATTTTTGCACCAAATTTCGTTTGAATCGCTTCATTCGTTCGTGAGATATCGTCTCGACACACACACAGACATCATCTCAAAAACGTTTGATTCGTGTTCAGGCATGCTTGAAACGTGCTCTCCCGTCGAAAACTCGAATTCGAATTTTCGACCTCATCACAGTACTTTCCTTGTACATTATACTATGCATATAAGGAAAGTAAAAATCCGATGCGGTAGCACGTGACTTTCTCCATAAAATGCAATGAATTTACGTCTTTCACAATGAAACAATGATGCATAAGATCCACGTCACAATGTTTTTAATGTTGAATTGTACATTTGACACTTTTCCGGATCACAACGCATAAAGTATTTCGAATTACTCAATTAACTTTTATTTCACACAACACTAAATTGACATCTATCAATATAGTATACGTAATAAGCAATATAATCCATATATTAATATATTTTGATAATTAATTCATTAATTTGGCGTCATTTTCTTTAACTTGGAGTTTATTTGCAATTGTTGCGATATTTTCGTCAATCTAGAGCCTTGGTGATATTTCGATAATTTAGTTGCTAAGTTCGCCAAAATTATCGCTAAGCTTTACAGACAAACGAAGAGAAGAGCATTTTTATATATAAATGGCTACTGGATAATTATTAGGCGTCAAAATAAATACAAATCTGTTACCCCAAGTATCTTCTGTCGTGAATGGAATGAACTAGATCCATGATAATAATGTTAACAAATTTATTGCATAATATTGCATATGAAAAGTGAACATATTTCATAATAGTTATACTTTTTAATTTTATGTAATTTTTTTTGATAAATTTATTTGAAAAAGTGCATAATATAATATATGAAAAGTGAACATATTTCATAATAGTTAATACTTTTTTTAATTTCATTTGATTTTTTGAGAAATTTTTTGAGAAAAGTGTAATAATCTCAAGAACGGTTCATGCTAGCGATTTAAATTTTGTGTCAATCGTTTTCTAATGAAACATCACACCAGAAATGATTATTTACGTAATATTAGTGAAGGTTTTACTTTTCTGATAAATTTTACAAAATTTCGTTCGAAAACTTAGAGGTGTTCCGAACAGTCGATTTCGTTTAAAATCAAAAGGCTTCCAGTAGTATTGTAATTTTTGTAACAAATTTTATTAGAAACGTTCCATTTGTTGAGATGTTGTCTCACATACAGACACACACACACAAACACCATCTTAAAAACGATCAATTTTAGTTCAGCGATGCTTGAAACGTGTTCTTTCGTCAAAAACTCAAATTCGAATTTTCGATCACTCAATCATAATACTTTGCATATGCATTATACTATATGTAGAGAGAAAGTATAAATCTGAAGTTGGCAGCACATGTCTTCCCTTACATAATTTAATGGCATTACTTTTATCACAGCGAAATAAGAATGTACAAGATTACATAACACAATAATTTTGGCATTGAATCAACGCCGCTCGCGTTAATTGAAATTTGACGTTCTTGGCAACTTATTAGTATAAGAACCATGATTTTTCATATTCATCTGCAAAATACTCATAAAATAGAATTGACATTTAATTAATATCCTGCGAAATACGTGACTATTTGTGAATTCTTAATCAAACTATTATAGAACTATATTAAAAATCACTTCTCTTGTGAATGGAATGAATTAGATCCACGAGAATGGCATTAGCAGATTTGTTGCATAATCGTACCTATGGAAAGTGAACATATTTAATTATACTTACTACATTTTTAATTTCATGTAATTCTTTTAATAATTTTTTTTGAAAAACGTTCAATATCTCAAGAACGGGTTATGCCAGTGTTTTAAATTTGATGCCATTCGTTCTTTTAATTCGTGTTCAAAAATGCTTAAAACGTGTTCCCCTTGTTGAAAACTCGGATTCGAATTTTTGACGCTGTCACAATACTTTATACATTAAATAACTTTGATCCGGGATAACACAATAAATTTAGCTTAAACTTATCATACTCGTAAAAGTTGTTAGTCAATGTAACGAAAAGACCCACAAATTATGATGCTAAAAGAGTTGTGATGCAAGTCAATTTAGCCGCTGCCCTTAATTAAAGAAAAAGGCAGTGTGGGAGATTTGAAGGCTGTGTTCCGCTCTTAAGGACGCCAACCCAGTAACCCAGAAAGAATACATATACCAAATGGATTGAAGGAGGGGGCTTTTGTATAACAAAACAGCTTTCGTTTATACTAAATGATGGAGACAATCGAGATGTAAGTACATACTGGAAAGTAAAAAAAAAGAAAAATTACGATTGTTCGTGGAGCAGAGAATCTAATCTGTGTGTTTGGTAAAGTCATAAGTAAGAGAATAAGTTTTGAGCGATGGTAGTTAGATCAATCAAAGTGAGGTCGCAGACCCAGGCTACCCGACTCACCCTAGGGTATACTCAAAGTGAGGTATCAGTACAGAAAAGTGACAATGCGCTACCAGATGAGTTGACGATAACACTCCTAGCGGCAAAATTTGGAAGTTGTCACTTCTATCTCGGAAACTATGAGTGATATAGAATAAAACCCAATTAAAAAGTTCTATAGTATCACCAAATTAGTAGGAAACGCTATTTTATTTAATAGAAAAGCGTAATTTACAGAATGTACTGTTTAACATAAACTATGTTCAATGTACACTGCCTGTCACAATACATAATTGTATGCAAGAAAGAATATCCTGTTGCACGTTCACAAACATTACGGGTGAACGTACAGCATAAGGAAATTGTAAGGCATATAGCCGTACAGTTTCTACAGCGTTTCGTCGAATAACAGTACCACATCGCAATAATCTTCATTCAAATAGCCTGTCATGATCTGGTTTTGACACGATGCTCATCAAAGTACACACATCTGGTGATAGACGATCGTTTACAAATTTTCTCGCATATTTTATCTACAGGATTGATTTTGCGTGTCATAGCCATCATTTGCATACGATACTCAGAGTAATAGTTAGAGCATTCTATTTGCGACATTTGTTTCTGCAATGTTTCGTTTCTTACTAATTCGATGATGATATACAACTTTCTAGTTGACATTTATCTGTATCTCTCATAGTTTCCGAGATAGAAGTGCGGTTTTGAAAAATCCTTACACACGCTTTAGAAAACCCCTTCATCGGTGATCTAAAATAAATAATCTTTGCGATCACGGGCCAGAGCCTAATAGGGCGGGGAAAATGGGATTTTTCGAAAATCCTTTCCAGAAACTCTCCACTGACCTAGAACGCTGAATCTTTGTACACTTATAGTATTGAACACGGGGCAGAAACTAACAGAGCCGGACTTTTAATTTCTTCTTCAGTGGATTACAAAATGGGAGGGGAAATCATCCATAATGTTAAAATAAAAAATTATATGTTAAAGTATATTATAATGTAATAGGAAATTTTCCGATTGCGTGATTAAAGGATTTTGCTGAAATCTTGAATAATATTTACAAATTTAAAATTACACATTAGCCAACTAATTGTGGTTATATTTAAGACTAGCTATGACATCCTGAGAATATGATCTTCAAAATGAGATGTCTCATGGTTTATCTGGAATTTGGGCATGGGCGCCCATAAAACTTTTCCATAGCGGACACATTCTGAAACATCCCCGGCCGTCCATTAAGCTGCTCTATGCCTTAGGATGAGTCGGTTGGCCTGGGCTTTCGACATTCTGAAACGTCCGGAGGGGGATTATCTCCTTTGTTATTCCCTATTGTATCCCAGGAATTGAGGAATTATACTATTAGAAATTAGAAATACGTTATAATGTATATTCTGTAGAAATGAACGCTGGAATATTTCAATTTAAACAAGCAAAATAATAAAAAGAGGAACAAATTCAAATTTTCGAATTTTTTTTTTTCAAGAATCGGAAAAAGTGACAAAACAAAACATAATCATATTAAAATGTGCCGCAAAATAGTCATTTAATATGATTTCTTTTTCATAACTAGTAGTAAGAAAGCTCTTCTATTAGTAAAAAAATAAGAAAACTCTAATTTGTGTTATTGTTTACCTAAAAAATCAAAACATTTTAATCTGTAGAAAGTAATGTGTTAAACACTTCCGATTCTTTTAGTGGTGAAAAATGGTGAGCAACAAGACAGTGCGTAGAACATTATTATTATTTTTTTTAATCCTGAAAAGACAACAGAAAAGCAGGAAAAGAATAGAAGTGTACGAATAGATTTGTGTGGCATCAAGACAATGCCACACTTCTGTTATTCGTTAGTTCTAGGAGGATAAAAATTTGATTTATCCTTCGATTTTTGGCTCTTCCCCAAAATGAAATGGACGTTGAAAAGACTCTGTTTTGTGTTGATTCTGGAGATTTAAGACGCTAAAATAGTGTTTAAAAACATGAACGGCAGAGTTCTGATTCTTCTTCGACACAGACCGTCCGACATACCAGAAAGTTATAAGGTATCAGTTTGGACGGCCGGGAAGTGCCACCCAATTTAGACCGGAACCCAGTGGCGGAGGCATCCACAGGGACCGTACCTTCTTTCCCCTACCACCAACCTTTCGGAAGGACTTACGAACCCACATATTTCACGTGATCGTACTCCGCGTGAACACGGAGGCAGTCTTGGCAGTGGTGGAAATTGAACCCGGACCGTCTGTGTGCAATTCCAGCGCGCTAACCACTGAGCTGTCGTGTCCCGGCAGAGTTCTGAATGTATTATTTTATATATGTAATGGTTATGGGTTTCTAAAATGAAAAGGAAGGTTTGAAATTTATCCATATTTAAGTATTAACATCCTTTTTTGTTTCATCATTCATTAACATTTTGCTCCAAGCCAATTTATTTTAGTGTTAAATCGTACGTTTGTCAAAGATTGTCCGATAGGAATATGAACTAAATGGTTCGTCGTAGAAATAAAGTGAAAAAAATCTGATATGGACAGCACATGATTTCCACTATATAATGCAATAAATTTACTTCTTTTACTGTGAAAAAACGTATAAGATCCACGGCAGATTGAATTGCATACATTTGATGTTTTTCCGGAGGACAACATGCAAAATTATGTCGAAATACCCAATTAACTTAAATTTCGCGCAACTCTAAATTTACAAATACAGCTATATCATAAGCAATACGCCAAATATTAAAATAGTTTAATAATAAATTCATTAATTTGGCATCAAATTCATTAATTTAACGCCATTTTTGCAATTTTCACTATATTTTCGTCAATCTGAGATGAATTCAACACATACTGCCAAGTTGGCGATATTTTGCTAAATTAGTCGTCATTTATCGCCAAGTCTTATACACAGATAAAGATATGAGATTTTCTAACATATAAATGACTATTTGCGAATTGTGGGTCGTAAAAATACAAAATTATTACACAAGTATCTTCTCTCGGGGCGCGGTAGCCCATTGGTTAGCGCGCTGGAGTTGCACTCGGTAGGCCCGGGTTCGATTCCAGCCACTGCCAAAACTGCCGCCGTGTTCATGCGGAGTACGATCACGTTAAACATGTGGGTCCGAAAGTCCTTCCGAGAGGTTGGTGGTAGGGGAAGGAGGGTACGGTCCCTGTGGATGCCTCCCCCACTGGGTTCCGGTCTAAATTGGGTGGCACTTCCCGACCGTCCAAACAGTTACCTTACACCTTTCTGGTAGGTCGGACGGTCTGGGTTTCAACAACAACAACAAGTATCTTCTCTCGTGCGTGAATGGAACGAACTAGATCAACGAAAATGATGTTAATAAATTTGTCACACAATAGGAGAATTTAGTTATGATATTTGCACACTCCCGAACTGATAATTGATGATGTTAATAAATTTGTCGCATAATATTGCTTGAAAAATGTACATATTTTACGATAGTTAATATATTTTTTATAATATTATGTAATCGTTTTGATGAATTTATCAGAAAAATGTATAATATCTTGAGAACCGTTCGTCGTGTTCCGAACAGTCAATTGCGTTTAAAATCAATAGAGGCTTTCAGTTATCACAGATTGTAATATTTGTACCAAATTTTATTCAAGGTGTCCCATTCGTTCGTACGGTATCATTTCCGCAGTCTTATGGACACAGACACTAACACACACAGACATAACCTTAGAAACGTTCGATTCGAGTTCAGGGATGCTCTTCGAAATCTCGAATTCAAATTTTCGACCCCGTCTCAATACTTCCTCTATACATGTATATGGGAAAGTAATATGAAAAGTAATCATTAGAAAACAGAGGAGAATTTCGCTACGATATTTGCACACTCCAGAACTGATAATTCCATAAAAATCAGAAATTTGATTTTTTATACAGTTCCCAATAAAAAAAATGTCAATTACTGAAACATGCGACGCACTTTATTAGGGTCAACAAATTTACACGGTGTTTTTGGATGAAAAATTTGCCGAGATATTTTAATTATTGTTTATGTATTAGATATTTTTCAATCGATTGAAAGGGAGCAGCAACAAATAAATTTTTCTAAATTAAATAGTAGTGAATTTCAATTGCAGTTTTTCTGTTTTAAATAGATCTGTAGATGTCCCCGTATTTACTTTCAGAGTAACTACTATTTACACTTCTAAATCAGGTAAAATGGAATACATCAAGAGTTTCAATGATCGATATCTCAAGGAATTTTTCATCAAAAAGTAGTTTGTAAACTTTCTAGCACTAATTAAGGGCAGCTTAAATTTTACCAATTGAATATTTTTATTGGGGACAGTAAAAAAATTAAATTTTACATTTCTATGAAATTATCAGTTCCTAGGGGCAGTGGCGTATTTCGAAATTCATAGGAATGAGGTTCACTTTTGAGGTTAATAATATCTATGCTTGGCGTATCTGTGGCGATGTATTTCAATCTACCTGCTGACTGTCCATTCTTTTCAATCGTACTTCCTGACTGTCCATTCTTTTCAATCGTACTTCTTGACTGTCCATTCTTTTCAATTGTACCTCCTGATTGCCCATTTTTTAAAATTGTCACCAAATTTAATTGTTTTAAAATGTATTAAATTATTTTGAAATGTGCCTTCTGATTGTCCATTTCCCATAATTATATCTCATGACTGTGTCATTATTTTAAATTCCACACCCTTATAGATTTTTTGAATTGTACCTATACTTTAATGCCGGGATGCACTGTCCATTCTTTTCATTTCTATTTTCTGATTGCCCCTTTAAATTATAACCCTTTATGTTGTTGCACACGGCTTTATTGGAAATCAATCCATTATATAACTGGCATCTCACAAATAACCTTTTATAATAAGATTCAATTGCACAACATATGACTCTCAATTGTATGTTGAATTGGTAAAATTTCGCAAAGTAAGCTATTTGAAACAATAATTCTTGACAAAGGTTCACATTGTACGACAGAAATACTTATGTGGTTTTAAATTCATTTTGAATCTATATTTTTATTCTGCAATCTCAAGGAAATAAAGTAATTATGCTTAAAAACATGCATTTATTTGTGTCCGTAATAGCTGAAACTTTTCGGCATACACTTTGGTGTACGCGTACCCCTGGTTGGGAAATGCTGGTACATATGATCAGACAGGAGTTGCTTCACTTCGAAACGAAACGAAACGAAACGTGCCGTATATATTTCAAGATAATAATCAATGTTTTTACCTAAGAGAAGAGTGGGTGGACGGAACGGCCTTTTGCTGTTGGTATATATGTATATAATTCGCATGTTCCATTAAAGATAGGCGTACCTAATTTTCTTGGAAGGCAAAGTTGTAATTATACGATAAGAAAAAACAGGTGTGAAAGATGTTTACGAGTAAAGTTCCGGCATTAAAGTATAGGAACTAAACTTCAATGGGTATTATTATAGAAAAAATTAACCCAATTTCTCAATAAATATATATTTATTATTCTGATACAAGGTATTCAATCTTTTGTGTTACTAACAACTGTTGTAAAACGTATTATTAAGTGTTTTGAAGTAAACTAGAACCGATAATTTATTACTAGATGAATTTTATTTTTCCTTACACCTTTTTATTAACTTCACGGGGACTTAGTTTGTCACTTCGCTCAAAATTTCTTACGGACTTTCTCAGCTCTTAGAGAACGTAGAGTTGAAACTCGGCACACAGTTTACTCTCGCTGAACATTTTTACCTATAAAATTTTCACGTCATTATGTAACGTTATTTACGCACATCAGTTTTAAGGGGCTCGATCTCGGCTCCACGCTAAAACTTGGTACACAGTGTCGTCTCGTCAAACATTTTCATTTATATTGGTTTGACATAATTACACACGTTCTTACGTCATCTTCTACAGACTCGTTCTTGGCTCCGAGAGCTTAAATTGACTTCCAAGATTTCGCCAAGAGTTATTTTTATTTTTTTCACGGGGTATTAATTGAATGTCAATTGCATTTAGATGAAGATTTTTGCACTAAGTATCAATACGTTATTCTGTTTGCAGTCATAAGTTGTCAAAGGCGCCAAATTTCAATTTATGTCATGTTAATTCAGTGCCAAAATTATTGTGCTGTAGATCTTGTACATCATTATTTCTCTGTGAAAGAAGTAAAGTTATTGCATTATGGAAGGAATGTCATTTTCTACACACACATTACATTTCTGTTATAGGGAAATTACATACTTTTAACAAAATTCTTTAAAGACAAATTTAATTTAAAATGCTATTAGAATTTGTATATACGTACAGGGTGATTAAAAAAAGATGGGCCAAACTTTACGAGATGGTAGTACACACCAAACTAAGCATTTTTCGTGATAGTTTACCGGGTCAGAAATGAAACGTAAAGGCGTTACAGGGCGCTTACTCGTTGAGAAGCGGTCGCTCCGCAAACTTAAAAGCGTCATTCTGGTTGTTATTTTCTGGTTGAAGAAGAAAACCACCTATGCAAATTTCATCTGGGGAAGAGGAAGAACCCTTATGCAAATTTTTGTAACACCGAATGTGCGGCCTTATCAGTTTGCAGTATAGGAGCAGCCATATGCCTACTGTGAGCAGTGCTGCCGTAAAAAGTTGGTTTCAATCAAAACCTAGAAGAAAAAGTTTGCAGCAGTTATTCAAAGCTCAAATGCCTCGACATGCCTGGTCTTTTCGAGAGAGTTTGCAAATCCTTCCATCGCCGCTGTGAGATGGGCATTCAGGTTGGTGATCACTCTTTTGAGCCGTTAGTGCAATTATTGTTTTTTAAATATCATTTTATAACTTTTAAGTCACTCTTGTGTTTTCGCCTCACCTCATCAGTTTTAATATTAAGCGTCCACTTTACGTTTCATTTCCGATCCGGTAAACTATGACAAAAATGCTTGCTTTGGGTGTGTGCTACCACCTCGTAAAGTTTGGACCATCTTTTTTGAATCACTCTGTATAATCATAAACAACACCGAGTATATCATAAATAAACAACAACAACAAAAAAAAACGATATTTTGAAAATTTGAAAGGTGCATTACATTTTCTTCCAAAATGACAGAAAGGGAGGGAGGTTGAAAGATGTGGAAAAAAACGGCGGAGAAGGTAAAGAAAAATCCCGCTGATTCACTGGGAGGCAGACATATGTTACGACAAAAGATTAGTCACCTGCCATTCACAAGTTACTCCAGTGGCTCGCTTACCGCACGCACTTAAAGAATGAGGCCCCTTTATTCTAGGGGCTTAAGAATTGCCCTATTGTTGTTCCCTCCACCACGAATATTCAATTGTGGTTTTACGTTTTCTCCGCATTTGTGACGAAGGAAAAGATATCATCTACGGAGTTTTTGTTAGATTTCAATAGAATGCGATATATGTATTTAAAAGGATATAGTTTCAGCGTGATATAAGGGCAGGTGTCAGGTAAAGTCATTTAACGACCTTTAGTGCCGCACTCGTTAGTCGTAAATATATACTTCCAATTCAAGAATGTTTCAAATGAGGTAACAATGTATAGTATAACAGTTTTAATTCCCGGCCGTCCAAATGGTTGCTCGAGTCCTTAGGATGAGTCGGACGGCCTGGGTCTTCAACAGTTTTAATTCAAAAAATACATTTTTCGAAATTATATGAAATCTGGCTTTTTATAAGGTCTGTCGGTCCGCAAAGTTCCAATTACAAAAACTGTATTCATACATTACATGCAAAACTCAAAAAGTTTGATTCTTTTAGGAGAAAAATTGAGCGAGATATAAAGTTTCTGCACTTTTATCTCGATAATTTACTGGTTGTAGTGACAGCGGCGGCTAGTAAGGTGACATAGATGAAGCAGGATGCGACATAGGTGAAGCAGGATGCGACATAGGTGAAGCAGGGCGCTGCTTCACTTAAAGTTATCGGCTGAATGGGTTATTATTATTATTTGGCGAATTTTTCAGACTTGTCAAATATAATCTAAAATAGCCAATTGATAATGTTCGTTGTCGAGGAGGAGGGTGTGTGTGTGTGTGTGTGTGTGTGTGTGTGTGGTGGTGGGGTCCGGGGGAATCCCACCATTGAATCTACTTCCACCATTCCTGAAGTCACGAGCCGCCACTGGGTTGTACACAAATTGAATTATAAGTCATATCAATTTGGCAGCAGATGCCCCATATTATGCACCTATAATCCCTCTAAATAAATTAATAGGCGTAAAAGGGCTTTCTAGGATTGATAAAATTTCTAAAGATATGCTATTAAATGAAATGATGAACAAATATCCTGAAATATTTTATTTTAGTTTTATACGACCCCTCAACGGTAGCCCGAAATAGAAATATATAGGAGAGACCGGGGTAAGATGACGAGTTGGGCAAGATGACGAATAACAGTTATAACGACTTTATTCTTAGGTGGCAGCACTTGACGAGAATAGATACAATCCCCTGTATCAAAGCAACTAATTGCATGCGGAAGGCCCAATTCTTGCTACACGTACAATTTATATTCTTAGTCAAACTTTATTAAGGGCCGTGAACCTATTTTCGACTTGTACTAAATAAGCTTGAGCTACTTAAAGGTAAGTCATAGAATTCTGATATAATTTATAGTTACACTTTATAGTATTAAATACTCAGCTAATCTATAATCGTTTTAATCTGATGTATAGTTTACTGTACACCAGCCATGTCATTTCTTTTAGTCATTCGGGGTAAGTTGGCGGGGGCAAAATGACGAAGTTTGTCATTTTCCACAAAGAAAAGCACGCCTATTTTTTAGGTGCCAATGATAGCGACACTGAAAGTGTAGATAATCCCAACAGTGAACAAATTCCGGGATCAAGATGCGCCCCTCTTCCATCAATATTTAATTATAAACCCTTACCACAAATTAAAAGATCAA
The DNA here is from genome assembly GCA_951213105.1 of Amaurobius ferox. Classification (NCBI taxonomy): domain Eukaryota; kingdom Metazoa; phylum Arthropoda; class Arachnida; order Araneae; family Amaurobiidae; genus Amaurobius; species Amaurobius ferox. The sequence goes on from OX578141.1 coordinate 136,266,580, forward strand.
CAAAACAGGGAAGAAAAATGTCAACCAGTGTTTTAACAAGTTCACTAATAAGAAATGTGTTGCTTGAGAAACAAATTCCAAAGGATGAAATGGAAAAAAAGAAAACACAGAGAAATAAGAAGAAAATTGCTAAATAATTGTGTTTCGAAGTAAGCGCAGATCAAAAGAGCAAGGAACTGCCCAGCTTGTGATGAACTTTATATTGATCCACCCGAAGAAGACTGGATACTGTGCTTGCTCTCAATGCGTAGCTTGGTGGCATGAAAACTGTGCTGGATACGAAGGAAGAAAATTCATCTGTAACTTTTGTAAATAACATAATTCATTAATGATTGTACACCTTTAAATTCTATTAGTGTTTTGCACGTTCTTTAAATACCTCAAAAGTCTTATTAGGTCAAAATTTGCGAGTTGTCATCTTGCCCCAGCACTGGGGCAAGATGATTTTTATTTGACAGTATGTTAAAACATATTTTTGCATGGTTTAATTTGGGAGATTATCCGATATAATTTTTTTATTAATAATGAAACGTATGAATAATTTATGTTGCAAAAAATATGTATTATAAGTTTTACGATTTAAAAAAATATCAAATTCGTTAACATCGTCGTCTTACCTGGGTCTCCCATATATATATATATATATATATATATATATATATATATATGACTCTGCTTTAGGGAAGTGCATATCTTTTAGAATAACTCGAGAACCGAAGGAACTAAAAAACTCAAATTTGGCACATCGCTGCCTTTCGTTGTATATTTTAATTCTTTGGATTTTGAGCCTTACTAGTTTTGCCCATCCTGGGGCCGCCATAGGAAGGGTACATCTTTTGGGTAAAGTTCAAGCAGGCATAAACAAAGTTTTAATGATCCACACACCGACATATACGCACATTTTTTAAAAATGCCCTAAAAAGTAGAAAACAACGTTGAAACTTTTCATTTGCGAATTTTGGCGCGTAGTTTTATGTCTCCGCAAATGATTTTATTATTACTCTTTACCATTGACGCTCCCTACAGGCAGTTTCTGTGAGCATGATATTTTACCAGTATCAAGGATGTTAAAGAATAACAGTTTATAATAAAAGTCTTTATTTGATCACATTAATAAAACGTTAAAATCACATTAAAAACCAGAGCACTTTTGGACACCAGACGTCCATCATCAATGGCAAACTGCGAATAAAATTTTCGTACAAATTGCCAGATTACAGAAGGAAAAATACATATGAAATAAAAAGATAATTATAAAATTCACATAATAGAAGTAAAACACAAATAGCATCATTAGAAGACAAAATACGAATTGTCAGATTACAAATCTTTCTTTTTGTAATCTGACAATTCGAATGCAAATTTTCGTGGTTTTTGTCTGATGTAAGAGTACACGTATCCCCCTCTTTTGGTTATTTTGTTTTCTAATGCTATTATTTGTATTTTACTTCTACTGTGTGAACTTTATAATGTGGTTTTCATTCAAATTTTTCCTTGTGTAATTTGACAACACGTTTGCAAATTTTGTTCGCTGTTTTTGAGTGAATATATCCCCCCTCCCCCCCCTTTTTTTTTTGCTATAGCCGCTGATGGACGTCTAATTGCGCTCTGGTTTTAATGTGATTTTAACGTCTTATTAATGTGATCCCATAAATACTATTATCATAAAGTGTTATTATTTAAAATTTAATGCTCAGACGTGTCGCCATACATTTTAGTTCTAGCATCAAGATTTCTATTACCGTCATATTATCTGTTAATTCGTGGCAATTTATTTTGGGAACAGCCGAGTCAACATGCGTAACATTGATACCTTAAGCTTTTCTTCACTTTTTGCCGACCACGTAGTTTTTTTTTCCACGGAACACATCTTTGCAGAAAGTAGTCGGTCGCGTAGACGAGAACATATTTGGAAAGAACTTGCTTTGATATTATTGTCATTTCTAAATAAAACTGAAGTTGCTTACGGTTGGTTTTCTTTTAGTGGGCATTTTCTATTTCTACTCTGAGTAATTGCTTTCCTTATGTCAATGTATAGGTAAAGTATTGGAATCGTGTTGAAAATCTGCACTTGAGTTTTCGAGGGATATACACGTTTCAGGCATTCTGGAACACGAAAATCTATTTTTAGCGTGACATCAGTGCTGTTTGTCTGTGTCTATGTTCAATGTATGTATCTACTTCAGCTTAAAAACTATTCGATGAAATTTTATAAAGTTTGGTAGATACGTAACTTGTGAATTACCCTGATGTTCATTAGATTTTGGTATGATTCGAAACTACAGTATTTTTTTAATGCCCATAAAAATCGTCAAAATCTGAAATATAAGACTTACTATGTTAAAATGTATTAATAAATGCTTGTAGTTTGCACTTCTGAATTAACCTAGTGCTGATTATATTTTAGCATGACTAAAAAATAAAACCCATTTTGCGAAATGGCTCGCAAAGTTTTCGAAATCTGAAATAAATGATTAAGCATGCTTAAAAGTATTCATTAAATGCTTGTTTTATATGTAATTGTTAACAACGAAACGAATAAGACTAATTCCATTACTATCCTCTCGAACGAACAGTTTTAAAGAAATTTAATTTCTTTTTAACATTGTACAACATAGTTGAAAAGTGTTTATGACTTTGTTCATTCTGTTTGTCTGTCTGTCCGTTAGCACGATAACTGCCGTGAAAATGACTTTATCAAAATGAAATTTTAGTATGTTGTTCAGACTGTCTGTGGGACCTATGGGAATAAAAATGAATAATATCACCCAATTAGTTTTGGATTGTACACGGGTTGAAAAAATGAAATATATTGAACCTGTTTCGGCACCTAAGTTGTCTAGTGCCTAGCCATTTGGAGAGAAAAAAAATATTGAACCCTATGGGACCTAATTTTCAAAACATTTTTTAAGAGGATTTAAAATTCACAAATTGCTTCGAAAGTTTTAGGAAATATTTAAATTATCCTATAAAATATAAAAAAATTCAGTAAAATATATTCAGTAGTTTTTAAAATAAAAATTAAAATAATAATTACACCTTTTATATGAAGAGATCGCGTGACCCACTTCAAAATAAAATATGGCATCCATCTTGTATCAAAATCGTGATTTTTAAAGTTCTTTTTAATTCATATTTAGTGTTGTATACGTCCTAAAACCGCTTTATTTTTGCTTAAAGTCTGTGCATCTACATACTGAAACAAATTAATTACGATATATTTGAGTTTAAATGATCATCCAACTTTGATTATTTTTACAACGAAGCCTAATTTTCACTTATGGAGAATGTAAACACCAAAAGATATAGAATGAGTTGTATAAGAATTGCTGAATTTCTTTAACGCAAAATTATTTAGCTCTGGAGTCTGCAAAGTAGTTGATATGGATGAAACATTCATTAATTTTACGCAGAGAAGCAAACGATTTTTTCCATGAAGTTTTAAGCATAGAGTTTAATAATTTATTTTATTTAAAAAGTAATTATAGTATTGTAATGAATGAAATAAATGGAAAAAAGTTTATGAATGAAATTCTGCTTTTATAGATAGAGCCAGGCGTGTTATATTTTGATGACGTCATTTGAATAAATTTTATTTGTTTTCGATGAAGTTTTCAAATATAATAAATTATTGTAGTATTATGATAATTTAAAAAATATTACCGAGGAATGTATCGCATTTTAGAGATGTTTAAACCAGGCAATTTATATTTCAATGCCGTCATTTGAATGAAGTTCATTTTTTTCGATGAAGTTTTAAGTTTTCAAATATAATAAATTAATGTAGTATTGTAATAATTTTAAAAATATTACCGAAGAATGTATCGCATTTTAGAAATGTTTAAATAAAATCGCATTGAAGTTGAAAAGTGTTTCATAATCAATGCTTTATGCATTATTGATCTTTCTTGTTTTAGTTTTGATCGTGATGTTTGAAAATGCATTAAGTTACTCGATGAAAAAAAGTCGTGTAGAAACTGAAACCCATATAATATTAAGCAAGCATATCCGTGTCAATTTCAGCAATGGCACTCAATGGATTATAAATTTGAGTCTGCAGGAAATCAGATATTTTACTATTGTTATCTCTATGTTTGTAATATTAAGTAGGTTTTAACACATATTACGATGACAACTAGTGTTACAAATGCTGAGAAAAACAAGTTTTTTTTTTTTTTTTTTTTTTTTTTTTTTTTTGGGGGGGGGGGGGGGGGGGAGTCTTCGAGCTGTTTTCATTTGGAAATTTTGAAATTCTTGAAAGAATATTTGCCCCAAATGTAATTAAAATGTTGTTGCATATATAGTGAAATTTACATTTGTATTAGGAAAAAGTTAACGTCCAAGCTAATTAAATTTTTTCTCTTTTTTATAATTATTAATTCTAATCAGCTTAATTTGAGTCCATTTTCGTATTGCCAAAAATCACTAATTACCTGTTGACTTTTATTATTTAAAAAGTAAGATGAAAATACGAGTATATTTCATTTTTATGGCACTAAGACATCACATATAAAACTAGAAGCATTTTAAAGATTGCATGGACGGTAAACTCAAGTGTCCTAAAGCTGTAAAAGAGACTATGCGCTATCGATCGAGAAAGTTTGCAGGGACGGACGGACACACACACACCAAAAACGACAGATTTGAATTCAGGGATGCTTGAAACGTGCTCTTCCGTTGAGAACTCACATTCGAATTTTCGACACTATTATCAAGGTGTTATTATGAGCGGATCTCGAGATATTGTATTTTTTTCATATGGATCTTATTATAGTTTGAACAAATTGAGTGATTCGAATTAAATTTGATATGATTATTCCACTCAATAAACATTAGATGGGTACTGATATTTAAGTGCTCCAATCAGTTGAATACATTTATGTCCTGGAATAATATTTTTCGAGAAGAGATAAATAAAAATAAAATATAATAAATTATAATCAAACGTATGTTAAATATTGTTACAAAGGTGGTATTTATTCTCTGTATAATCTTCTATTTTAAAGTGCATGGCATCCCCTACAGAATGCTAACATTCACTGTTTACAGTGTATTAAACTTTTTTGCTTTATAAATACTTCAAAACATAAATAAATGGCCACCATTTTTAACACTTTACAACAAAGTTGAAAAGTGTTTATGATTTTGTTCATTCTGTCTGTCGGTCTGTCTGTCTGTCCGTTAGCACGATAACCGCCGTAAAAATGACTTAATCAAAATGAAATTTTAGTATGTTGCTCAGACGGTCTGTAGGACCTATGGGAATATAAATGAATAATATCACCCAATTAGTTTTGGATTGAATCCGGGTTGAAAAAATGAAATACATTGAGCCCTATGGGACCTAATTTTTCAAACATTTTTTAAACGGATTTAAAATTCACAAATTGCTTCGAAAATTTTAGGTAATATTCAAATTGTTCCATAAAATATATAAAAAAAAATTCAGCGAAATATATTCAGTAGTTTTTAAATAAAAATTAAAATAATAATTACACCTCCTATATGAAACGATCACGTGACCATGATATGAAACGATCACATGACCCACTTCAAAATGATATATGGCATCCATCTTGTTTCAAAATCGTGATTTTTTAAGTTCTTTTTAATTCATATTGAGTTTTGTATCCGTCCTAAAACTACTTTATTTTTGCTTAAATTCTGTGCATCTACATATACCGAAACAACGCAAATACAATATATTTCAGTTTAAATGATTATCTAAATTTGATTATTTCTACAACTAAGCCTATTTTTCACTTATGTAAAAGGTAAACAGCAAAATATGTAGAATGAGTTGTATTAGAGTTGCTGTATTTTTTAAACACAAAATCATTTAGTCCATGGAGTCTGCATGGCTGATATGAATGAAATATTAATTGATTTTATAAAAAGAAGGACGATTTTTTTCGATGAAGTTTTAAGCATAGAGTTTAATTACTTGTGGCTCCATGGTCTTAATTTTTAAATAAAATAAATTATTATAGTATTGTGATGAATGAACTGAATGGGAGAAAGTAATGAATGAAATTCTGTTTTTATAGAGAGATCCAGGCGTGTTATTTTTTTCTATGACGTCATTTGAATTAATTCCAGTTGTTTTCGATGAAGATTTTAAATATAATATATTATCGTAGTATTATGATAATTCTAAAATTTTTACCGTGGAATGTATCGCATTTTAGAGATATTTAAACCAGGCAATTTATATTTCAATGCCGTCATTTGAATGAAGTTCATTTTTTTCAATGAAGGTTTAAGTTTTCAAATATAATAAATTAATGTAGTATTGTGATAAGTTTTAAAATATTAACGAGGAATGTATTGCATTTTCGACCTTTTAAATAAAATTGCATTGAAGTTGGAAAGTGTTTCATAATCAATGCTTTAAGCATGATTAATCTTTCTTGTTAATAGTTATCACGAGACATTCTGGAGATAGTATTAAAAATTAATTTTTTCACAGGGAGCGAGGTATCTGTCAAAATCATCAAGCAAATTACATGAATTTTGGCATGTATATTTTTATTGGTTACAACAAATAATTTTTTCATATTCAGCATGATGTAGTAAGAAGAAAGCTCTAATTTATGTTCATATTTTTCCAACTATACGAGGTGTTTCAGAATTCAGAATTTGATGAAAGATAAATCAGGGATTTATCTTGTCGGTGGTTATTCGCAAATCTATACTTCTAATTATAAAAATCTGATACACTTAATTCTTTAATTCCCATTATCATCACCCTTTTAGATTTTACACTTGTTGTTACTTGCTTATATTTGTAGTTCGATGTGTTTATCTGGCGCGTCATATCCTCTCTGGATCTTGCGCCAAACAACCCTAATGAACCAACCAACCAACCAACCAACCAACCAACCAACCAACCAACCAACCAGCCACCATTCTTGCCACTATGTTCTTTATAAATTTCTTGTGATAATTATTAAGCATAACAATAATTGATATTTAATAAATGCAGTTTAAATTTGTTTCAACAGGTCTATTTATCACAAGGAAATACGACTCGGCTTCTCTTTAAAGGAATTAGAGGAATACATCCCCTTTAACTGTGCCTATGTCGTAGGCTTTTCTTCGTAAATTCTCCCCTTCTTCAAATAAAAAATATCTGATGTAGGCAACACACAACTTTCCCCATGTGCATTTTTTCACTGTGAATGCAATAAATTTATTTCATTCACAGAGAAAAAATGATGTATAAGATCTACGGCACTGTGTTTTTAATGTTGAATAGTATATTGGGCGCTTTTTCGGATGACAACATGCAAAATTACTTCAAAGCACCTAATTAACTTATATTTCATGCAATTCTAAATTGATAATTATAGATATTGATAGAATCAGCAATAAGCAATGTGGTCCATATATTAAAATATTTTAACAATTAATTCATCCATTTGGTGTCATTGTCGTTAACTTAGCGTCATTTTGCAATTTCAACACTATTTTTGTCAATCTGGGGCAAAATATCGCCAAGTGACTGATATTTCGCGAAATGAGTCACCAAGTTCGGCAAATTGATCGGCAAGCATTACAGACAAACGAAGAAAAGTGCATTTCTTACATATAAATTACTTTTGGCGAATTGTTAGGCGTCAAAATGCAAAACTAATACACCAAACTAATGTCACCAAGTTAACGATATTTCGCTAAATTAGTTGCCAAGCGCTATAGACAAACGGATAAGAGCATTTCTTATATATAAATGACTGTTGACGTCAATATACAAAACTATTACACAAAGTTCTTCTACACAAAGTTCTATTGGGCGCGGTAGCCCATTGGTTCTATTGGGCGCGGTAGCCCATTGGTCCGAAAGTCCTTCCGTGAGGTTGGTGGTAGGGGAAGGAGGGTACGGTCCCTGTGGATGCCTCCCCCACTGGGTTCCGGTCTAAATTGGGTGGCACTTCCCGACCGTCCAAACTGTTACCTTACACCTTTCTGGTAGGTCGGACGGTCTGGGTTTCAACAACAACAAAGTTCTTCTACCGGACGTCCATCTTGCTGCTCATGTCCTCGGATGAGTCGGTCGTCCTGGGCTTTCGACAAAGTTCTTCTAGTGAATGGAACGAACTAAATCCACGAGAAGGATGTTAACACGTTTATCGCATAGTATATATGAAAAGGGAACGTATTTCACAATAATTAATATTTTTTTTAAATTTTATTTTATTTTTTGATAAATTTATTTTAAAAAAACGTAATACCTCGAGAACGATTCATGATATCCTTCTAAAATTTGAGTCAATCATTTCCTAATAAAAATTACACAAGAAATGATTATTTACGTAGCATTAATGATGGTTCCAATTTTTTTAAGATTTTTTCAAAATTTCATCCGAAAATTTGGGGATGTTCTGAACATTCGATTGCGTTTAAAATCAACAGGCTTCAAGTATTTACTAATTCTAATTTTTGTAGAAAATTTCGTTCGAAAGATATCGTCTCCACAGTTTCACGGACACACAGACATTGACTCAAAAACGACCGATTCCGAGTTCAAGGATGCTCGAAATGTACTCTTCCTTCTAAAACTCGAATGCGAATTTTCCACCCCTTCACAATACTTTTTCTACACAAGTTAAAGGGAATGTTAAAGATTTCGCATTATATCCTTCTTCGGCTAACCAAGTATAAATATTAGCACCAGGTTAACCGAATTGACTGAATCGGATAATTGTATAATCACTAATCCTTGATATCAATTTTTTGTTGAAAATCAAGAATGTGTCGATGCAAATATGGCAATTTGCAGTTTACTTCTTATTGACAGAAACTTTAGATGCCCTATTTTTGTTTTTTGCTAATACCACCCCCTTGCAGCAAAATGCCACGGCATAATGCTTCTGTCTTTTCTGATGCATTTTCTAATTGGAAGTACGGATCTGCAAGCAACCACCGATAAGATAAATCCCTGAACGTGAATTATGAAACACCCTGTATAGGGTCCGCCCATACAAATTGTGTGGGGGGCCCCTTTGCAAACATTTATGAAGGGCCCCCTCCATATTTGATTTTCTTCTTGCAAATCTTTCATGTTTTTTCCTTTCCCCTAAAAATGGCGTGGGTTCTGGATACCCTGGCACGTAGGCCCCTCACACCTAGGCCCCTCACACCTAGGCCCCTCGTGCACAATCTGAAATTTGCCATCCTGCAGGAAAAGCCAAGTGCTGGACACATCAACATTTTTATTCGACCCAGACTGCTTGGCAGATTCGCGGTTTTTCTAAGAAGAAAATGATGTTTACACTTCACTAGACTGGCGAATATTACCATGCTTGTCTCGACGGTGAAGAGACAGATCTGTCACTTCTCTGTTTCATTTTAAATTGCGGTAAACTTTGGTTTTAAGATGAGTCGTCAAAGTGAACTAAAAGGACTTGTTTATTCCTTTTACTGTCCTGCATGTTATTTTCCCTACAGAGATAGGAAAAGTATATGGGGTAATAATATAAGGAAATAATTGTCAAGCGCTGTTCTCCTGCACTCGAATCGAAAGTTTTTGAAGCAGTGTGTGTGTGTGTATTACTACATTCACTATATTTACAACATTATATAATTTAGGTGCAAATACGCTAAAACTATAATGATATTTGCATTCCACTTCTTATGTCAAATTGAATTCTTGTATCATGATGGTTTATTTAGGTTAAGTTGTATAATAGAAGAATTAAATTCATTTCACTATTATTATATTTTGAATTATCGGGATTCATGCAGATAAAATAAATCGAATTATCACCGTTACTGCTTTAATGCATGAATTAAGGAAAGTTTCTAGCCCTATTGCTAGTCCTAAAAAACTTACTTATTGCTAATTTCTCTCCTTAAAAGTACTCATAGAGTGGTCAAAGTAGCTTCCACTATTTACAAGGCTATAGCGGCCACACTTTTCAACGAATAGGGATAACATGTGAGATTTAGACGCTTGAAAATATGCGCTTGAGATTTATGCAGATAAAATGAATCGATCTCTCACAGTTCCGATTTCAGAGCATGAATTACGGAATCTTTCAAGGGCAACACTTATTTTAATATACTCAATAAGTTGACTTTCCTGTTGAGAATTAACATGGAAAGAAAGTCAATAAGTCCTCTCTTCCTTCTTTTGTAGTTAATTCTCAACCCATTTAAAACGGATGCTTCTAAGATGACTATTAGGACTAGCAATAAAGTTAGGAACTTTCAGCAATTCGTGCACTGAAACAACAAAAGTGAGAGTTCGATTTATTTTATCTGCATAAATCTCGATCGCATATTTTCAAACGTCTAAATGGCATATGCCATCCCTATCCGTCGAAAAGTGCTGTTTCTTTAGGCTCGTAAATATGGGAAGTTACTTTATGAGTAACACAATATATATATATATATATATATATATATATATATATATATATATATCTACACTATATGATCAAAAGTATTCGGACACTTTGGATGTTAGAATGTTTTTCGAATTTCTAAACAAATAATTGGTGAAGTGTTCTGTAACTTTGGCGATGTGAAGAACATGCTTGAACGCACCTTTTCCAGTAAAGTTTCGGTGATTTGTGCATTTAGGGGATCACTAATATATTGAAAAAGGGGAAAAATATATTTGATCACCCTTTATCATAAAAAGCTGAAAATGATGTGTAACTTTCACAAAATAGTTAACTAGCTTTGTTCAATGTGTATAAGCATTTTTGTAAAATATAAACGTATATTCATGAATATATAAACGTTTCCTTAAAAAAAAAAACTAAATTTTGTTACATATTTTTTGCTTACAATATCCATAGGTTTCAATCAAATTTCACGATCCATAGGTCACAATATCCATAGGTTCTACTGTGCAGGCACGAAACATAACAATTGTATTCTTTCACAATTTTGTAGTGAATGCTGTAGGGCAACTTCTATAAAAAAAAATCCACTGGAATATCGTGAAAATTCACAAAGATATCGACGATATACTGATCAGTTTTTCTCTAACTCTCTGAAAGTACCTGGATGATAAGGGGGTTTCCACAAATTGACATTTACAAATTCATCGAAAACCCCTGCTCTGAAAATGAACTAATTCAATTTTATGCAAATAATGATCAAAAGTCTCCAGACACCTCTGTACTTGTGGATTCTGCCAGTGGCGTCAAATTTCTAGCTCTCAGACAAGTATAAAAGAAGTTAGACGAATTAACAAATTTAATTTCAAAGCCAGAAAAGTAAAATGGCAGGAAAACTCGAGCTAAATGAGTTTGAACGTGGTGAAGTGATTGGGTTGTCACCGCTGTGGAAAATCTGTTCGTGAGATTTCTGTCATGTTACGAGTGGACCGTTCCACCGTAAATGATGTTATCGTGAAGTGGACACGTACAGGCGCTACAACTGGGCATGCACGACCTGGTCGACCATTCCGTCTAGTAGAAAGCGACCGCAGAGTGCTGAAGAGCGTTGTGAAAGCGAACTGCATGCAATCGGCGAAAATAGTTTGTTCGGAATTTCAGGAAGCCTCTGGATGCAACGTCAGCACAATAACAGTTCGTCGGGAGCTGCAATGTCTTGGTTTTCATGGGCGAGCAGCTGCATATAAACCAAGCATTACCGCAACCAATGCTAAGCTTCGCTTACAGTGGTGCAAAGTGCGCAAAATATGGCGCCTTCAGCAATGGTGCCAATTGTAATGGAGCGACGAATCACGGTACACTCTGGCAATCTCATGGTAGAGTCTGGGTGTTGAGAATGCCGCGTGAACGCCTTTTAAGTGACTATTTTGTGCCGCAAGTTAAGTTTCGGGGAGGAAGCATAATGGTTTGGGGCTGTTTCTCAGGGTTCGGGCTTGTCCCTCTTATTCCTGTGAAGGGAACTCTGAAGACGGAAGGATATCTCGACATTTTGGACAAGTCCATGCTGCCTGCATTGTGGAAACAGTTTGGAGTGGGCCCATTCCTGTTTCAAGAAGATCATGCTCTTGTCCACAAAGCACGGGCTGTTCAGAGCTGGTTTGCTGACTTGGATGTTGAGGAATTGGACTGGCCTGCTCAAAGCCCAGACCTCAAGCCCATAGAACACCTATGGGATGACTTGGAACGCCGACTGCGAGTTAGGTCAAAACGCCCCACATCGGCGGCTGAGCTGACTAGTATTCTTTTAAAAGAATAACGTGCAATTCCTGCTACAACATTCCAGAAACTAGTGGATAGCCTTCCTGATAGAGTGGCAGCCGTCATTCCAGCAAAAGTTGGCCAAACTTCATATTAATTTGTGACTTTTCTGAAGGAGAAGCAAAACATACAGGTGTGCGAATAGTTTTGATCAGATCGGGTATATGTATTCAGTATATTAAATAATTGTATTTACTCCTGTTTAACTATTCTATGATTTACGATTTAAAATGTCAATTTATGGAAATCCCTTTATCATCCAAGCACTTTCAGAGAGTCAGAGAAAAACTGATCACTATATAGTGGATATCTTTGCGAATTTTCACGATATTCCAGTGGATTTTTTTATAGAATTTGCCCTACAGTATTCACTACAAAATGATGAAAGAAATCTATTGCTATGTTTCGCGCCTGCGCAGTAAAAACTTAATTTCTTCTAATGCTTATATCTCATCGTATATACAATGCTTTAATTTTCAATTGAAGTATAATGTTTTTCTTGTACGTTGACAAATGTTCTGTAAGTTTCGTGAAATTTGATTGAATCCAAAAATATTGTAATCAAAAAACATGTAACAAAATTTTTCTTTTTTTAAAGAAACGTTTATATCTTCATGAATATACGTTTTAGGTCTACAAAATACTTATACACATTGAACAAAGCTAGTTAATTATTTTGTGACAGTTACAAATCATTTCCAGCTTTTTATGATATAGGGTGATTAAATAGATTTCCCCCCTTTTTCAATATCTTAGTGGTCCCCTAAATGCACAAGTCACCAAAACTTTACTGGAAAGTGTGCATTCGAGCATGTTCTTCATATCGCCAAAGTTACAGAACACTTCGCCAAGTATTTGTTTAGAAATTCAAAAAAAATCTTACATCCAAAGTGTCCGGATACTTCTGATCATATAGTGTATATACACACACGGACAATGAAAGTTGCGCACTAAAAAGGAAACATAGGATGAACCTGACATTTTATTGATGGAAGGATACAGATGAATGATATACATGATCAGAAAAATAGCGCAGCAGAACACGTACAGGGGGAGCTGTGGTACACAGTCCAGTCATCCTCAATAGCGCCTCACATCGCCTCGTGCTGCGAAACAAGCAGCAATACGGTCCGGCATGGTGACGAACAGACGTTTGATATTGCCCTGCGGTAGACGAGTTCACACATGTTGGACGTTACGTTCCAAATATCGAAGATTGCAGCAACGAGGCAGTTAGCGTTTCAACTGGTCCCACACATGCTCGATAGGGGGCAGGTCTGGGGAGCGGGTAGACCATGGAAGTGCCTGGACATGACTCCGGAAGGCCTGGACGACCCGAGCCGTATGCGGCTGGGCATTATTCTGCTGGAATTGCGCACCTGGAATCCCAGCAACGAATGAGAGCACATGAGGCCGTAGAATCTCATCCACGTACCGCTGGCCCCCTGAATGTGCTAGGTACCACTACTTGAGAGGATCGAGTGTCGTAGGTTATAGCTCCCCAGCCCATGATGCCTGCAGTGGGGTTGTCGTGGCATTCGATAACGAGGTTGGGATTGTGGTGTTGTGCAGGGGATCTCCACACACGAACACACTGATCATCGGTCCCCAAAACGAAGCGGAACTCATCGCTAAACACCACACATCGCCAATCTGCTGTCGTTGAGACCCAGACCGTTTGACCTACCAGAAAGGTGTAAGATAACTATTTGGACGACCAGGAAGTGCCACCCAATTTAGACCGGAATACAGTGGGGAAGGCATCCACAAGGACCGTACCCTCCTTTCCTTACCAACAACCTCTCAGAAGGACTTACGGACCCACATGTTTAACGTGATACATCGCCAATCTGTGGCTTTCCACGTTGCTCTGGCCCGGCACCACTGCAACTGGAGTCGCCGATGTTCCCGTGTTAATGGCAGCACACGTAAGGGACGCTGGGATCGCAGACTCGCTTCCTTCAGGCGACTAGATATTGTTCGAGCCGCTACGTTTGCCTGTATCGCGGATCGGGTCGCCGTGGGCTCTATACGTGCCTGCCGCACGATCATTCGATCCTCTCCACTCGTGGTATGTTTTGTCCGTCCAGAGCCGGTCCTCCGTGTCTGGGTGGCGTCCCGTGACCAGTGCTCCCAACACCGTCGGACGGTATATTCCGAACGATTCACGTTACGGGCTATCCGGCGCGCTGACCACCTTGCGGTTTTCAGCCCGATGATCAGGCTTCTCTCGAAGTCCGCAGTTGCGTATATCGACGTTTCTGGCGTCTACCCGCCATACTTTTCACTCCGTACTCGGCCTGTGTCGGCCGAAGTTTCTTGCATTGATGGGGCGTCGACTACACGCCGGTTTATAAGGCCGCTGGCTCATGCTTGTAGCGCCACTCACGGGTATAAGGTCATTTGTAATCACACCAGACTGGGATCATTTGCATACCAGTCCGCCCTCTAGCTATTTACATCATTTCGCGGTTGTACCGTATCTTCTTCTTGGTGCGCAACTTTCATTGTCCGTGAGTGTGTGTACATTATATATATATATATATATATATATATATATATATATATAAAGAAATACAGTCCCAAAAAGTATGAAATTCAAGAAAGAGAAAGGCGCAAATTGCCGCACTATCGGAGTCTTGAAATATAAGATTTAAAATGAAAAAAGATAATATATAGGTGGAATGATTGTGGTTGCAGAAAGATCAAGGGAATATATATATATATATATATATATATATATAATCCAAGAAAAAGAAGATTTAAAGGAACTTGGGATAACCAAATGCTTTGCATTTAATGGTTGGGGAGGATTGCGACTCCCCCTCCCGTTTAAAGCTGCTTTTCCAGCCTAGGCAAACGCTCACGGTACCAATGCAAAGCAAAGGTTGGTCCCCAATATTGATCATACCTTAAATATTGATCATACATATATAGTAAATTACAAAGTTGCGTAATGAAAGGTACAGAATTTTATGAAATCGATAAAAAATTTCAGCGGATTAAATTTGAAGAAATACAAAATTTAAATTTGTATACGGCCCCCGTACAAAAACATTTCGAATGAGTAAAATGTGCTCCATACACTAATAAGGTGATGTACAAAATTTCAGTATTTTATCATAAAAAGTCCCAGAGAAATGTTTAAACAAACTTGGTGAGGGATTAATCACAAATTAAAACGTAAATGTTTACAGCAAAGAGTGCAAATGACGCAACGCAGAAATGCTTCATAGGCAAATAATATCTGCCTCTTATATTTAATGGATCTTTAGCATGGATGGAAAACATTTTGAACAAGCTTTGTAATCTCCGAGTAAAGTAATTATTTCTACACAGTGTAGAAACTTTTGTACCAATAAATAGAAAAATTATTATTTATTTATATAATCATTGGTTATTTTTCGTAATTTGTGTATGACCCCTGAAACGCGATCTGCCGACATGAATTTTCTCCTCTGAGAACCCATGTCGATGCATTGAAAAGTGGTTTAAGTCATAATTTTTGTCTTTTCATATCTCTGGGGCTTTTTATGATAAAATACTGAAATTTTGTACATCACCTTATTAGTGTATGGGGCACATTTTACTTATTGAAAATGTTTTTTTGCACGGGGGTCGTATAAAAATTTAAATTTTGTATTTCTTAAAATTTAATTTCTTTGAAAATTTTATTCGATTTCATAAAATTCTGTACCGTTTTTAAGCAACTTTGTAATTTATTATATATGTCTAAGATCAATATTTAAGGAATAAAAGCCGAGGTCAATGTTTTTGGGACACCTTGTATATATATATATATATATATATATATATATATATATATATATATATGTGTGTGTGTGTGTGTGTGTGTGTGAAGTTATGATATTATTTAATATGACAATATTGAACATGCGAATGAAATAACATCTCATTAACAAATGGATTGAAATTGAAATAATACTTTTTGAATGCACATGTAAATTGTGATAATTTTTAATTTTAAAATATCAGTTTTAGTGAAATTAAGATGAATCCCCGGCAAATACTGAATTATTGGTAATATATATATATATATATATATATTGTATTCTTTAATTTAAATTTCTTTCATTATAACAATTTATGTATTTTACTATTAGTTTTATACATTTCTATATATTACCCGACAAGCGCATATAAAGTTCAGTTTCAAATTATCTGAAGTACTAGTATAAATTGAAATTTAAGGAAAAAAGTGAAATTCCATTATCACAAATATTCGTTATAATTTCAACGGTCCCGTGAACTTCGTTATAACAGGATTTAACTAATATTCAATTTATAATGTACAAGTTTAAGAATAAGTAGCATTTCTTGAAAAAATTTTAACAGTAGTTTAGAATGAAGAAAATGTAAATTAAACAAATTGCAGTATGAAAAGAAAAATTATATTTATAATATTCTAAAAAATTGCAATGTAAAAGGAGAGACACATTAACTACATAAAGAACAATATAGCACAACATAGTTAATTAACCCTAGATTCACAAGAGTCATTTCTATTTCCCCGTTCAAACCATGATACGTAATCCTGGAAATTAGTTATATGTGTACCTCATTTCTTAAGAGTGACATCCTAAAATAAATCTACATTTACAGTTTTATGGTAATTGCAAATAATGAAATAAACTTAATCGTAGAAATAAGATGCCACGAAGTTATACCTGAAAATACGTGAATAGCCAGCCCTTAACTTGAGGTAATAATCTTATTTCTGTCAATTTAAGTTTCAAGTGACAAGATTTAGTTACATAATACTCTAGGAGTATTTTTCTCTATAGAAATATGAATAATATCACGAATTTGGGGTCTACTATTGTCCCATTTTCTTTTAGAAAAATAACTCTTACAAACTTGATGGAGTTGCGTCAAAAATAAAAGTGCTCATAGTTACGAAGTGACTACGCGAAGAAAGGAAATTTAGTACGTAGATACATATATTACTGTATTATTTTCAACGAGAAAGACAACGTAATTGAAAAGCACTACTTGGTACAGTGCTATTTTCCTTCACAAGTCTATGTACAATTGTAGATCTCTATTTTGTCTCATAAGTACTTGGTGCAGCACTATTTTTTCTCATAAGCACTTGTTACAGCATTATTTTGGCTCATAAGTACTTGGTACAGCACTGTTTTGGTTCACAAGTACTTGGTATAGTCATACATTGTCTCACGAGTACTTGCTACACCATTATTTTGACTCACAAGTACTTGGGTACAGAATTATTTTGGCTCCAAGTACTTGGTACAGAACTATGTTGGCTCACAAGTACTTGGTACAGAACTATTTTGGCTCACGTTTAAAGAACGCACATTTACTTCTGCGACCCCAGTCTCTCGACCTACCCGAAGGTGTAAGGTATCTGTTTGGACGGCCGAGAAGTGACACCCAATTTAGACCGCATGTTAGTGGGGGGACATTTACTTCTTAAAGGAATGTTGAGTATAAAATTACAAGTTTTGTTAAAATGTTGTCCATTTCGTGTATTCTTTAAATGCAGTGAAAATACATTCCAGTTTCTATTTAAAAGTGGTATATTTGTAAGTATTGCTTATTATTTTAAGCATATAGTAAAAACTTTCACATTATTCAGCAAAATCTGAGGTACCATTGATCCACTGATCATTGTTCAAGTAGAAGGACTTGGTTTCATTGAGTCAGACCCCGCTAATGTTTCAGAATGGCATTGGGACTCTCTCACGCCTCCCCCCCCCCCCCTCCCCACAAACGGTGAACGGTCTTGGTTCAACCCAATCACGATTTCGTGATTAAGCGAACAGTCAGTTGAGCAGTTCAAGCATGTGGTTTGTCTCAGAAGGAATAAATGTCGAGTTTACGCCGAATCTGAAACTAAATGAGCTCATTCAGGTTTTGAGAAACCTCAGAATCCGTATTCAATGAATGGAATTCATTATTTAAAATGCCAAAAAACAAGGAGTATAATGGACGTTTTATTGATTCATTTAAGCAAAGTAAGCAAGCTGAAAATATTTTAATGACACCGACAAAATCTGCATTTTATACAGGGGAGTAAGTGATTATCTCTTAAAATGCAAAGTTAATGGCTATGGTTAACTATGAAATAATTAATCATTGCTGCCTACACGGGTTAGTTGTCACAGAAAAGGCAACGGATTTAATTGAACATTAAATTAAATGCTGCTCTAGAAATAATTTAGATTTATCGGAGTAAATGTTGGATAAATTATAAGTGAAATTAACTTTGCAGACTGAACCTTTTCAAATCCAAAATTAATAAATAAATTAATACAAAACAGTAATAAGTATTCCGGTATAGGCTTCGGGGCCGTATTCCTAACAGATATATCACATAATAAAGGAAAATGTTTGTGTATGCGATTGTGCAGACTGTAGTATATATATATATATATATATATATATATATATATATATATATATATATATATATATATATATATATATATATATATATATATATATATATATATATATATATATATATATATATATATATATATATATATATATATATATATATAATTTTTGAATATTTGATTGATGATTTGCTGTATTATATTTTATTCTGTGATTGTTTTAAAAAGTTAGGTTTATCGTGTTACATCTTACTTTTCGTTCATTGGATTTTCAAACTTCTATTATTATTGAAATCATTTTATTTATGAGCTGCATTTGCGCAATAAATTAAAAGTATTTTGCATTTTCAATCCATTTACTTAATAACTTCAAATTCTTTATTTAAGCATATTTGCATAGTATCCTTCATATTTTAGTAAGCTATAGTATATATATATATATATAAAAGAATATATTTTCTATATATATATATATCGTCGCTTACGAAAAACAAAGATTAGCATAATTCTATGACTTGGCTAAAAATTATGTATATATATATATATCAACATTCTAACAAAAAAATTATTTTTCAATTTCATAAGTAATTTTTTAAGTCATCGCAAATGGACCGCCTCGTACTTCAATGGAGAATCGAACTTCCCCTGCTCTGCTACATCTAATCGTTAAAGCGAGTAGAAATAGGAATGTTCATAATATTGTACGTGAACGGAATTTTTTTTAAATGAAGACTTTCAAAAATATAGTAATCAGTATTAGACTCAGGACTAGTGGAAAGTTAGATGATAACAATGGGTGAAATTCACAAAAATTAGTTAATTATCCAAGCAAGGATAAATAATGCAATTGTAAAATTACTACGTGGTGTAATGGGGTTACCTACGTGTCTAAGGAGGGTTGTATAAAAATTTAAAAAGTGTAACGTTTTGAAAATTAAATGGAGGACTATTTCATTCACGTTGTCTTATTTCCTACCTTACTTTCAACATTTTTGCAATTTACATTGCGCACTTATCTCCAACAGGTAAAGAATTAAAGCGCGTTTCAATCTTTTTGAGACACCCTATATATATATATATATATATATATATATATATATATATATATATATATATATATATATAATTAAATAATAAAATATGTTATCTGTGTGTGTGCTTTCCTTCTGCAGAGGAAACTTTAAGCTTCGAAAAGCCGCGAAATTCGGTATAGAGTTAGCTGAACTTTCGATATGACATACCTGGTCAAGTTTTTTCTTTATAAATTCGAAATAGTTTAAGTTATGAACTTTTAAATCCGGAAATCACCATTTTCCACCATTTCGTCAAATCAATTGATGATATTCTGTGGTCGTGTTTCAGACGCAAGTGATCACGATATCTCAGATGCTCTGTCTCGACATGGACTGCAATAAAATTAGCTATTTTCCAAATTTGTGAATTTAAAAGATAAATTTTCGATCTTTGAAACACTAAAGAAAATTACATGATTCACATATGCACATTCACATAGTATCTATCATTTTGACTCATATTTTTCTACTTGCTTTAAGACATAATAACTTACCTGCCAGTAATCAGGATCATTAAACAAACATTCCCATTACTTGTTTCTTAGAAACAATCCATTCCCCACCCAAATAAAATTTTAGGCCTTGGCGTATTCTTATCGTAATTTATGCACCAACATATTCTCTCAATGAAC
The DNA here is from genome assembly GCA_951213105.1 of Amaurobius ferox. Lineage (NCBI taxonomy): Eukaryota > Metazoa > Arthropoda > Arachnida > Araneae > Amaurobiidae > Amaurobius > Amaurobius ferox. Next base: position 136,286,835 of record OX578141.1, read on the forward strand.
TAGGCACTGTTTTACATGAGAAAGCACTTTAGGGTAAATTCTTGCAGCCACTCCTGCAATAGGATTTCTCTGAGATTGTTGATTTCATTTTAATAACAAATGTTCGTCCCTAAACAAAAGCAGTAGGACGTCATGATTTTGGCAGTATATGAAATTAAGTCAGTGTGTGAAGATTTAATTTAAATGTGCACATATTTCTACAAGTCTTTAAGCCTGCCAAAGACAGAAAGACTAACTGGTTTTCAAGGTTGCAACTTTTTAATAAGTTTATTTTGTTTACAGTGCATGGTGCTTAGGGTCGAAAATATGTGTCTCAATTGAAAATTGAGCCAGTTAGGTTCTGTCGCGTGGTCCAGTTTCAGCCTGTTATGTCCGCGGTAGGGGTTCGGGAGAGCCGCCTTCTTCAAAAGATAGCAACTACACATTCAAATTCAGAAGGACAAGTTTCAAAAAAATATTTTATACGTAACTAATATTTAAGCCTGTCAAAGAGAAGGAAATTAACACTCTTGAAAATTATGCTGTAACTTATTGCTTTTCCTACATACATAGTATAATGTATAGGTAAAATATTGTGACGGGGATTGAAAATTTGAATTCGAGTTTTCGACGGAAGAGTCGTTTTAAGTATCCCTGAACTGAAATAGAACATTTTTGAGGTAATGTGTGTGTCTGTGGAGGCGATATCTCACGAACGAATTCTGCGTTTTAAACATAATTTGGTACGATTATTACAATCTGTAAACACTGGAGGCCTATTGATTTTAAACGCCATCGATCGTTCGGAGGATCTACAATTTTTGAATGAATTTTTGAAAACATCATGAAAAATTAGAACATTCAGTAATGTTAAATAAATTATCATTATATACGTAAATTCTTATTCTAAAACGAATGACATAAACTTTAGAAAGTTAGCTCTAACTGTTCTCGAGATATTGCACGTTTTTCAAATAAATGTATCTAAAAATTTATACAAATGAACAGCAGTATCATCAACTATGTACACATTTCGCGACAAATTTGGCGAAATATTGCCAACTGGGCGACCATTTAATTTAGTGTTAAAATGACGAAAATGTCGCCAAGTTGACAAAAGTAACGCCAAAGTTACGAAAATGACGCTAAATTGATGAATTAATAATAATTTAAGTATTTTAATATAACATAATGGAGTATATTGTTTAGCAGATGTTAGCAATATTTCAAATTGTCAAGTTATTTGGTACTTTAAAATTATTTAAAGAGCCTATTATCAGTGTACTTTTCAATGTTAAAAACATTGTGTATTGAGTCTTGTCCATCATTATTACTCAATGAAAGAAGTAAAATGCATGCATTATGCAGTCAAAGTCCTGTGCTGCCGACATCAGATATTTTATTACTTTTGACGCAGAGAAATTTGTGGAGGTAAACTCCCCCGAATTGCTGTGAGTCAAATATTTGTCAATTATATAATTTACGACAGAGTTTTAAACAAATATCTGCGAGTGCAGAAGAAGTATTTATTTTTAATATAAACTTCTTTATGCAAATCTATCTCTGAAGTAGATGCAGGACGATTAAAAACATACGTCGACACGGCACATCATCTTTCATTACGAGCGCAGTCTTTTGTTTTTTGCATTACCACACCCAGAGAACAGAGCGTAGCATTTGAGCGGTGATTGATCTTGAATATTTACTTCGTTTGATTCATTCACGGTTTTCATAGTTCAAGGTTTCAGATGTTCAGTTCAAGTTATGTGTAGTTTTGCAGATGGTAGCTTTCCCTTTTCTACAAGCCTTTTTTTCAATAAACAGTGCATTTTTTTATTTATAACTAACAGATATACACGGCGTTGCTCGTAATTTAAATATGTGAAAATTCCAAACAAATTCATATTGCTTTTAAAGAAATGGCATTAACTCTAGAACTACGAAGCGTTTCACAATGGAATCTTTCTATGTCACGGGATGTCGATTCTTCTAGTGTTAAAAGGTTGCATTTAATACTCATATAATAAATAAAAAGCATAAGTGTAAATCTGAAGAATAAAACATCTTGGTTTCATTTTTAAACCCATGTACAAAAATATAAAGTTTGGTAAATTTACGGAAAAATGAAAAGGCTTAGTTATTCCAGAACCATTTTTACTTTCCCTGAAATACATGGTAATGTATAAGTAAAGTATTGGAATCATGTCGAAAATCGCAAGTCGAGTTTTCGACGGATCTACACGTTTTGAAACCTCTAGCACACAAAACACTATTTTTAGCGTGACGTCTGTGTCTGTGCAATGTATCCACTCTGACTCAAAAACTAATTGACTAAATTTCATAAAATTATATAGGTAAGTCATTTGTGGAATACTCTGGTACTGATTAGATTTTGGTACCATTCAGGATAAAAGAACCTGCCTTTATTTTGCAAAATGGCCCGCAAAAATTGTCTATATCCACTCAAGCTGAAAAGCTAATAGACCAATTTGGTGGATAAGTTTCTTGTTGGGTTACCCTGGTGCTCATTAGATTTTGATATGCCTTGGAATAAAAGAACCTGCCTTTTTATGAAATGGCCCGCGAAAATTGTATGTATTCACTTTAGTTGTGAAACTAATAAACCAAATTGTACAAAATTTGGTCTATTAGTAAGTAGATAAGTTGCTTGTGGGTTACCTTGGTGCTGATTAGATTTTGGTACGTTACGAAAATCTGCCTTTTTTGCAAAATGACCCTCAAAAATAGTCAAGATCTAAATTAAAATGCTACAAATCTATCAATTAAATGCATTTTTACACGTAATTTTTGAAAAGAATAAGATGAACCCCATTATTCTGAGATGGACCATTCTCAAGATAGTTAAGTTTTTAAATTGGGGAACTGACGATGTTTTTCCACTGTAGTGAAAAAACTTTTTAATTAAATTTCTTAAAATTTAGTATAGTTACGTTCTTTGAGGGTTATTTTGATACTCATTAGATTTTTTCATGATTCGGAAAAATATAACCGACCTTTTCTTCTGAAATGGCCATTAAATATCGTGAAAATGTGAAATAAATAACTAAAATTTCTGAAATATATTAATTAGGTACTTGTTCTTTATGTAATATTTGACAGCACAGGGAATAAGACTACCCCCATGCCTCTAGGGTGTTGAAAACCCAGACCACACGACCAACCCGAAGGCTTATGGTAGCAAGATGTGTATCGTTCTCGAGATATTTTAAATTTTTCGAATTTTGAAGAGCTGAAGACTTTCAAGTGCTTTAAATTACCAAATGAAACGATCATGCAATAAAACTGCAAATTGGATATAATATTAGAAAGGTTTTCACGTTATTTTCTGCAATTAAGTTGAATTTAATGCTTCATAAAATAAAAAATAAGAAAATGAATTTAAATTTCTAGGAAAAGTCATACGCTGCTCAAATCAGATTTTTTACCTGTTCTAACGATCATTTAAACACACCTGGAAATAAAGAAATTTAAATTTTTTTATAAGATATTACCGTAATTTGTATATATTACCCGCCCAAAATATTACCGTAAATCCTAAATGGCCGTAACTGATATAACAATATAAAAAATATAATACAGTTTATTATATTTAATTCCCCTAAAAAGAAACATAAGAACCTCTGTTTTCGCTTTACAAAATTAACTTCATAGTCAGATAGATCTTGAAGTAAGATCTTGAAGAAGATCTTGAAGTAGATCTTGAAGTACATCTTGCAGTAAGATCTTGAAGTAGATTTTGAAGTAAGATCTTGAAGTAGATCTTGAAGTAAGATCTTGAAGTAGATCTTGAAGTAAGATCTTGAAATAAGCCTAAGGGGGCTTACAGAATGGGAGATCGAAAGTATTTTCAGACACTATAGGAGCCCCCGTGGTCTAGAAGACTGAAAGTTTTCATAATTATTGTATCGATGACATAACAGTCTAATTGAGACAATTTCAAAATAATATAACTATTTTAAACGTTTAGCGCCATACTTTATTAAACAAAATAAACCTTTAAAAAAATTAAGTTTCAACCTTATTTTAATAAGTGTTAGTTTCCCTGTCTGTGACAGGTGAAACTACTAGTTACATTTAAAAGAGCTATTTTCGGAACATTTGCCAACATGATTATTTTCTAATTTCACAATCCAAATCACCACAAACTTCAAAATCCTTAGTTTAAGAGCAAGAAGTACCGGTCCAAAGATGAAATTAGTTTACCACATACCACGCACGCTCTCCGCAAATGTAGGAAGGAAAAAAAATAAATGTGCAAGAGAGGAGGCAGATTTTGCAGTATTTACTAATAGATAGAGGTGGCGGTCAGCCGTAAAAGAAGAACGGATATAGGAGGAAATGATTCAAAATTTTAACAGTTCGCTTGCTTAAAAAGTTTATAATTAATGAACGGATCAATTCAGGATTTTTTAAAAATTTTGGTGCAGCTGCTGTAGGAGCTGCTGTTAAATTGTAAACATCGGACTGTCAGTCAATGTTTTTATATTGCAATATAAGAATCGACCAAATACCTGTCTACCAAATTTAAAGAAAGTACAAGCTTAGATTTCCCGCTACAGACCACGCCCACGTGCACACACACACACAACTTCTTTTATTATATAAGAAATATTTGTACCAAATTACATTTCATTTATTCAAGAAATGTCGTGTATCGACTCGGACAAACATACATACATCTTTTAAAATGGTTGATTCATATTCAGGAATGCTTCAAAGGCTTAAATCTATCAAAGGCCGAGAGTTTAATTTTTGCACCATCACAATACTTCCCTTTACATGTGCCTGTATTATAATGGGATTAAAATTTTGATCTGGGCAGCAGATGACTCTTGCTACAGATTCAAATTCCTAATCCATTACATTGAGTTCAATTGCTCAAATTGCCATGGATACTTACTTGATGTAATAACCAGTTTGCAGTTTCCTTGCTTCTTTTTCATTAAGTAACTTAAAGCATTTTAAAACGACGTCATTTTATTAAAATTCCTAAAAACTTCATACGGTTCATACTAGAGCAATGGAATTAAGCTTATTCATTTCGTTGTTAAAAACTGCATATAAACCATTTATTTAATGAACTAGGGGGCTCTGCCCTCTGCTACGCTTGCGCAACCTCCTTCGGGAGGCTTCGCCTCCTGCTCGCTGCGCTCGCAGAGCTCACTTAATATCTATCTTTCCTAAAAATCTCTTTTCTATCCCTGCCTATTTTTCGCAGGAGGGAAAAGCAGGAAGTTTCTTAGCCCAGGGAATCCAAAAACTGAATTCCTTGATCATGAGCTCGCTTTGCGAGCTATTTCATGCCAAACTAAAGTTTAAATCGATAAACGATTTATTTCATCGTGTTACCCCTATTATTTCTCTATAAATGTACCATATGTATTGTACCATATGCAATAGTTTTTGCGGTACGAAGCAAAGAATCTCGAGAAATGAGAAATTTGTCAAACAACGGCGGCGGCAACTTTTATTTAATATACAGGGTGTCCTAAAAAGATTGAAACGCGCTTTAATTCTTTACCAGTTGGAGATAAGTGGGCAATGTAAATTGCAAAAATGTTGAAAGTAAGGTAGGAATAAGACTACGTTAATGAAATAGTTCTCCCATTAATTTTCAAAAAGTTAACAGTTTTAAATTTTTATACGACCCCCTTAGACAAATCAGAAAATTTTTATTTTTAATGCAACAAGATCATTAAAAAAACCGCATATCTGTATCTTTAAAATCAACTGAATTATGATAAAGGAAAAAATCTGATTTATGCCACTTTTCCGTACCATGTGAAAGACTGTTTCATCAGTGAAAATAGGGATCATAAACAAATTGACTATGGAAATTGTTTAGATAAAGGATACGTTAATATGTGTCAAGAATTGTTATCAAATGCATTTAAATAAAGCATTACACAGAGAGAGATCATATAAAGCAGTGGCACTCACTACGCGGTTGGGTATCCTATGTATTATCATCCAGTTTTATCTTTTTTGTCATATGTTACAAATTTACATTTCTAACTTGATATAGGGTCCCCATTAACAGTAATATAACTCGCTTAATTTTAAAGATACAGATATGCGTTTTTTTAATGATCTTGTATTAAAAATAAAAAAATTCTGATTGACCAAATTTGTTTAAGGGGGGTGGGGTCGTATAAAAATTTAAAAAGTGTAACTTTTTGAAAATTAATGGGAAGACCATTTCATTAACGCAGTCTTATTTTCTACCTTACTTTCAACATTTTTGCAATTTACATTGCCCACTTATCTCCAACAGGTAAAGAATTAAAGCGCGTTTCAATCTTTTTGGAACACCCTGTAAAGAAATACTGTTAAACATACTTAGTCTTTTATGTCAGATTTTGACGATTTTGGTTTTCAGAATTATACTATAATTTAATCAACACCAGGCTAACTCACAAGTGACTTATCTACCAAAGTTTAAGAAATATTATCGAATAGTTTTTAACTACAGTGAAAAATACAGTCAGCTCCTCAAAGTTTCCAAAACCTATCTTAAGAATGTAAAGTAAAGTAATGAGATTGATCTTATTCGTTTTCTCGTTAAAAATTACGTATAAAATATGTATTCAATGAATGAATTTCTGGACATTTAGTCTTATATTTTAATTTTTTCGACTTCTATTTTTCCGAATCGCCTAATCAGTATCAGGGTAATCAACAAGTGACTTATCTACCAAATTTTGCAAAATGTCGTCTCATACGTAGGTGGTTCAAAAAGTAAGGTAACAAGAGCTGTCACGGGTGCACAAATTCGGTGTGCTAATTAAATTCCATGTTTAGATAAGGTGTCGTGTAGTTGCACGACGAGGCCCGATCGGTTACACGTGATTTGGTACAGCGTTTTCGATGGAATGTACTGGGACACTCACCTTACAGCCCGGATCTCGCACCAAGCGATTTTTATCTCTTCGAACCGTTGAAGGACCTGGCAAGTCGCCATTTCACAACCGATGCCGAAGTTCAGGAAGCCGTCGTTGAGTGGCTCCGCGACTTGGACCCTGATTTCTTCTATGCGGGTTTTGATAGATTGGTTTACCGATGGAACAAATGTTTCTATAACCATGGTGACTATGTGGAAAAATAATATATACCAGTGCCTTGCTAACTTTGTGTATCTCTTTGATTTCGTGAATGAACCTTTTCTCTCACATAACTTGTTACTTTACTTTTTGAACCACCCTCGTAGTTCTGGAGCCAGATTGGGTGCATACACTGAACAGACACCCACACACAGACATCATGCTAAAAATAGCTTTTTCGTGTTTTAGCGTGCCTGAAACGTATAGATCCGTCGAAAACTCGAGTTTCGATTCTCGACGCGATTCTGATATTTTCCTATACATTACCATGTATTGTAGGGAAAGTAAAAATACGTGTTTGAATTTCATAACCTTTGGGATAGCAAGTTATCCACAGGAGCGTATCTATTTAAAAGTAATTGGTATTAGACAGACATGCTTTTCAGTTTAACTAACACCAACAGGAAGTATATCGGCTACTTCAGCGCAGTCATTGATAACATGGGAGTAACTTAAATGGATACTTATTATTCAATGGAGGTTTTAATGATTAGCCAATTATACGAGCTTGATTAGGCCTTTATATAAAACTTTCTGGGCAAAAGACCTAGAATGTATCTTGGGTGGTCTCCGAGAAAAAATGATTTCAATCTGACTCAAATTAGCTTATGGAAACTTTTAGACGCGGGTGCGGGATTAATATTTATGAATGTTATTATACTTTTGGAAATAGTACATGCAAATCAGAACCTTTCTAATCCATCTAAATATTCATTAAAATGTTTGAAATTCATCAGTTTAAATTTTTATGCTGCAAATTGTGAACATTTCCAACATTTTTGTGTAATTATTTACATAATTATTGAAAATTCTACTGAAGAGATTTTCAGTACTTTTCTAAAAAAATATTTAAACTATCAATGTTGATTTTCTAAAAAAATTTAATTTCTACGTCATGCATTACAGTTTTTCCCTGCACCAATTTTTATTTACTTTAGATTACTTCTCTTTGTCATTTTCGTTCAACAATTTTGACGGACTCGTTCTCGGCTCCCAGAGCACTAAGAGAACTGAAATGTGGCACATAGTTTAATTAACATCAGAGGAATAATATATATTATTCATAATTCATATAATGTATCATAATTTTGAGGAACATTAACTATGAAATGTTCACGTCACTGCGTTAAGTCGTTACTATATTTATGAACGTCATGACTATGTTTTTCCTCTTTCGTGCATTTTCTTTACAAATTGAGGTTCAGTATCTTCAAATAAAACGTTTTACTGGTTCTAACGCTTCTATTTATGTATCTTACTTCATGTATTTGTACGTCGGTTACACCGAAAAAAGTTAAAAAGTAAAAAATAAATTATGAGAAAAAATAACTTTTTCAATATCCTTTTCTCACAACAATGGTGCATGGAAAAGCAGAAAATAAATTTTAGTTACATACGAAATTGAACCAAATAATTATATACAAATCTTATCATTATCCAAAATTAATATTAGGCAATATTGCCGAAGCTCTTTTATCTGCAAGCACCCTTAATTTTCTTTGACAATATTGCATAATATTAGCTTTTACAAAATATTTATAGAGCAGTATTTTGATATGAATCTGCCTACACACTTAATTTGGTTCAATTTCGTGTATGATTAAAATTCGTTTTCTGCTTTTCCATATGTTATGTAGGGTAGGGCTTTGTGAAACATGCTTTTTCTTATAATTTATTTTTTCCCTTTAGTGCATGGAATACGAAAAGGGGATATATTGGGATTAATCAAAAACCCTACTATACGATTTTGATGGATCCACGCGTTCGATTAGCCCTGAATACGAATCAACCATTTTTCAACTATGTCTACTACTGTCTAAAAGTCTGAAGACTCTCCGTGAAATACAGATAATCCAATGAAATTTGGCACGATTATTTTATCAGAAATGTCATATGTTTATTGCTTTTCAGGATGGTTGTATAAAAGTAGAGCTCTCCTTTTTATATTTAAAAGTTTCAAAACTGAAAGAAAAAATTATAAATATATAATCCCCGACTGTCAATTTCATTCAATTGTGTCCTAAAGATCATGATTCGAATGAAGATTATTGCGATATGGTACTGATACATAGCGAATTCAGACGAAACTCTGTGGAAACTGCTCATCTATATGTCTTATGATTTTCTATTGCTCTACGTTCACCTGTATCGCTGGTGAAGGTGTAACAGGAAGTTCTTGCCTATATATAAACATGTATTGTGGCAGACGGTGGGCATATTAAATATACTTTATATTAAATTGTATTTTATGTAAATAGCGCTTATGTATTAAATGAAATAACGTTTCTTTCTAATTTGGTGTTGCCTCACAACTTTCTTATCGACTGTTTATTGTATCTCCCATAGTTTCTGAGGCCGATGTGGTGGCCGAGTGGTCAAAGAGGCAGGCGTTTCCTCGTGATGGCTTGGCTGCCAGATTGTGGGTTCGAGTCCCGCCTGCGGGTATGGATATTGTGATGTCTTATTGGGGCAGAAGTCAGACTTCTACCTTCGGGTGCCCCGGGTCTTTGACTAAACAGAAGCAGATCACACATTCTTCCTTAATAAATATGTTAGCGACACGACACCAACCAACCAACCATAGTTTCCGAGATAGAAGTGTTAACTCCTAAATTTTACTGCTAGGTGCATTGTCGCCAGTTGCATCTGATAGTGCATAATTACTTTACTATACCGATACCTCACTTTAATAGATCTTCTAGCTACAATTTTTCAAAACTTATTTGAGCTAGTTACAATTTTACCGAGCATGGCAACACGGTTACGTACATGAGAAACATCCCATAAAAGTTATTAATTTATGAATGTGTATATTCTAAAACTAACTCTTCTTTGGTTCAGTAGTATAGAATTGCGGAAGTTCGATACTTGCCTGGAATTGGTTTTCTTCTCCACACACTCCCAGTCGACAGACGTCTTGAGACAGCGAGCGCTCTCTCGTAGATTTTTTTCTTCTTCCTTCTATTTTATGGGTTTACGTAGTAACTTTACGTTTCGTCAGACACTAAGCAGAGGATTGAGTGAACGAACGCGCGCAGTTTCTAATATATGAGGCGGCATGACTCGCTTTTTTGACACTGAACTAAAAGTTACTTTCTTTAGATACAAATGTTACGTGCCCTTGAAAAGTGTTCGTTCAAAATTATGACTGCGATTAAAACTGTTACTATTAGTGTTACTAAAAGTGGGACATGTTTTTAACCAATTTTCGCCTTGCCACTGACATAAAGAGAGAGCATTTATTTGCTGTTGTATGTGCACTTAAAATTGTTACTATTAGTGTTAATAAAAGAGAAGCAGTATTTAAATTAATTAATTTTCGCATTACCACTGATATAAGGGAAAATCATTTTATTTGCTGCTGCCATTATATCACAGACGTGCCCATCAAACTGTTACTATCAGTGTTACTAAAAGAGAGACAGGTTTAAAACTAATTTTCGCTTTGCAACTGACATAAAAAGAAAGCATTTATTAGCTATTGCTGTTGTATCACAGATGTGCACATAAAACTGTTACTATGAGTGTTACTAAAACAGGAACAGCAGTGGCGGATCAAGCTTGCATGAGCCCCCTGACTGAAAAAATTTTCAGGACTCTTGCATAAAACTGATTTGTATTTACTAGTAGAAAGGGATCACAGTTTGGTCAATTGATTCATAAAGTAAAACAAATATAATTTGATGTTATAGTATTAAACTATTTAAACTTACATAATTATTACAAATTCACAAATTAATTACAAAATTTCAATTTCCAAAAAATATAATTTCTTGTTCTATTCAATATCTGAACTGAAAAGTGTAAAAAATGTGCACACTTGTTAAATTTAATTTTTTCTACATTAAGAATTTCTTATTTGCAGTGCGTATTAGATAAATATACATATATTTAGCTCTGATATCCTTAAAATATTATTACGTTTGAAACAATTACAAAGGACATGCTAAAAACAAACGAAAAAGAAAAAAATGTGCATGATTTTATTTCATAAACTATTATTTTGTTTTAATAAAACCTTCAATGCGTAAAATATATTTATATTTCAATAGAAAATAAATAAGATCTAAAGGAGTTTAAAGTATACTAGTTATTCATTCACAAACAATTCAATTAACATAACTATGTTTAGAAAGTTTATCCAAATACATAATTGTTCCCATTGTACTTTCGGAATTATTATTAGAAAAGTATTTACAAGATTGCTGTTTTTACATTTCACGTTTACGAACTTTTCTTAGAGCAAAGCCATCTATCAATTATATGCGGCAGCACCCAAGAAATAAGTGAATATAAAAATTTAGTTTTTTGGACAAAAGCTTTTATTCATGAGCAGCTTCAATGAAGGCAAATCATAAGAAATATCTGAAAAAAAAATTGTAACTCTAAATAAAAAACTATTCTTATTTTATGGCAAAGAATAATTTATATTGACATAAGGTATATTGATAAACTACAGAGTTCAATTTACATAGTTATATTAGAAATTTATATGCGGGAGATTTTAATTTTTTGTTATAAACAGGTGTTCAAATATTCATATAATCATAATATAGTGTTCATGATCGTGTAATTTAAAACTACATGTCCATATTTGTTATTCTTTAATTAATTTGCTGTTTTTATTCTGTCAATAAAAAATTTTATCATAGGAAAAAAGTATAAAAAGGAAATATTTTTTTCTTGGGCGTACACCCACGTATCGACTTACGTGCTCCCTAAATTACGCTGACCATATTTTGGAGACAACTACTCTAGACTTACAGTGTCCGAAACGTGCAGATTAGTAGAAAACTTGAGTTCCGATTTTCGACACAATTCCATTACTTTCCTTATATATTAGAATGTATTGTAGGGAAAAGCAAAAAACCATAAGTCCAAACTAATTTTATACCTATTAAATATCTAACACTCTTACTTTTTTCAGTCTTGAAGGGGCCAAATGGGCTCTTGTCAGTTATTTCCCCAGTTTGAGGATAAAATGCGTGCTTGAGGACCAAATGACCCCAATTGAAACGGAAATTTCGTTTCTATCTCATTTTGAAGGAACGATTTTATCCTTAAGCTATCCCCACCCCCCACCCCAGACACACATACATTCTCCACCACCTGCAGATTATTTTTCTTTATCTTTCTCTGAGGTGTCATCAGGTGACTCTTGGCCTTTCATATGCTTAGTTTTGCCATTTTAGTTTCTTTCAGATTACTGTCTGGGGGAGGTCTTGGAAAATGAGTGAAAAAACGGAAAGCGTTAATGTCTACAACTGATTTTATTTTAATTAATCTACTATATCATATAGTTGAGTGAGACCGATTGACTAAGGGTTAATTACACAGTCCAAACTACTGAAGGTAAAAACTTGAAACTTTACATTCACGTGGGACTTAACTGGAAGACATTTTATCGTGAAAATAAAAAGCAAAATTCGTAGAACAATCACGGGGTATATCGCGAAATTTTGCGGCAGAGAATTTACACTAACATTTCTAAAAAAGTTTACTAGTTACGAAGCAGCAATACAAGTAACTACTACGCAAATCAGTAAGCATTATATTACAACTAATTAAAAAACCATTAATACATTAATAAACCATAAATTCTATTAATGTTATAAACGTCGTTACATGAGATCAATATTTTCATTTAAGAGGACAGCACTTTGGTACACTATCAGTCAGATTGATTATGCTTTACAACGTGATCTGAATAAGTTCTGTGATTGGTTCCTTAAAAATCGTTTATACTTAAATATTTCTATATGTGTGTTACGTGATTACCTTCACTCATCGCAGAGATCCTTATACTTTCCATTATTGTATCAATGGGGATATGTTTTCATGGGTAGCTAAGGACTTTAGGATTAATTTTGTTTCTAGTTTTAATTTTAGAGTTCATATTTTTACTATGCAAAATTTTGCATATATTTAATGTATTCTTATGCTTTTCAATTCATTAGTTAGATTTATGTTTTGAGTATGGTTCGATTATTTGGGATTCTATCTATCATAGTACTAATTAGGAGGTTGAAAAGATTCAAAACAGGTTTAATCGTTACATCTATTTTTTAAATTTTATTTCTTTCCCTTAGTATGTCTCTTGTATTGTTTTGAGTGATTAGTTTAATATTTGCTCTCTCGAAACCAGAAGAAAAATGTCTTGTATAATTTTTTATTTAAAACTGTTAAATAATGATGACGCTTGTAGTTATCTTTTATCAGCTATCAATTTTAAGGTCAGAAATGATCAACTGAGAGACAATGATTTATTTTATGTTCTGATAACTAGACATCATTATTATAGTTCAAATTATATTGTTGAGTTCTGTCAGCTTTTTAATATGCAATACATAAATCTAGATGTTTTTAATATGTCGATTTCTCAATTAAAAAAAGTATGTTTGCAAAAGGTTAATAATTTAAAACGCGGGACCGTTTGTTATTTCGGAAAATAATGAATTATCTATGTTTTAATTCGTGAGTTACCCATGTTGATCTTTGATCTGCTGTGTACTATTATACGTAAATAAATAAATACAGAATATTGCACATACACCGATTTTCTTCGTTAATGGCGTATCTGTTGTCCCGTAACACGTTTTTAAAATTTAAAAATCTGATGTGAGCAGCACATGACTTTCCCTGCAGACTGAAATTAATTTTCTCTTTATTTCATTAATAATTCATTAAATTGAGTTTAATTGCACTAAATAACAAGCATAATTAATTGAAATGTCACTAAATTTGCACTTTTAATTCAGCTATCGTTTTCATTTAGTAACTGGACTTATTCGCCAAACAGGCGTAACAAAAATGTGAAAAAACTAAAATATCTCGAGAACGGCTAGTCCTAGAGTAATGGGGCGGAGCTTTATTCTTTTTATCGTCTAAAGTTACATGGAAAACAAGCATTTAATTGATATATCTGAGCATACGGAGAACTTTATTTCAGATTTTGATGATTTTTGCGGGCTATTTCGCAAAAAATGTAGGTTATTTTTTTTCCGAATAGTACCAAAATCCAATCATCACCAGAGTAACCCACAAGTGACTCATCTACCAAATTTTGTGAAATTCGGTCAATGAGTTTTTCAGCTAGAGTAGATACAGTTAATTTTTGCTGGCCATTTGGCTAAAAAAGGCGGGTTCTTTTATCCCGAATCTTACCAAAAACTAATCAGCATCAGGATAACCCACATGTGAATTATCTAACAAATTTAAAAGAATTTGGTCAATTAGTTCTTGAGTTAAAGTGGATACATGCAATTTTTGCAAGAACCCGCCTTTTTCCCAAAAAAAGGTGGGTTCTTTTATCCCAAATCGTACCAAAACTAATCAGCACCAGGGTCATATACAAGTGACTTACCTACCAAATGTTATGAAATTAGGTCCATTTGTTTTTGAGTTCGAGTGCATACATGCATTGCACAGACAGACACACAGGCTGACATACATACATACAGACAGACAGACATACACACAGACAGATACACAGAAAGTAAAAATCTGATATGGGTGGCACATGACTTTCCCTGCAGACTTATATATCCACGTTCTCTTTATTTCAATTCAATATAATTCACTTTTAATTCAATTTTCGTTTTCATTTGGTAACTGGACTTATTTTCGAAGGGGGGGGGGGGCGTAGAGAAAATACGAAAAAACTAAAATATCTCGAGAACGGCTAGTCCTAGTGTAATAGGGTTGATCTTATTCTTTTCTTCGTTAAAAATTACGTATAAAACAAGCATTTAATGAATATATTTGAGCAAACGTAGTTTTTTATTTTAAATTTTGAAGATTTTTGTGGGCCATTTTGCAAAAAAGGACAGGTTATTTTTCTCCGAAGCGTACCAAAATCTAATCAGCACCAGGGTAGTCCACAAGAGACTTATCTACTGAATTTGATGAAATGCGGTCCATTAGTTTTTCAGCTAGAGTGGATACAGGCAATTTTTGCTGGCCATTTTGCATAAAAAAGAGGGTTCTTTTATCCCGAATCGTACTAAAAATTAATCAGCACCAGGGTCACACCCAAGTGACTTACCTATGAAATTGTGTGAAATTTGGTCCATTAGCTTTTGAGTTAGAGTAGATACATACATTGCACAGACAGACAGACACACACACACAGACGTCACATTAAAAATCGTTTTTTCGTATTCTAGAGGTCTCGAAACGTGTAGCTCCGTCGAAAACTAGTTGCGATATTTGGCATGTTTCCAATACTTTCCCTATACATTATCATGTATTGCAAGGAAAGTACAAAATCTGATGCGGGCAGCACATGACTTTCGCTGCAGATTCAAAATAATTTTTCTTTATTTCTTTAATAATTCATTGGATTGAGTTTAATTGCAGCAAATAGCACTAAATTTGCTTTTTTAACTCAATTTTTGTTTTTATTTGATAATTGGACATTTTTCTGATAGAGACGTAACAAAATTGCAAAAAATCTCAAATATCTTGAGAACGGTATGTTCTAAAGTGTAATAAAGTGTGTTATATCATTTCCCCGTCAAAAATTGCGTATAAAATAAGAATTTAATTGGTACATTTCAGCATACGTAGTCTTCTTTTTTTAGATCTTGGCGATTTTTGGGGGTATTTCGTAAAAAAAGGCAGGTTGATCTCTTCCGAATCGTACCAAAATCTAATCAGCAACAGAGTGTCCCACAAGTAACTTATCTACCAAATTTTGTGAAATTTGGTCAGTTAGTATTTTAGCTAGAGTGGATACATGAAATTTTTGTGGTCCATTTCGTAAAATAAGGTAGGTTGTTCTTTTCCGAATCGTACTAAAATCTAATCAGCACCAGAGAATCCTACAAGTAACTTATCTATCTAATTTTGTGAAATTTGGTCAGTTAGTATTTTAGCTAGAGTGGCTACCTAAAATTTTTAGGGGCCATTTCGCAAAAAAAGGCGGGTTCTGCTTTTACGAATCCTACCCAAAACTAATCAGCACCAGGGCCTCACCCAAGTGACGTGCATACCAAATTTTATGAAATTCGGTTCATTAGTATTTTAGTTACAGTGGATACATACATTGCACACACACAGACGTCACGCTAAAAATAGTTTTTTCATGTTCTAGAGGTCTCGAAACCTGCAAATCCGTCGGATACTCGAGTTGTGATTTTCGGTATGATTCCAATACTTTATATATTACCATGCATTGCAGGGAAGGTAAAAATGTGATGTGGGCAGCACATGACTTTCACTGCAGACTCAAATTCATATTTTATTTATTTCTTTAATAATCCATTAGATTGAATTCAATTGCACCAAATAACACTAAATTTGAATTTTAAATTCGATTTTTGTGTTTATTTGGTAATCTGACATTTTTCCGATAGCGGCGTAACAAAAATGCAAGAAATCTCAAATATCTTGAGAACGGTTAGTCCTAAAGTATAATGGAGTGTGTTATATTCTTTTCCTCGTCAAAAATTGCGTATAACACAAGAATTTAATTGATACATTTCAGCATACGCAGTCTTCTTTTTTTTAGATTTTGGCGAATTTTGTGGGCCATTTCGTATAAAAAAGCAGGTTGTTATTTTCCGAATCCTATCAAAATCGAATCAGTACCAGAATATCCCACAAGT
The DNA here is from genome assembly GCA_951213105.1 of Amaurobius ferox. Classification (NCBI taxonomy): domain Eukaryota; kingdom Metazoa; phylum Arthropoda; class Arachnida; order Araneae; family Amaurobiidae; genus Amaurobius; species Amaurobius ferox. Next base: position 136,303,543 of record OX578141.1, read on the forward strand.
AACTTATCTACCAAGTTTTGTGAAATTTGGTCAATTAGTATTTTAGCTAGAGCGGATACATGAAATTTTTGAGGGCCATTTCGCAAAAAAAAAGGGTTCTGTTTTTACGAATCCTACCAAAAACTAATCAGCACCAGGGTCTCACCCAAGTGACTTACATACCAAATTTTATGAAATTCGGTTCATTAGTTTTTAGTTAGAGTGGATACATACATTGCACAGACATACACACATACGTCAAGCTAAAAACAGTTTTTTTGTATTCTAGAGGTCTTGAAACGTGTAGATCCGTCGAAAACTCGAGTTGCGATTTTCGGCATGATTCCTATATTTTCCCTATACATTACCATGTATTGCAGGGAAAGTAATAATCTGATGTTGGAAGCACATGACTTTCCCTGCAGACTCAAATTCATTTTTTCTTTATTTCTTTCATAAATAATTAAACAGAGTTTAATTGCATAAAATAACACTAAATTTGAATTGTCAATTCAATTTTTGTTTTTATTTGGTAATGGGACATTTTCCAAAAGTGGTATAACTAAATGCGAAAAATCTCAAATATCTTGAGAACGGTTAGTCCTAGAGTAATAGAGTTGTTCTTATTCTTTTCCTCATCAAAACTTATGTATATAACAGGCATTTAATTGATATATTTGAACATAGGTAGCTTTTTTAGATTTTGGCGATTTTGAGGGCCATTTCGTAAAAAAGGGCAGTTGTTCTTTTCCGAAAACTACCAAAATCTAATCAGCACCTGAGTATCCCACACGTAACTTATCTACTAAATTTTGTGAAATTTGGTCAATTAGTATTTTAGCTAGATTGGATACATGAAATTTTTGCGGGCCATTTCGTAAAAAAAAGGCAGCCTGTTCTTTTCCGATTAATACCAAAATCTAATCAGCATCAGAGTATCGTACAAATAACTTATCTACCAAATTTTGTGAAATTTGGTCAATTAGTATTTTAGCTAGAGTGGATACCTGAAATTTTTACGGCCATTTCGCAAAAAAAGGCGGGTTCTGTTTTTATGAATCCTACCCAAAACTAATCAGCACCAGGGTCACATCCAAGTGACTTACCAAATTTTATGAAATTCGGTCCATTAGTTTTTGAGTTAGAGTGGATACATGCATTGCACAGACAGACAGACACACACACACAGACTTCACGCCCAAAATAGTTTTATCGTATTCTAGAGGTCTCGAAACGTCTAGATCCGTCGAAAACTCGAGTTGCGATTTTCCACATGATTCAAATACTTTCCCTGTACATTACCATGTATTGCAGGGAAAGTAAAAATCTGATGTGGGCAGCACATGACTTTCCCTGCAGACTCAAATTCATATTTTCTTTATTTCTTTAAAAATTCGTCAGATGGAGTTTAATTGCGCCAAATAACACTGAATTCGCATTTTTAATTCAATTTTTGTTTTTATTTGGTAATTGGACCTTTTTCCGAAATCGGCGTAACAAAAATGCAAAAAATCTCATATATCTTGAGAACGGTTAGTCTTAAAGCATAATGGAGTGTGTTATATTCTTTTCCTCGCCAAAACTTGCGTATAAAACAAGAATTTAATTGATATATTTGAAGATATATAGACCTTTTTCTTTTTTTTAGTTTTTGCGATTTTTGCGGGGGCATTTCGTAAAAAAAGGCAGGTTGTTGTTCTCCGAATTGTTCCAAAATCTAATCAGCACCAGCGTATCCCACAAGTAACTTATCTAACAAATTTTGTGAAATTTGGTCAATTAGTATTTTAGCTAGTGTGGATACATGAAATTTTTGCGGGCCATTTTGTCAAAAAATGCAGGTTCTTCTTTTTCGAATCGTATCAAAATCTAAGCAGCACCAGGGTGACCTACAAGTGAGTTATGTACCAGATTTTGTAAAATTTGATCAATTAGTTTTTCTGTTATAGTGGATACGGGCAATTTTTGAGGACCATTTCGCAAAAAAAGGCGGGTTGGTTTATTCCGAATAATACCAAAAACTTATCAGCACCAGGGTCACATACTGACTTACCTATCAAATTTTATGAAATTCGGTCCATTAGTTTTTGAGTTAGGGTGGATACATACATTGCACAGACAGACAGAGAGACAGACGGACACATAAAGAGAGACACTGACGCCACGCTAAAAATTTTTTTTCGTATTCTAGAGGTCTCGAAACGTGTAGATCCGTCGAAAACTCGAGTTGCGATTTTCCAATACTTTCCCTATACATTACCATGTATTGCAGGGAAAGTAAAAATCTGATGTGGCCAGCACATGACTTTCCCTGCAGACTTATATCCACGTTCTCTTTATTTCAATTAAATTTAATTCACTTTTAATTCAATTTTCGTTCTCGTTTGGTAATTGGGCTTATTTTCAAAGGTGGCGTAGAAAAAATACGAAAAAGGTAAATATCTCGAGAACGGCTAGTCCTAGTGTACTGGGGTTGGTCTTATTATTTTCTTCGTTAAAAATTACGTATTAAACAAGCATTTCATGGTTATATTTCAGCATACATAGTTTTTTATTTTAGATTTTGTCGATTTTTGCAGGCCATTTTGCAAAAAAAGGCAGGTTATTTTTTTCCGAATCGCACCAAAACCTAATCAGCACCAGTATGTCCCACAAGTGACTTGTCTACCGAATTTTGTGAAATTCGGTCCATTAGTTTTTCAGCTACAGTGGATACAAGCTTTTGCGGGCCATTTCGCAAAAAAAGGCCGGTTGTTTTATCCCGAATCGTACCCAAAACTAATCAGCACCAGATTCGCCCACAAGTGACATACCTACCAAATTTTATGAAATTCGGTCTATTAGTTTTTTAGTTTGAGTGGATACAAAATCTGCACAGACAGACACACAAACACACACACAGACGTCACGCTAAAAATGTTTTTTTCGTATTCTAGAGGTCTCGAAACGTGTAGATCCGTCGAAAACTCGAGTTGCGATTTTCGACATGATTCCAATACTTTCCCTATACATTACCATGTATTGCAGGGAAAGTAAAAATGAAACATTGTGAACCGATTTTCACTTTCATGTAGTCGCATACTTATAAATTTGATTTCATTTGGAATATTAGTTTTGAATCAAAATGTGTTATAAAATGCCATAATGCAAAATGCGGTTGCGAACAATACGTATGACACGGATAACATTTAAAACAAAATATCGATATTGTTGGTACAATTTGGATTTTGTCGGTTGAGTAGTTTCCGAGATACTGCAATGTCGTAAAAATTACGTTTGTGCATATTGCGGACAACTGTCTTAAAATTAAAAAAAGAAAAGAAATCACGTCGCTGTTTTTGTTTTCGTGTAAAAGACTAACTGTATAAAATTTGTTTTTATTTGGTTGAGCAGTTTAGGAGATAACCAGGCTGTAGCGATTTGTGAAGAGACCGTCGGACAGACTGACGAAATACTAAAGTGTTTTTTAGCAGTTTCTAAAACACGTAGCATATTACGCACTTGCTCAAACTTAACGCGTAATATGCACTTTAAAAAACTTACAATACTTCCACTTTGCGAGAGAAGTAGAAGAATACAGGAAGATAAATAACATATTTCTATAAAGCGACTTTTATTGTGAGTTTTAGAATTTGAGCTATAAAATTTTTTTCCGATTTAGAGTAAAATTAAAATTTGGCGATTGACGATTACATTTGGCGAATAAAGATTGCATTTGACGAATAAAAATTGCATTTGGTGATTTTGTTGACAAAAAAAATAAAAGATCCAAAACAGTGCCTGATAAAGCATACATATTTTATCTTTATTGTTTTTCATTAATTTTTAGTGCGAATGCTACATTTTCCATTAACAGTAAAAGATTAACTTCTCGCATTAGAAAATAAATTGTCAATTTTCATTAAAATGTGACAGATTCTATTACGCTCAAATTGTTCGATATACTTCATAGAGATATACAGTGTGTTTAAAAAAAGATTGCATAACTCAATATCTTTTGAACAAATGGTAGACTTGTGGTTTCAATTTAAGAAATACTTTCATCAAGGTAAACTATTATCGTATGTAAATTTTTAATCTCGTGACACCTTTTAGTAAAAATGTACAAAATGCAATATTTTTATACAGTTCCCCCAGAAAAAAAATTTCAATTATAAATAAAATTTTCCCAGAGCGTGATTAGCCAAACAAAAACAGTCCATTGTCATTCAATCAAAATTATTCGAGATATCAGTAAAAGATCTCGTCGGATAAATGGAGGCTGTACAAAACTTTTGCTAAATACAGGTACTCATGTAAGATCTCGAAAGTTATTTAACGAAATTCAATTTTTGTACGATCCCCGAAATTTATATCTTCACGATTTTTTTGGATCGGGTCAAAGTGGTGTAAGTCCTATAACTTTGGAAATAGTAGCAATTGCTCGACCGCCACGTTGTGGGTTCGAGCCCCACGTAAGGCATGGATGTTTGTGTTGTGGGCGCAATTTGATCCGCCCCCCTCTGGTGCGCCTGGGGCAACGTCAATGGACGGCTAAATGGTTCACACTCTTGCCGCTGTAATAAAGGCGAATGACGAAGGTCAAAAGTGCCTGGCCATTTGAAAAAAAAAAAAAAAAAAAAAAAAAAAAACCTTTGGAAATATTTTTACGGCCAATTTTGCATATTAAACCGGTTCTTTCAAAATGTCTTTCAATAAATGAGGAACAATTTGCTAATAGGAAGTTTCGTAGAGGGCCCGTATAAAAAGTTAAATTTTGTAGTCTTTTTACTAAAACATGTCAAGTGCTCTATAAACTGTAGTAGTCTGGAAGTCTATAGTATTTGAAACATTTCTTAAATTAGAATCATGTGTCTGATACCAATCGTTCGAGAGATAATTTAGTCGCGTAATTTCTTGACACATTCTGAAAATAAATACTTCGTTCAAAGCTATCGGGCATTAATAAGCTTAAAAGGAGGAATCGATCAAAATCAAATTTGTGGCCCCGGGCTTTGCGTATGCATAATCTATGTATTGTACGGAAAGTTTAACAACAGTGTCACTGATATTTAGCATTGTTTCAAATTATTGCTCTCAAAGAAATAACAATTTGGGAGTTCAAGTTCTAGACCACAGGAAATGATAAAATTGATATTATTTCGACAAATTGAACCTTCCTTCTGACAGCTGTCAAAAGGTCAAACTGTTTTTCTGTCACTTATTCTTCCTTTTCAAGGTCTAGGAAAAGTGTTTCTTCCAGCACGTTTCCTGACATGTTGAAACTATTCTTGTATTATGAGGTTCATTATGTCAGCTAAACTGATTACCAGCCCAGTTGAAATAAAATGTAATCATTTTTTCTTAAATAGATCACACTTAAGAATTCGAGTAATTCTCGTCATTGTTGCCTACCAAAGTTAGGAGCAAAATCGTTAAAACTCTTAATTTTAAATTCAAAGTGATGTTTTCTCTTATCGATAAAATTTATTTCTATTCACTTACCTTATTCTAAATTTCAATTAATAGGGTATATACATCAAAATTTGCATTAATGTGAGATATTGTACTTAAATGCTCGTCTGACAGAAAGTGAAATTTTTGTTTTAAAAATAAGATATTCATTTTCTGAGCCGAATCATCAGGTCCGAATCCATAGCTGGTAAACGTATATTATACTTGACGACACAAAATCCCAATTTTTCTGGGATCTGTAGCTCAGCCTCTAAGACTAGATTCATTTTTTCCGTGTAATATACTCACAAAGCTGAGAAACAAAATACAATTGGTGCAACAGCACCAGAGAAAAAATAACTTAATCACTTTAAAAATTAATCACTTTTTCATTAAAATTAATCACTTTTTCATTTTCGCTCCGGCCTTATTTCTTGTTTTTAGTGTTGATGCATCTACAGCCTTAAGTATTGAATCGATTTTAATGAATCATGACTCATTTTGTGTGTTCTAGTGGGAGGCACATACGTTTTTTTCAAAACTTGGAGATATTATTTAATTCAGAATTTCAAAAATTGAAAAAAATATCACGAATAAATGGTTCTAGGCGGTAAAGTACAATTTCAAATTTCTGTTATTGCTATATCACTGTTGCGTAATCATGTCGATTCTACAAAAAGTATTGAAATCTCTCAAAAACACTACTTCATGGTAAATAACTAACTCTCCGTATAGTACAAAACACAAAAACTTCTTTCCAAAAAGTCATGCAATCGAAAAATGTTTTACGCAAAGTTCCCGCAGGACAAAAGCTATAATTTTAGGGCTATCAGTGGCATATTTAGAAATTCAATTTGAGGAGGGGAGGGGGTGGGGTATTTTTGATGTAAGTAACATCTATGCTGATGGGTGTCTGTGGCGGAAATAGGATCGTTAAGAAAAATATAAACACTTTGGACGCTTATAAATCCGAACCTAATAGATAGAAATGTAAATAATTGTTCCTGTTTTGTCGAAAATAAGGTTCAGTTCAGGAATATATATATATATATATATAAAAAATATGATGTGTGCAGCACTTGATTTTCCTTATGTAATGCAATGAATTTATTTCTTTAACGGTGAAAAACTGATGAAAAGATTCACGGCACAGTGTTTGTAACGTTAAATGGTATATTTGGCGCGTTTCCGTATGACAACATCTAAAACTATTTCGTACCCAATTAACGTATATTTTACGCAACTCTAAATTAACAGTTATCAATATTGCTGGCATCCTCAGTTAACAATATAGTCCATATATTTAAATATTTTAATAATAAATTCAATTAGGCGTCATTTTCATTAACTTGGCGTCATTTTTGCAATTTTGACGATATTTTCGTCAATGTGGGGCTAAATATCGCCAAGTTAGCAATATTTAGAAGAACATTTCTTATATCATAAAAGGTATACACATCGTATGACGGAATTAAAAATTTGTAAAACATTGCATCCTATTTTGCGTCATTATTATCAATTTGGCGACATTTTTATCAATTTGATAACATTTTTATTAATTTGATAACATTTTTATCAATTTGGCAAGATTTTAAAAGTCGCCAAGTTGGCGATATGCCGCCAAAATTCGTCGCCAGAATTTTGCCAGGAGTCAAACAGAGGAATAGGTTATTCTTGTGGTAAAGTCCTGTATTCTTTCCAAAATATAGAATTTTCATCAATTAGTTGTCTTATTCATTGATTTAGCGTTATTCTTATCCATTATGCAACATTTTTATCAATTTGGCGACATTTTTATCGATTTGGTGACATTTTTATCGATTTGGAGACATTTTCATCAATTTGGCAACATTTCAAAAACTCGCCAAGTTGGCGATATTCCGTCAAAATCGTCGCTAAAATTTCGTCAACCATTATGGTCAAAGTAAAAGGTTATTCTTATAGCAGATGAACGACTAAAGGCGTTCAAATACAAAACTGTTACCCAAAGTACCTTCTCTTATAGTAGATTCTTATATTCTTTCCAAGATATTGAATTGTCATCAATTATCAATTAGTCTTCATTTTCTATTGATTTATCGTCATTTCTATCAATTTGGTAACATTTTAATCAATTTGGCGATATTTTCGTTAACATTTAAAAAACTCGCCAAGTTGGCGATATTTAGCCAAGTTCGTCGCAAAATTTCGCCAAGCATTGTTTATGGAGAAATAGGTTAGTGGTAGATAAACGACTAATGGCGTCAAATTACAAAGCTATTACCCAAAGTGTCTTCTCTCGTGAATGAAACGAGCTATATTTACGAGAATGATGATAATAAATATATCGTATAATATTACATATGAAAAGTGAACAGATTTCACAATAGTTAAATTTTATGTGATGTTTTGATAAATTTATTTGAAAAATGTGCTATATCTTGAGAACGGTTTATTCTAGGGTTCTAAAGTTTGTCAATAGTTTTCTACTGAAAAATTACACAAGAAATTATTATTTACACAACTTTATTGAATGGTTAGATGTTTTTTTAAAATCTTTAAAATTTAGGCGGGTTGTGAACTTTCGATTCCATGCAAAAACAATAGGCTTCCAGTATTTACCGATTGTGATTTTTGAACCAAATTTTGTTTGGATGGCTTCTTTCGTTTGTCAGATATCGTCTTGGCGATTTTTTAAATGCTGCCACGAAAATGTCGCCAAATTGATAAAATTGAAGTTAAATCAATGAAAGTGATGACTAATTGACGAAAATTCATTATTTTGGAAAGAATATAAGTATCTACTATAAGAGTAACCTATTTTTCCGTCCGTAACGTTTGGCAAAAGTTTTAGTGACGAATTTGTCGGAATATCTCCGAATTGCTGACATTTGAAGTTGACAAATTGACGAAAATGTCACCCAATTTATAGAAATTTGCTAAACTGATGAAACAGACGCTGTATCAATGAAATGACGACTAATTGATAAAAGTAGACTATAAGAATAACCCATTTCACCGCCTGTCCGTCCGTAACATTCGGCGAGGCGAGAAATTTAGCGGAACGTCGCCAACTTGGCGACTATTTTAAATGTTGCCAAAGTGACAAAAATGTCGACAAATTGATAAACATGACGCCAAGTGGGAAGTAATGTTTCGCAAATTTTGATTTGCATTTATGAAGGGCATACCTTCTAGTATACAAGAAATGCTCTTCTCTCCGTTTGTCTGTAATACTTGGTGATGCATTTTGGCGAACATGGCGAATAATCTAGCAAAATATCGCCCAACTGGCGATATTTCGCCCCAGATTGACGAAAATATCGTGAAAATTGCAAAAATGACGCTAAATTAATGAAAATGACGCCTAATTGATGAATTAATTATTAAAATATTTTAATAAATGGACTATATCGCTTATTGAGGATGCTATCAATATTGAGAATTGTTTATTTAGAGTTGCGCGAAATATAAGTTAATTGGGTACTTTGAAATAGTTTTACATTTTTTCATTCGACAAATTGCCAACTGTACAATTCAACGATAAAATCACAGTACCGTGGATCTTATACAGTATTTTTGACTGTAAAAGGAATATATTCATTGCATTATATAAGGAAAGTCATGTGCTGCACACATCAGATTTTTTTATTTGTCATCATTATATCGGGACGTTTTTTGTACCGAAAAATCGTTTTGGGAGATCTATGTCAATGTGATATTACCGTTTAAATAATTACATATTTTGAGATAAACAAATATCATAATGTACTAGCATAAAATACGGCTTAAATGTAGCAAAATTCATTTCCCAATTTCACGGGATTCTGGGATTGAAAAGTTCTTAATTCCGAAAACACAGCATTATGAAAAATGTTAGGGATCCTAGACCAGGGATCGGCAACTTTTTGCTATCAAGCGGAATAATACTGCTTTTCATTCTTTCAGGGAGCCGCATTATCATGTAAATATTTTCCAATGAGCACCATCATCGTGTGAAAATTTTCCAAGGAGTACCATTACATGAAATATTTTCAGGGAGTCTCATCGTGTGAAATTTATCCAGGAAGCATTATCATCATATGAAAATTTTCCATCGAGCACACACATTACATGAAATTTTTCTAGATTTCTAGCACTGTGTTGAATTTTTCCAATGAGTATTAACACATTAAATCCTTCCAGAAATAACTAGTGAATACTTTTAGTAAGCAAGCATATACGTACCTTTTTCTAAATTAATTATAATACTTTCAGTTATTTTTTTTAATTAATTAAAAAAAATTCTGAACTTCTATAAATTTTATTATTTTAGCATAACTCATTTGAATTACAGCTAAAACTTTGTTTTTATATATAAAGTTTTGGTAACTGAAACAATTAAAATATTCCAATATTTTCGATACTAACTTATATATAATCTCAATCTGTGAGTTATTCTTCGCATATGTTTCACGCAGCCGATAAACGATTTTCATATTAGTTTGAAAAATATATGTAAATGTAGATAAAAATGAATGATCTGGAATGATTAATAAATATTGGGTTCATTCATTAATGTTAAATAAATAATAATTTTATACATATTTTTCTATTCTGAAATGAATGACACAAACTTGCTTGAACCGATCTTGAGATTATTGCACAATTTTCAAATAAATGTATCTAAAAAAATACATAAAAATGAACAATAGTAAGTATTATAAAATACGTAGCACTTGGCGGAATATTTAGCGAATTTGGAGGCTAATTTGGCGAAATATCGCCAACTTGACGACTTTTTTCAATGTTGCCAACATAACGAAAATATTACCGAAATCACAAAAATGACGTTAAATTAACGAAAATGACGCCAAACTGATGAATTATTATGAAAATCTTAATATATGAACTATATTGCTTATTACAGATGCTGTTAATATCGAGAATTATCAAATTAGATTTGCGAGACATGTAAGTTAATTGGGATACTTTGAAATATAGTATTACATGTTATCATCACGAAAAGCGCCAAATGTAAAATTCAAAGTTGAAAACGTTGTGTTGTGAATCTTGCACATCATTGTTTCGCGGTGAAAGAAGTAAATTCAGAACATTATGTGGAGAAAGTCATGTCCTCCCCACACCAGATTTCATAAAAGTATTAATTAACTAAAATTTCGTTACTTATCTATTTAAAGAACATAAAACTGAAAACAATGTTTTCATAAACAAATTTTAAAATGAAGTCTGCATGCCAAATATTTAAATACATACTTCACAACTAAAGGAGCATTAAATTCAAGAGCGCGAGTACTGTGGCACTCGTGTGCTACAGGTTGCGGACTTCTATAAGTCTGTGGCTGGTAATGACCCTTGGAACACTCCCATGTGAACGCCCCAGCTGAATGTATTTTCAACTATTACTCGATGAAAATGCATTCAAAAGAAACGTTTTAACTAGAAAGGGGGAAATGACTTCAGTCTAATTTCTTTCTCGATAGACCTGATGTCATCCACTTTCCTTGGCATTTCTGTCGTCACAATAACAAAAGCTCCTGGTAAATGAATCGGGAACACCGGATTCGCGCAAAAAACAGTCATATGTCTGGATGACGATGACCTTCTGACCTTGGGGACTTGTCTGTTATCCACAACGCCTCCACGTCCCGTGACATAACTGTGATTCTTAGATTGTCATCAGTCGGCAAGGACATTGGCCTCGCAATTCAAAAACTCTCTGCGCTCAGAGATAGATGCACGACAGCCAATCAGTTGCTATTTTCTCACTTAACAAAAGTAATTTATGCAGAGTTTTAATCTGAAGTGTCCGTGATTGGCACTAAACATCTCTAACAACGAATCTGCTAAAGCAGCCCGACCACAAAATGAATGGTTTCGAACAACTGGGATGTCATGGGTACCGTAAAAGTGAAAGATTCTGAAGAAATATAGTGGGATTTATCAAGAAACATTTTCCACAAATGATCGCATTTTACAGGAAGCACTATTATCGGAAAAATAAAAACAGACTTTTAAAGAGGCACTCATTAAATTATTCAGAGAAATGATGTAATGCATTAATTTGTTCGATTCTAGCTTGTTCTAGTCACAAATTTAGCAAATATAAGGTGATTCATAAAAGTAGACAAAGAAGAAAAAAAAAACTGAAAACAAACATTTGTTGAGATGCGAATGCAAATAATCAAGCTCTTTAAAGTAAAATAAAACATACAAGTACAGTTTAAATAACAGTAAAATATTTTTAAAAGGACAAATATAAATTTTGTTTTTGTTAGTGCTACGTTACGTAGGTTTAACATTTTGTCCTTGAAAGTAAATACGCCAGCAATCTAGCTAATGACTTCTCTATGGCACCCTATTTCCAGGAATTATAGCCACGTTGAATTTTTTTCACCGTCTCATTTTTTTTCTTTTTTTTTTTTTTGTGAACTGAACTTGAAGTTCATATTTCCCACATTTTATTGTATTTCAGGTTTTACTTCCCTTTCATTACAGTAGGTGATGATACTACCCTTCTTTCTGCAGTTTAGGCATTTTGCTAGAATGGTGTTGAAGACCCAGACCGTCCGACTCATCCGAAGACATAGAGCACTCATTTGGACGGCCGGGGTGTTAAAATGGTGGTGTTGTTGAGACCCAGACCGTTCAACCTACCAAAAAAATGTAAGGTAACTGTTTGGACGGCCGGGAAGAGCCACCCAATTCAGACTGGAGCCCAGTGGGGGAGACATCCACAGGGACCATACCCTCCTTCCCCTACCACCAACCTCTCGGAAGAAGTTACGGATCCACATGTTTAACGTGATCGTACTTCGCGTGAACACGGCGGCAGTTTTGGCAGTGGCGAGAATCAAACCCGGGCTTACCGAGTGCAAACCACTGGGCTACCACGCCCTGCTAGAATGGTGTTGTTGTTGTTGTGTTGAGACCCAGACCGGCCGACCTACCAGAAAGGTGTAAGATAACTAACTGTTGCTAGAATGGTGTTGTTGTTGAGACCCAGACCGTCCGACTTACCAGAAAGGTGTAAGGTAACCGTTTGGACGGCCGGGAAGTGCCACCCAATATGGACCGGGACCCAGTGGGGGAGGCATCGACAGAGACTGTACCCTCCTTCCCCTACCACCAACCTCTCGGAAGGACTTACGGACCCACATGTTTAACGTGATCGTATTCCGCATGAACAAGGCGGCAGTTGTAGCAGCGTGCAAATCCAGCGCGCAAACCACCGGGCTACCGCACCCGAAATGTGCCAACAGCACGCGGTGTTTGTTCCCAGGTGGTCACCCACCCAAGTACTAACCGCGCCCGATGCTGCTCGACTTCGGTGATCTAACGAGAACCGGTGTTTTCAGCACGGTAGGGCCGTTGGCTCTTGCTAGAATGGTGTTGAAGTGTTGAAAACCCAGACCACACGACAGACCCGAAGGCTTACTGTTGCTAAGTGTGTGGTCGGGAACTTTATTTTAGATCCAAAAAATTACAATACAGGTTAAAATTGAATCACAACACAAGAAGTTACAACAAGACAAGCAAAAGATTGGCAACGACAAAACAAAACATAAAAACAATACAATACAATACAATACAAGAGAGACATAAGACAGAAAAAAGAAAAGAGGGGAAAACCCCGAAGGGAAAAACCCTAGCACAAAATACAAAGAAGTACGCAAACAGAGAAGACATAACAAAAAACATAACACATTACACGAAACACAAAACGCAGGGTAAATACCACGTGAACTCCCAGGGAGAGGAAAGATAATACGGTAGGAATATACAAATGTATGTACGCCGTAGACTCCAAGGGAGAAGGTGGGCGGGTTAAAACCGTAGGAATGTAATTATGTACAAAAAGTGAGCAGGAATATACAGTAATATACAATTATATACAGAGAGGGGAACAGTGTGAGAAACACAGACCAAGGAGAACCGGAGAACTCACAGGTCGATCAAGAGACTTTGTTAGAGATTTCCCGAGCGGCGAGAATACAATTTTTAATTCTAAGTTGGTTGGTTGGTTGATTTAGGATTTTTGGCACAAGATCCAAAGAGGATATGCTGCGCCGGACATATGGTACTAAAATACAGATAAAGGTAAAGAATAAAAACAAGTGTATAATCTAAAAAGTTGTATGACTAAAACAAGACAATGCAAGAGGGTTAATGATGGAAACAAGATGAAAAAAGTTTAAAAGGTGATAGGAAGTGAATTTAAATATGATGGTAAAACCCAATGTCTAATAAGAATGGGAAAATCCCTGAATGAGGGTTTTCTCCAATCAATTCCGTCAAAGTTAGAGTATACGTTTTAAAATGTTTAAAACGAAACTGTTTATATTTAGGACAAGTAATTAGAATATGTTTTACACTTGCTGCGGTTTGACAAACATTACAAAGGGGTTCAATTTCTCCTAAAAGTAAATGCCTGTGAGTAAAACGAGTGTGACCAATGCGCAAACGAGTTAAAATTACATCCAGTTTCCTACATTGGAAACTAGTCCATTTTTGTACTAAGGGCTTTATCTCGAGCAACTTATTATCAGCTTGCTGATTCCAGGAATACTGCCATTTGTCATGAATATTTTTTAGAACAAATTGTTTGATGTCGGTCAAAGGAATAGTCAGACTCAAAGTTTGAGTAGCTGATTTAGCAGCAATGTCTGCTAAATCATTTCCTTTGATGCCAACATGTCCTGGGACCCAACAGAATTTAGTATGGTATCCTTGCTCCTTCAGACGATGCTCATACTTAAGGATATCAGAGGCAATGTGGTAATTCATAGCTCTCTTCGATGATAAAAGCTGTAATGAACTCAATGAGTCAGTATATATAATGTGCTTTTTGGACTTTTGATAAGAGATGAAGATTAGGGACTGGTAAATAGCCATAATCTCAGCTGTAAAAATAGAGCAAGATGCATGTAGTTTATAAGACTTTATAGTATTGTTGCAAACATAAGCTAGACCAACGTAATCTCCTGCTTTGGAACCATCTGTAAAAACAGGAGTAAACTCCTTATACAGATTCCTATGTTCAGAAAACAATTGCACATAAATAGCCGGAATGGTGTTAGTCTTCGTAAAATTACAAAAAGGGTTGAGAAAGGTGAAATTGTTAACATACCATGGAGGTGTTTCAAAAAACTTTGTTTTTCGAACATAAAGCTCTACTAAAGGGGTAGTTTCTACTATATTGCGTATCCGCTTGCCAAAAATAGGAATGCATGAAGGTCTGTGGTCATACAGTCGATCATAATGATAATCAAGGAATGCACGTTGTAACGGATGGTTATGTAAGGACATGATACGAAAATAATAATTCAGTGCCAGCTGTTCACGCCTTAATTGTAAACATGGCTCATTAGAGACAGCATATATGCTTTGAACTGGAGATGTCCTAAAGGCTCCTGAGCATATACGTAATGCCTTATGGTGAATTGGATCAAGCTTTTTTAGCACTGATGTTCGTGCTGATCCATACACAGAACAACCATAATCTAGTTTTGACCGAATAACAGCTCTGTAGATGCGAAGCATGGAAGTAAAATCTGCACCCCATTTAGTATTTGAGAGGACTTTTAAGATGTTAAGAGCTTTCTCACATTTATTTCGCAGTTTCTGGATGTGGGGCAAGAAAGTAAGCTTTTTATCGAACCAAACCCCTAGAAATTTTATTTCCTCTACTACAGCAATCTTTACACCTCCCATAAAGATTTCTGGGGGTAAGTGGATACCACGTTTTCTGGTGAAATGAACACAAGTCTTTTGAGTGGAAAACCCGTACCCATTCACATTTGCCCATCGTAAGATGTTATTTACGGCGGCTTGACATTGTCTTTCCACAGTACGCATATCGTGAGCTTGGTAGGCAACTTGCAGATCATCCACATACAGACTTTTATGGACAGACACTGGCAAACTGTTTAAAAGACTATTTATTTTTATATTAAAGAGTGTCACACTCAAGACACTTCCTTGTGGCACACCCTCCTCTTGTACGTGTGTGCGTGAGAGTGTTGAACCAATGCGCACTTGGAATGTCCTGTGTGATAAAAAGTTTTGAATAAAAATAGGAAGATTACCTTTTAGATTAAAATCATAAATGTCCTTAATAATACCGTAGCGCCATGTTCGATCATAGGCTTTGTCAATATCAAAAAAAATTGAGACTAAATGATTTTTCCTAAGAAAGGCAGTCCTAATTTGTGATTCTAATGAGGTAAGATTATCAATGGTAGATCTACCTCGACGAAAGCCACTTTGGTGGGGTGAGAATAACTTGTTACTCTCTAAAAAGTGTACAAGCCTGGCATTAACCATTTTTTCTAGAAGTTTACATACACAGCTTGTGAGAGCTATAGGCCGATAACTTAAAGGGCTTTGAGGGTCCTTACCTGGTTTTAAAATGGGAATTGTGATGGCTCTTTGCCATGACCTAGGGAATTTATGTTCATGCCAAATTCTGTTAAACAGGTATAAGAGGTTCAATAAGGAGTAATGGGAGAGGTGTTTAAGCATGAGATAGCTAATTTTATCAGGTCCACTGCAAGTTCTGTGTGTTTGGGACAAAACAGTCACCAACTCTGACATTGTAAAGTGCATGTTATAAGGTAAGTTTCTAGCTTCTGGGAAAACAATAGGTTTATTTTCAGACTGAAATTTGTGTTTTAAAAACGGTTCAGAGTAATTTGATGCATTTGAAATATTTGCAAATTCTTTGGCAATTTCATTTGCAATGTCATATGGCGAACTTATAGTTGTGCTATTATGATTTAGAATGGCTATGGAGTGATTACTATAATTCCCTGTACACTTTTTGACTTTCTCCCATAGAATTTTACTAGAAGTGGAAGATGTTATTTCACTAACATATTTTTCCCATGACTCTTTCTGCCTTCTTCTGCGTATCCTGCGAGCAAACGCTTTTGCATGTTTAAATGCAGTTAGGTTTTCAGTGGTAGGAGACCTCCTGAAAATTGACCAAGCTTTCTTTTGCTTTTTATAAGCCTCACGACATTCGTCACTCCACCAAGGGAAACGATGCTTAGATATATTACCTGCACGTTTTGGAATTGCAGCATCCGCAGCCTCTATAAGGATATCTGTAACATTTTCTACAGCTGTATCAATGTCAATGCTTTGAATAGCTTCATCAGTGATCAGAGCTAGGGAAGTAAACTTCGCCCAATCAGCTTTTGAAAATATGTACTGAGATGGTTTTATAGTCGATCTGAATTGACTGTTAGAGAGCATGATAGGGAAGTGGTCACTATTGTGAAGATCTTTATCAACTGCAAAATTCCAGTAAGGAAGGAGAGAGGGAGAACAGATGGCAAGGTCAATACTGTGAAAAGTCCTACTAGGTTGGTGAAAATAGGTGCATTCATTATTGTTAAAAATGCATAAATTGTGATCACTGACACATTGCTCAATTTGTTGTCCTCTGCAATTTGTGTCTAGACTTCCCCAAAGGGGATTGTGGCCATTAAAGTCACCGAGTATCACAAATGGTGCAGGAAGTTGGCGAATCAAATTATCAAGTTCTCTAGAATTTATGTGATCATTTGGTGGTAAGTAAATACAGCATACAGTAATCAATCTATTTACATGGATCCGAACAGCAACAGTTTGTAGATTTGTGGTGAGTTGTAATATGGAAGAAGGGTAGTCTTGTGAGACTAACAAAGCAACTCCCCCAGATACTCTACTGTTCATATTAAAATCTTTACGGATACAATTAAAATTTTTAATATTAAAATTACTGCTAGATTTTAGCATAGTCTCTTGAAGGCAAACACAAATAGGTTGGAAAGTATTAATTAAATTCTTGATCTCCACCGACTTGTTCTGCAACCCACGGCAATTCCAAGATAGCAAAAAATCCATATTCAGGTTTTTTTCTTGGGCCGATGGGAGGTGGTCTCTTTTTTCTGAGTAGAGGAAGAGGATGACACATCTGTTATCATCCCTTCATCCTCGGAAGCACACAGTTGTACTTCGTCATCATCTTGGCTATGATTTTCGTGAATGTTTGTTTTTTTGACGGATTTTTTCTCCAAAGGACTGTCTCTAGTATTCTTTAATTTATGTTTTTTGTTTGTTTTTGTTTTCTCTTCTAAAGTATTAACTCCTTTTTTTCCACTGGTACTTACTACTGCAGCTTTTTGTTGTGTGAAAGCAGGTCTGAAAGTGGCTAATGGGATTGAAGTTTTTTGCTTTTGTTTAGTACTTGAAACAGCAGTGTTTACAGAAGGGACAGGTTTTGTTTCGTTAGTTTGTTGGTTAGGGATTAATTGCATAAAGTTGAAGTCAGGTTCGGTTTGTGTGCCTACTGATGTAACTTCAGTTTGTATGCCAGCAGATTTTGTTTGTCTGTTTCTGACAACAGTTGAGTATGATATTCCTATTTTTGGTGTTCTTGCTTCAATCAGTTTACGTGCTTCCGGGTAAGTAATATTACTGGATGTTTTTAAAGTTTGGATTTCTTTCTCAAAAAGCGGGCATGAGACATGCATGAGCGGACATGAGCGGGCATGAGCGGACATGAGCGGGCATAAGATGGATGATCAGCCTCGCAATTGACACATTTTGGAGTAGATGTACATCCCTCACTGTCATGTCCGTGTTCTGCACAGCGTGCACACACCACTTTAGGAGCACGACAGGAAGTTTTTGGATGTCCAAATCTCTGACAGTTGAAGCATCTTAATGGGTTTGGCACATATGGACGTACTTGGCATCTGAGGTAAGCTACTTTTAAATGTTTAGGTAAGACTGGAGTGTCAAAAGTCAGTATAATATGTTTTGTTGGAAACATTGTTCCATCTCGTCTAACAGTGATTCGTCGCACAGAGCTAACTTTTTGGTCTTTAAGATTGTCAAGGATTTCAGTTTCAGGTACATATATAAGGTCTGGTTCGGATATAACCCCACGAGAGAAGTTCAATGTACTATGAGCAGTCACGGACACAGGAATATTTGCGAGGATTTTCATTAAAAGTATATTTTTAGCTTGAGCGGTAGAGAAAACTTTAACTAACAAGTCACCAGATCTGAGCTTTTTTATTGTTTCGACTTCCCCAACAGTACCGAGTATTCCTTTTTGAATCAAAAAGGGTGAAACGTTATTAAATGATCCGTCTATTCTTTTCATAATGAAAAGCTTTGCTTCAGTTGTAGTCATTTTATGATTATCCAGTTCATTAATTCTTTGTAAAGTATCTGTATTTACGTTCATAATCTTATCATTAGTTTTATGTCCCAAGGATACGGAAACGCTAGAGGCATCTACTCTATCCGCCCAATTAAGATCTCCTGCCTTGGAAGGCAAGGAAGCAATAGAATTTTCACTTGAAAAGCAGGAAGAACCCGAGGCCAAAAGCATTCTCGAATTCTCCATGCTTGTAACCACTAATAAAAAACCACGGTTTACTTCCAGATCGATCGGAGCCCCCGCCAGACTCCGTCTCCCCACACTTTTCTAACGTGCCAAGTGTAACCGCCGGGGTCATTCGCAAAGCCAGATGATGGAGAGCGGGCCATAACGTGCATCTGGTGCACAGGGCCCATGGACCAGCAAGGATCCAAGGGGGATTTCTCGATATGAAACACTCTCCACCATCCAACCAACGCAACCAAGGGACTCACCTCTGGAACCGTTTACTGCAAACGTTTCTCGAAAGCAAAACTACTGATGCACGCAGCTCTACCCCTTTCGCATCACACCCACATGAACCCATTCCCGAGCCCAAACGGTGTACCTTACGGCAGAGGCCGAAGAGTGGTACTAGGGCCCATAGAGCAGATGTGATGTTTACTAAGGGCTCGGCATTGATGACACCAGCAGCTGAGAGGGACTAGAAACACAAAACACAACAGGAGAACAAAAGAAAAAAGAAGGTGAAAGGAGAATAGACAAATAAAAAGAGGAGGGAAATGAAAGAGAGAGACAGAAAAAAGGAAAGAAAAGGATTGCTAAGGTACCTCGGGATTGCAACACCCGTATTCACTAAAGAAGTGAACCCCTGAGGGGTTTTAATTCTAAGAATCGAGGATTTATTTTTGCAAACGTTGGCGAACCAGGCCGCAGAGTTAGCATCAGAGGGATGGGAAAGGTGGAAGGGTTTGGTAACCGGGCAGGAAAAAATAAAATGGTCGGCATCACCATAGCTGTTGCAGACACAGTTCGAGGAAGATTTATGCTTGAAAAAGTGGAGGTAGTCCAAGAAGGGGCCGTGGCCCGTAAGAAAGTAGAATGGTGTGGGGATGTTTTCATTTGGCGTTTAGCTTCAGGGTTGATTGATTGGGAGAAAGAAATCAAAGCATTCCCGAAATAAACGTCTGTAGTTATTATTTTAATTACTCAACTATTTATCTTTTTTTTTTAATTTTTTGTTAGTGTGAAAGTGACGTTTTGTATTGAAAGCCTTCTTCCCATCTGAACAATAAAATATACGTGGCAAACAAAATATCTGTCTTAATATAAATTCGATAATGGAAACATTAATATCTAATTATGTGTAGAATTATGTAAATCACTAAAGTCCTTCTTTGACAGAACTAAATCTTCGTGAGGTTAAAAACCACTGAAGAGAAATTTGGGTGGTAAATTCAATATGTTATGTAGATGTGAACGTAGAAAAAAAATTCCGAAAAATTGTATATAGGTTATCCATAAAACGGAATTTTATCAAAATAGTTGGTACTTCGTAATCCTGAAAACCGTCGAAGCGATATGGATCAAATTTGAGTAGTATAACTAAGCATATTATCTAGAAGTGAAAACATACAGAAGAAGGTTCTGATAGCGCGCTGACGCTTTTCTACTCTAACCAACTAGCAGAGACGAACGATCTGCTCTTACACCTTACGATTTTATAGAGTACATATGAGTTGTAACAACATCCCATTCGTTATTTGTTACTCAAAAGCAATTAAACCAGGGGAATACTCAGCACACTATTGGTCAATAGAGGAAGGTGTTAAGTTTCAGATTTGACAATTTAAAGAAGTAAGCGAGGATGTTTGCTGGACAGGGTATGTAGTAAACAGACGTTACTGCATTTGTCCTTTTGCGCCATAAGACTACGTATACTACTAAAGCCAAGAAAGATATTTTTTTAATTGTATAGTTTGACTCAGAGTTTGTCTCATGTTCACTTGCTATGGCTGCAAATTTTTCAGATTGCCCTGATTCTCTAGTTTTAAATTGTACAAATAAAATAAAATATTTATGTTTAATACTAGTTGGTAAAACACTTGAAATAAAGGTAGACCTGCTATTTGATCGATTTAATGTTGGAATGATATACTTTAGTGATTCAAACTTAAACATTTAACAATTTAATTAAAACAATTACTGCAAAATAATTATTTGTATCGTTATAGAGCCAATTCTAAATACTGTTCGATGTCGTTTATGAATTAAACAAGAAAGATCAATCATGCTTAAAGCATTGATTATGAAACACTTTCCAACTTCAATGCAATTTTATTTAGAAAAGTCTAATATGCAATACATTCCTCGGTAATATTTTAAAACTTATCACAATACTACATTGATTTATTATATTTGAAAACTTAAACCTTCATCGAAAAAAATGAACTTCATTCAAATGACGGCATTGAAATATAAATTGCCTGGTTTAAACATCTCTAAAATGTGATATATTACTCGGTAATAATTTTAGAATTATCATAATACCACGATAATTTATTATATTTAAAAACTTCATCGAAAACAACTGAAATTCATTCAAATGACGTCATAGAAAAAATAACACGCTTGGCTCTCCCTAAAAAAGCAGCATTTCATTCATAAATAATTTCCCATTCATGTCATTCATCACAATACTATAATAATTTATTTTATTTAAAAATTAAGACCATGGAGCTACAAGTAATTTAACTCTATGCTTAAAACTTCATCGCAAAAAATCGTCCTTCTCTCGGTAACGTCAATGAATATTTCTTTCATATCAGCTATGCAGACTCCATGAGCTAAATTCTTTTGCATTAAAAAAATACAGAAATTCCTATACAATTCATCCTACATATTTTGCTGTTTACATTTTACATAAGTGAAAAATAGGCTTCGTTGTAGAAATAATCAAATTTGGATGAGCATTCAAACTCATATATATTGTAATTGCGTTGTTTTAGTATGTAGATGCACAGAATTTAAACCAAAATAAAGTGGTTTTAGGACGGATACAACACTCAATATGAAATAAAAAGAACTTTAAAAAGCACGATTTTGAGACAAGATGGATGCCATATATCATTTTGAAGTGGATCACGTGATACTTTCTTATCATGGTCACGTGATCGTTTCATTTAAGAGGTGTTATTATTATTTTAATTTTTATTTAAAAAACTATTGAATATATTTCGCTGATTTTTTTTTATATATTTTATGGAACAATTTGAATATTACCTAAAAATTTCGAAGCAATTTGTGAATTTTAAATCCGCTTAAAAAATGTTTGAAAAATTAGGTCCCATAGGGCTCAATGTATTTCATTTTTTCAACCCGGGTTCAATCCAAAACTAATTGGGTGATATTATTTATTTATATTCCCATAGGTGCTACAGACCGTCTGAACAACATACTAACAATTCATTTTGATTAAGTCATTTTTACGGCAGTTATCGTGCTAACGGACAGACAGACCGACAGAATGAACAAAGTCATAAACACTTTTCAACTTTGTTGTAAAGTGTTAAAAAAACGATAATCTTCTTTAGAAAAATGAAAACTATATAAAAAAAATACGCTACTAAGATAAATAATCATGATGGGATCACAGCCTAACTCATTAATACCAAAATCTCGAGATGGTGATCCTATATTCCGGGATTTATAATTATTTTAATGTATAAAATAATCTTTCTCAGGTCTAAAATTATGTGAAAATTATTACAGAGATGGCATCAATTTAATGGAGCAAGACTCCATAAGAATAGCAACTGCATTTTGAAAAATTGGTTTAAATAATATTAGCAGATATAACTGCTAATATTAGGAATATGTGCAAATTATAATACACTATGTTGCAAAAAAATATATGCAACCATAAAAAATTTGAACAACAGCCGCGAAACTCGACAAGTAAGTATCGTTTGAGGAGATATGCAAATGATTAGAATTTGGGAGAAAAAAAAACGTTTTATCAAGAAATGGTGGTAATAGGAAGATGACATTTTAGTAAGTGGTAAATCCTCTCCTGGCAGCTATACAAAACCGATGTTCGGTGCGGCACAGAGTCAATTATGTTGCTTATGTCCCTCTACGGAAAATTCTGGCACCCATTTTGCGACTGGTCAGCTAATTCAGTGGTATTCTGAGAAGGCTGCAATTGTCACCCTAACATGTTCCGTGCACTTGCTCCTGCAATGCACTCCTCCTGTGTCCTTTCCTCCTCCTTGGTGTTGCCAGATCTCTGGTGCTTCTTCCCCAGCTTCGGCTGTCGCCTTCTCTTTTCTCACCCTTTTCTTCTTCCCCTTCTCTTTAGGTTAAGCTAACCCGGCAGTACGGGTATAAGTCCGGGCTACGACGGCGCCTCTTTAAGTTGTATACTGCCTCTGCATAACTACCGAGGGGTAGAAAGTCGGAAACCTCTGCTAAACTATACATCTTCTTGCGTCGACCTTTAAGGTTCTTTTGGCTTCTTTGGGCGGTCACTGCATTGCAATAGAGTCGTTCGCGCACCGTTTCAGTGCCCCATTTTCTCCTAAGGGAGTAGGGGGCTTGGCCTGGGATCTGCATTTATTCCACATTCCAGGGATTCCCCGGCCGGGGAATCCCTGGCAGGGGTATTCTGGGCCCCGTTCACATCTTGGCTGCTCTCTAGGTGTGGCGTGTGTGGTCAAGGGTCCATTAGAATTCTTCCTATCTTTGGCGTTAGTCCTGCCCTGGGTTTACGGTCCTGTTTTAGACCACTTTGCCTCTTCTGGACCTCAGCTGGGTCGTCCGTAGACGACTCTCAGCGGTGGGGAACAAAACCTGAAGGCCGTAGTTGGCAGAACAGGTCTCCACTTAGCTGTCTGACAGAAGTATTCTATTGGTGATAGGTCTGGTGATCTAGATGGCCATGGATAGGTGGGTGGGTATTAAATCCTCGAAGACATTGTTGAGAAAGTTGTGCAGCATGTGGTTGAATGTTGACTTGTTAGTAAATGGAACCTGGGCGACTTGACAGCATAGGCAGAACAATCGGCTGCAGTATATCGCGACGCAAGCAAGATATCAGATTAGTTTGCAACAAAACTAGAGGAAATCTAAAGAAACAGACCGTGCAACTTACACTACTGTCTCACGAGATAACTCCCCAAACAACCACTAGTGGAAGATTTTGTTGGAAGATATTATTGAGATTATTTTTGAGTTGCAAGATATATCCTGGAAGATATTGTTCAGAAGGTCGTGCAGTATGTGGTCGAGCGTTGTCTTGTTGATAAATGGAACCTAAGCAGCTTGACAGGATAGGCAGAACAATCGGCTGCAGAATAGTGTCGACGTACAAGCGAGCCGTCAGATAGTTACTGCGCAACTAGAGGAGATCGGCTGTCCTACTAGATGGATGTCACACTACGAATGTCAGCCGTGTGCCGTCCGACAATAAATGTGGAATCGGTACGCTGGCCAGTCTTTCTCCACACACGTATGCGGTGGTCATCAGCACCGAGAAAGAAGCAGGATTCGTCACTAAAGACAACATGCCTCCAATCGGACACTGTCCAGGCTGACAGCAAGACAGTGTCCAGAGCTCGGCCCCAATCCAGAAGGTTCTTCCTATGTTAAGGGGTTAGTGGTAGGTGCCTTAATGGATGTCGACACCTAATCCCACCTTCTGCCAGTCGTCTCCTAATAGTATCCTTTGATACATAAATGGCATGGAGGATGGCAAATGTCTTTGAATGGCTGATAGCGACGTATTGGTGTGGACTTGACTCATCTCTTGATTACACAATCCTCTCGCATGGGCGTCCGGAGCCTCTGCAATGGTTACGTAAGCCTTCTCTGATCTAGTTGCCAACACCGAGCAACTGCAATATCGCTCCGAACGAAATGGTGACTAATACGTCTGTTCAATCAACCAGTTTCCATTCGGCCTACGATGCGACCTCCCTCTAAATCCGATAATTTTTCGCAGCGCCGTCGAGTACGTCATAAAGGTCATCTTTGTACGCAATTTTCAGTATAGTTCTAATTGCCCGTGAGTGAGAAACTGGTTATTTTAAATGTTGCCTGATTTGTCGTTCTCATGAGCGTTGCATAAGTCCTATAACATCAGTGGCGGTGACAGTTTGATCATTTACGTAACTCTTAAAACGACATTTGCATGGCGAGTTTCGCAGCTGTAGCTCAATTTTTTATGGGTGCATATATTTTTTTGCATTAGAGTATATATCGTTTTAAGAAAATTCTAATAAAATATGTAATTTAATTCCCCTAAAAAGAAACATAAGTATCTCTAATCTTGCTTTTAGTCTGGCAGCCAAATGGGGAGTTTTTAAACAACCCGATTTTGTCTAAAGTTTTTTATTTCTATTCGTGATATTTTGTGTTTAGAGTATAAGTATATTCATGTATATTCATGGTACCACTTGATTACCTTCGGACAACTCTCAGAATTTAAGTTGCCGATCACTAACTACCTCCTTTAAATAATAAGTACCATAACTAATTTTCCTTAATTTCTACTAAATATGTATATTTGTGTATTTCTAGGTAATTTTAGTCAAAACTATCTAAAAAATTTTCAATTTTTTTATTTTCATGTATATAGCAATGGATTTTAAATGGCGGAGGCAGCCATCTTAGATTTATGGTTTCTAAATAAGTAACAAAAATGATCTTCTACAATTTTTATTCTTATAATATTTTACAACTGTTCAATAAACTACACTCTGAGTTAAAAAGTTGTTAGAAATTAATAACTTTTTAATTCCAAGAATGTATTTTTCTAAGCTTTTAAATCTTTTTTCAGTTAAAAAGTAAAATTGTTTTAATTTTGATTCTTATCTAAATCGAAAAAGCAAATATTACACTTGAAATCTAGATAGTTTCTATTTTCTCATCGTCATTTTCTTGCTGTACTTGATTATTTATATTTAAACAACCATTATTTGCACAGTTGCAAAACACTGTACAGGGCAAGACACTGTACAGGGGCTGTTCATACAGCTGTACTTTTCTTGTTTAACTTGACGTCCAATTTCGCATATGTGCATTTAATTAACTCCAAGATCTCGGTAGAAGCTAGAGCGGCATCATCGCAAATTGCTGAAAGAATTTAGAAACACTCTATGTAGTACCCAAAAGGATTTAAGGCCTGCGGGGCATTTAAAGCATTCTTCCAGTTTCAGGTTCAACGGTGTGCTTGTTTTACATTGTGCAGAAATAATGAATTAGTTGATGGAAGTGAAGAGAGTTTTGGAGGCTATAAAGAGATATTTTCTCCTCTTTTTGTGGACCATGATCAAGCTCATGCTTTTGAAGTTATCAAACATCTTGGAAAATCAAATTAGATGTCGATGAAACTTGATGTTTGCTTGTTTACATCATTAATGCTTGCTTGCTGTCTTCTCTCATGGGAGAGCAATTCTCTCTCATTGATGGCTCTCTCATGAACATCAATGTGATATTATTGCTCTTTTTTAATATATTAACTGTCTTTCCTTAACATATGCCAAAAAGGCAAGCTGTGGTGTCAGAGGATGTCCGGCCAAGATGTCTCGTAAGTCCAGATGAACCCCAAATCCTGAACCTCTTTTAAGTTAATGAATTTATTTATTATTTATTAATATATTTTGCTACGCACGTCCACTCGCGGGATTGTGCCGTGACCGCATGTGGAAAATATTTTTTTTTCTGTTTTTGCCTTTTATCCGGAAATATCTGGCATTCTGCGGAGGGCTCGTTGCAACCAAGGAAGTTTTAATAATAGGAGACGAGCATGGGGAGAAAACCTTGATGAGTGTCATCCACTGAAATAAAGTCAGAAAACATTCGTTGATTTTTCTCTGATTGGCGCATGATATAGTATACTACATTTAAGGCCAACAATCAAATTTTTGTAGCAGTGGGCATATTCTGTACACTGTAAAACATTCTTCAACCTTTGCTCAATTTTTAAGTTACTTTGTTAATAATTTCGGCCAACTATAAGAAAAGTTGCAATTATAGGCGTCCATAAAAAATTCCAGCTTCATTTCTGAAATATTCAGTTAATTATCGTCTGCCGAAGCGTTATTTTTGTATATATATATATTATCATAACTATCAAGAACCTCAATTACGGACTGCTGATTCACCTGAAACTTTACACTGTAAGTAAAAGTGGCGCAACTGTGCGTCTTCTTAAGAGGTAATCCGGAATTTCCGGCAGATTTTACGAATATTATCGCGACTGAAATTGGCACAGTATGGCGTTATTTATGCCAAATGTCAAACTTTTGTAACAGTATAACACTTTAAACAAATAGAGAGAAAGTGCGGTTCCGCTACAGTGCCTGATAAAGGATAGAATAGTGAACCACCATTTATTTCCTCAATGGACGAATCTGTTGAGGAAAATTTCAGAAAAAGCGAAGCCATTCAAAAAAAAATCCGGAAAACCCGGAATCGCTAGGTAAATGTTCGGATAAAGCAGAACTTTTCGGGGGGAAAACATAAAAAGCTGAAAAACTGCAATAATTGTATATTTTTCCTTTAAAAAACGCCTAAATAATAATGGGTAATCATATAAAGCTTTGTGTTACAGATGAAGATGTTTGAAAAGTTTTATTTTATTTTTCTGTGAAATTTCTTTTTTTTAGGATATATGCTGTATTTCTAGCTGATACTTTATAATGGACCTGAAATGTGGAAAATATCAAAACCTGGAACGTTGTTAGTTCGGGAGTTTCTGGATAGGCAGACCTACATTGTATTTTGATATGACTGTGATTTTGAATAAAGGGATAGGTTTTACATATTTTTAAATGAAAAATTCTACACTTTAATATTTGCATGTAGTTAATAGGAAAATATTACTGCTTTATAATACATACTAACGGAATACCCATTGAAAATCAACGGTCTCGCAGTAAGCAACCCCTGAATACTGTATATTTTTTAATAATTCTCATTTCACATTTATTCGGCAAATCGAATATTTTAGTGTGCAGAACCCCCTAATGAAGAAAATATTGGAAATCTTAAACTGCGCACTTGTTTCTTTCGAACTCTCTACATACCCGTACACCAAATTAATGTCTCTATCTCATCCCGAAGCATACTATTTTATCATTTTTCCCTTTCGAACGTTTTCCTGTGGATATATGGACATTTTTGAAAAACTCTGTTCGTCTTAGCTTTTTTATCATATCATTGGGCCATATACCAAATATCAAGCCTCTATCGCATTTAAAAGGAAGCGTGTCTCATTTATTCGAAAAATCGAACATATTGGTGTGTGGCACCCCGTAAAGTAGCGAATATTGGAAATTTGAAACGGCACACTTTCTTCCTTTCAAATTGTCTACCCGTACACCAAATTTGACGTTTCCTATCCTATCGCGAAGTATGTTTTTCTATCACTTCACCTTTCGAACGTTTTTCTGTGTAGAACCGCCTTAAATGAGCATTTTGGAAAAACCGTAATAATCTTAGGTTTTTTTTATCAAATGATTAGCCAATATACTAAATTTCAAGCCTCTATCACATTGTAAAGGAGGTGTTTTTCATTTGTTCTGCAAATCGAATATTTTAGTGAGCGGCACCCCCTACAATAGCAAATGTTGGAAAACTGAAATTGCACACTTTCTTCCTTTCCAACTTTTTTACCCGTGCACCAAATTTGAAGTCTTTATCTCATCGCGAAGCATGCTTTTTCTATCATTTCACCTTTCGAATGTTTTTGGGTGGAGTACCCACCCCCTTAAATATACATGTCTGAAAAACTATTCTTCTTGTGTTTTCTATCAGATGATTCGCCCATATACCAAATATCAAGACTCTATCACGTTTTAAAAGGGGCGTTTCTCCTTTATTACGAAAATCGAACATTTTGGTGTGCGCTACCTCCTAAAGTAGAAAATATTGGTAAACTGAGACACTTTCTTCCTTCCAAACTATCTACCCCTACACCAAATTTGATACATCTATCTCATTGCCCGAAGCATGTTTTTTTATCAATTCACCTTCCGGACGTTTTTCTCTGGAGCATCCCCCTAAACGAACACTTTTGAAAAACTATACTCGTCTTGGGTGTTTTCGTCAAATGATTAGCCCATATACCAAATTTCAAGACTCTATCAAATTTTTAAGGAGTCATATCTCATTTATTCGGTAAATCGAACATTTTGGTGTGCGGCACCTCCACCCACCAGTAGAAAATATTGGAAATCTGAAATTGTATACTTTTTTCCTTTCGAACGATTTACCCATACATCAAATTTGAAGTCTATCTTATAGCAAAGCATGCTTTCCTATCATTTCACTTTTCGAACGTTTTGTGTGGAGTACCCCCTCTAGAGAACGTTTTCGAAAAATTCGATTTTTCCAAGAGGTTTTACCGAGCGATCGAGCCGCGTACCAAATTCAAGTCTCTATTTATTCGGGAAGTGCCTAAAAAAACGTAACAGACGGACAAACAGACAGACGGACACTTGGCAATTAGCATATATAGATACTAGATAGATTTTATACCGTTTTATTAATACATACTTTGCTGACATTTAAACATATGATTTGGAAGATGTTGTTGTTGAGACCCAGACCGTCCGACCTACCAGAAAGGTGTAAGGTAACCGTTTGAACGGCCGGGAAGTGCCACCCAATTTAGACCGGAACCCAGTGGGGGAGGCATCCACAGGGACCATACCCTCCTTCCCCTATCACCAACCTATCGGAGGGACTTACGGACCCACATGTTTAACGTGATCGTACTCCGCATGAACACGGCGGCTGTTGTGGCAGTGTGCAAATCCAGTGCGTAAACCACCGGGCTTCCACGCCCGAAATATGCCAACAACACGCGGTGTTCCCAGGTGGTCACCCACCCAAGTACTAACCGCGCCCGATGCTGCTTGAATTCGGTGATCTAACGAGAACCGGTGTTTTCAGCACGGTAGGGCCGTTGGCTATGATTTGGAAGATGTTGAGACCCAGACAGTCCGACGTACCAGAAAGGTGTAAGGTAACTGTTTGGACGGCCGGGATTTGGAAGATGTTGTTGTTGTTGAGACCCAGACCGTCCGACCTACCAGAAAGGTGTAAGGTAACTGTTTGGACGGCCGGGAAGTGCCACCCAATTTAGACCGGAACCCAGTGGAGGAGGCATCCACAGGGACCGTACCCTCCTTCCCCTACCACCAACCTCTCGGAAGGACTTACGGACCCACATGTTTAACGCGATCGTACTCCGCATGAACACGGCGGGATTTGGAAGATGTTGTTGTTGAGACCCAGACCGTCCGACCTACCAGAAAGGTGTAAGGTAACAGTTTGGACGGCCGGAAAGGGGATTTAGAAGATGTCGAAAACCCAGGTCGTCCGACTCATCCGAAGATATAGAGCAGCAAAAATAGGCGGCTTTGGAAAATGTTGTTGTTGTTGAGACCCAGACCGTCCGACCTACCAGAAAGGTGTAAGGTAACTTGTATGGACGGCCGGGAAGTGCCTCCCAATTTAGACCGGAACCCAGTGGGGGAGGCTTCCACAGGGACCGTACCCTCCTTCCCCTACCACCAACCTCTCGGAAGGACTTACGGACCCACATGTTTAACGTGATCGTACTCCGCATGAACACGGCGGCATTTGTGATAGCGTGCAAATCTAGAGCGCAAACCACGGGGATACCGCATCCGAGATGGCCAACAGCACGCGGTGTTCTGAGGTGGTCATCCACCAAGTACTAACCGCGCCCGATGCTGCTTGACTTCGGTGATCTAACGAGAACCGGTGTTTTTAGCACGGTACGGCCGTTGGCCCGGCTTTGGAAAATGTTGTTGTTGAAACCCAGACCGTCCGACCTACCAGAAAGGTGTAAGGTAACTGTTTGGACGGTCGGGAAGTGCCACCCAATTTAGACCGGAACCCAGTGGGGGAGGCATCCACAGGGACCGTACCCTCCTTCCCCTACCACCAACCTCTCGGAAGGACTTTCGGACCCACATGTTTAACGTGATCGTGCTCCGCATGAACACGGCGGCAGTTTTGGCAGTGGCTGGAATCGAACCCGGGCCTACCGAGTGCAAATCCAGCGCGCTAACCAATGGGCTACCGCGCCCCGGCTTTGGAAAATGTGTCATATCTCAACAAATGTCAGAAATAACTTAATAAATGTCGAAAGCTCAATAGAGTAGACTATCCGCAAGATTATTATTTAACTAAAGTCACCAGAAATACATAATTTTTTTTCATTAAAGTGAACTTATTTAATGCTTCTATGCACTAAACCTAAAACACTTAAACATATTTTTTGGAAAAATATTTTATTGAAGAATCATAAATGGTAATTTTCATAATTTTTTTTAAATCTGGCAAAAATTATTTTTAATATAATGCTTTTAAATTAACAATTTTAGATGTAGTTCATGTTTACTTATCTAAAATTGTCATCCATTAATTTCGAAGTAAATAAAGCAATAACTTTTTTTTGTAATCATGTGGGGGAAAAAAAAAAGCTTAATAAAACGTCAAATGACGTAAAATTGTCTGCCACTATTGGCATGCTACTAGGGATTAAATTTCAATGTGCTTGCACGATGTCATATGTTTCTCATGAAGGGTGTTTTACGCCCGAAAGTGTTCAGGTAAATCTGATACAATTTACGTCCTGTATGTTGAAATAAACTTTTTATTTATTTTAAAGTTCTTTAATAATCCGTTTCCTTTAATTAATCCCTTACGTGTCGCCAACTTAGTCATTTATAGTTTGAGCTTATTATCAACTGAATTAAATACATATTTATAAATAGGATTTAAATGCAACGAATTTCACTTTAACTAAACAGGATTCCATTTGCACAACAAACCGAATTTTAAATATCTGAAAAATCATGTTGAGTTGAAAAAATTAAAAACTTACCAATCCTTCGCAGAGGCTCATTTTGACAGTCCCCGATAAATCCCCGACGATTCTACCTTGATAGTAACATCCTGCTTGTATTAAAGTCCTAGCATCTAATTTGGAAATGTTAGACTTCAGTAGACGGTGAAATTGGTAGGGTCGAAGTTCGAGGGTTGAAGTATAATTTACACCGTACAAATGATAATGAACTTTCCCGTACCAGGGTGCTTGGCCTTTATGACGAAAGTGTTGTTGACGTGGATAGGGGTGACCCCGATGATCAATCCGGATCGCATGTACCAAAATTCGGTTACTTTCGGATAATCCTATAACAAAAGAAGATTGTATATTAATTTAAAAAAAATATTCAACATTATTTCCTGTAATGCAGTCGTTTAAAAACCTCTGTAATCTAAATACATTATAAAACTAATTCCTTTTCCTTACGGTGCTACTATTTTATCCAAACAAAATCTCCGTAATGTTTAATTTTTAAATGTTAAATATATAAAATACTAGCAGATATACCCGACGTTGTAATTTAAAATATGTGTAAATTTTAGTAGTCTTCTAAATATTATTCTTAAATTAATTCAATTTAATTCCCTCAAACGAAATATAAGAATTATTGTTCTCGTTTTGAAAAATTATCTGCACAGTCAGATCAATGAATAAAGCACCTAAAGTGTTCGATTCGAGTTCAGGGATACTTTAACTTTCTTTTCCGTCGAAAACTCGAATTCGAATTTTCGATTCCTTCACAATACTTTCTTCGACTTTAAACCGACGTTTTCGTCTTTAAATAACGCTATAGATGGTGCCACAAAAAATATTTAAAGCTATCAAAAAACTTCCAGAGATTCATGAGTGAAAGTTAGGCTCAAATACCGGCAGATCGCTGGAGGTTTCCCTGTGGGCTTAGGTTGGATTTAATTTTTGTCCTTATCGATAATGTGTACGATGGGAGTTAAAAAGAGTCGGCCATTCACCTTCTCAACAGCACATAAAATCCAATAATAGTTTAGTAATTAGATTTAGCAACGTGCAATAGATGGCGCTACCGATCAAAATTTACTACTGCATTGGGATTGGCACGAATTTTGGTTACTAATATTTACTTATAAACTAATTAAAAATAAAAAAAATCTCGATGAGGTGTTTCCTTCCGGAAGACAAGATACATCGGTACCAAATTTCGTGGCTGTGGGTCGCTTAAAGTTTTCGCTACTGGAGACACAGACAAACACCTTCTTTTATTATAGACAGTCCATGAATGTACACGTTAGGCTTATATACATTGTAATGCAACCATGTCGTATCGAATAAAAGTGATTGCAGTGCCACTAGCGGAAAATTAATAAAGATGGTATAACAAACTCGGCAAAAAAGGGAGATAGATGAAAAAAGCTAATTATGAAGTTGTAGTGCATTATCTAATTAGACGAAATCAACATCAGTAATGAACGAAACGGATATACGGAAGTCAATAAGTACCAGTTATACTTAATCGGTTGATAAATGCATAGACCCGCCACAATAGTGTTAAATGTTCGCTTTACGAACGTACATAAATAATGCCAGTGATGTAACACTCATCTGTGAAATAAAAAGCGTGAAATTCTTGTGAATGCAAGTGTAATTCATTGTATCTTTCCTGAACGGACAGCAATTCGCTATAAGTATAAGAAGTTAAATAAATGCTTTCTTGACCGATTTAATGTTGATTGATACTAATTAGACAGTGTTCAATAACTTCGGAATTCGATCTTTTCGCATCTCGCTTTATTGCAGACTTATTTATCATATCTTTTAAATTTTCGGTTAAGAGCGCTGCAATCATTTTTATTTGATCGGGCATGGTCACTTTACTATATATAGACTAAACATGTACACTCATGGACATTTCTTTACAAAGTTATTCGAGTGCTTAAGGACTTTCATAGAAGCCCCGCATAGCTAAAACATCTGTTTAACATAATTTAAAGTTTTGTCTACCATTCTGTCCACAGAATCAAACAGTTCTCACAAAAACTGTAAAAAAATCTTTATTTACTGGACATATTTTTCCAGTGGTGATTTTGTAGCACGGAAGCTGGATATTTGTGTGGGTTAGAGGAAAATCTTTTACTGAAGCAATATTAAAAGTAAAATACTCTGATGTGGAAAACGCATGACTTTCTCTAAATTTTATATTCCTTCTTTCACAATTCACTAAATTGGGCTCAATTGCACAAAATAATACATAGAATTACAAATGTTTTAATTCAATTTTCATTTTCATTTGGCGATTGGACATATATGTTCAAATGTGACATTGCAAAAATGCAAAATATCAGTTATTGACCCACGAAATTCATTAAAATTATATATATATATATACACAGGGTCTTTCAAAAGTCCGTATAAACTTTAAAAATTCATTAAAAATCGAAAAATCATCGCATTGAGATGCGGTTTGTACCATAAGTATTGTCAGGACGGGGGGTTATTTTTGACGCGAAAAAAAATTTTGTAGTTTAAAAAATTACCTATAGGTGGCGCTTACCCGAATACATCTTCCCGAAGTATGCAAATGAGCTGTTATAAAAGAGCTGTAGTGCTCTGTAGATTCTTTATTTGATTCATTAGTAAACGGTGCAAAGAAGAAGTTTTTGCGAGAATGTTAACTTTGATCGAGAAAGCCTTGTTAGTGAAGCTGTATTACGTGAGCGGAGAATCAGCATCAGATGCTTTGCGAAAATTTCGATTTAGGAAAAATCTAAAGAAAGGAAAAGGTCCTATCACCTGTTCTGGGTTACTGAAGCTTGTCACACGATTTGAAGAAACTGGATGTTTGGAGGATCGTCCATGAAGCGGAAGACCATCGTTAACGGACTCCCGTGCCAGTGCTGTGGCATCTGAAATTGAAAACCTAGCAACTGAAACAGCGGTTGGGAGTAGCAGCGCCTCTGAAGCTGCAAGACGATTGGATATTCCTGTATCCTCGGTATGGTGTATCCTTCACGGTATCTTAAATCTGTATCTTTACAAATTGCAATCACTCCATCAGCTTTTACCGGTAGATACCGCACAGCGAGAAACGTTTGCCAGATGGGCTATGTCAAAAATCGCACAGGAGCCACAGTGGTTATTTAATGTTTTGTGGACAGACGAAGCCCATTTTTCACTGCATGGAAATGTAAATACACACAACTGTCGTATATGGGGCGACTTTTAATTTACGTGAGTATATAGAGCAGCCACTTCATTCACCACGAGTGACAGTTTGGTGTGGCTTCACTGATTCTTACATTCTGGGACCCTTTTTCTTCGAGGAGTTTAGCTCAAGTACTGATTGGAAAACTTGCACAGTAAACGCACAGCGTTATTTGACTCTTCTGCATGAGCAAGTCGTGCCGTATTTGCGAGAACGAAATGTGATATCTACTGTAACATTTATGCAGGATGGAACACCATCTCACATCGCAAATCCAGTAAAGACATTTCTAATTGACACCTTCGGGGAAGACAGACTTTATCAGTAGGCATTGCAAGATCCCATGGCCTCCTCGGTCTCCAGATTTGACACCAGTTGATTTTTAGTTGGGGGGGGGGGGGGGGGGGGTTTACAGTCACGAGTGTAGCAATCAGGTCCTTCCAGATTGTTGGAACTAAAAGATTCCATTTGTCGTAAAGTGAGTTTGATCCACCCAGACATGCTGCATTCTGCAGTTACTGGTGTTTTCACTCGCCTGAATTGTTGTTGTTGTTGTTGAGACCCAGACCGTCCGACCTACCAGAAAGGTGTAAGGTAACTGTTTAGACGGCCGGGTAGTGCCACCCAATTTAGACCGGAACCCAGTGAGGGAGGCATCCACAGGGACCGTATCCTCCTTCCCCTACCACCAACCTCTTGGAAGAACTTACGGACCCACATGTTTAACGTGATCGTACTCCGCATGAACACGGCTGCAGTTGTGGCAGCGTGTAAATCCAGCGCGCAAACCACCGGGGTACCGCGCCCGAAATGTGCCAACAGCACGCGGTGTTCTCAGGTGGTCACCCACCCAAGTACTAACCGCGCCCGATGCTGCTTGACTTCGGTGATCTAACGAGAACCGGTGTTATCAGCACGGTATGGCCGTTGGCCCTCTCGCCTGAATTGTGTCATACCTTGTGGAGGAGGACATGTCGAACACATGATGCTATAATAAAGGTACTGACCGCACAGTAAGTTACTTTCTTTGTCTTTCCAATGCGCTCAGCGCCACCTATAGGTGATTTTTTTAAACTACAAAATTTTTTCACGTCAACCCCCCCCCCCCCCCCTCCTCGACAATACTTCTGGTACAAACCCCATCTCAATGCGATGATTTTTCGATTTTTAATGAAGTTTCAAATTTTATACGGACTTTTGAAAGACCCTGTATATATATATATATATATAAACAGGGTGTCCCACAAAAAGTAAACACCGGAAGGTTTTTTGAACCGTTGGTTGTAGACCCATAGTTCCAATTGCAAAAATGCTCTAAATAAGGTAAGAAGCTATGAAATAGTAATTTAAATGATGTACCATATTTTGTAAAAAGTTAAGAAAATTAACTTTTTATATAGCCCTTCTATCGAAAAAAAGTCAAATTACAAAAATGTTACCCGTGCCGTATTTAGCATAACTATAAAAAAAAAAAAATGGCAGTAATACGATCCAATTTGACATAACTATCATTAATTAAAATTGTCATTGGAAAATAAGGGGGCATGCACAAATCAACTTCCGTTGCAAATAGTTACCAAAACTTTTACCTCTTCTTCAAATTTATTTTTGCAGATAAAGTCATTTCATTGAAGTCAATTCACAGCTTGTATTTTGGGGGCCAACGGCCGTACCGTGCTGAAAACACCGGTTCTCGTTAGATCACCGAAGTCAGGCAGCATCGGGCGCGGATAGTACTTGGGTGGGTGACCACCTGGGGACACCGCGTGCTATTGGCACATTTCGGGCGCGGCAGCCCGTTGGTTTGCGCGCTGGATTTGCACGCTGCCAGAACTGCCGCCGTGTTCATGCGGAGTTCGATCACGTTAAACATGTGGGTCCGTAAGTCCTTCCGAGAGGTTGGTGGTAGGGGAAGGAGGGTACGGTCCCTGTGGATGCCTCCCCCACTGGGTTCCGGTCTAAATTGGGTGGCACTTCCCGGCCGTCCAAACAGTTACCTTACACCTTTCTGGTAGGTCGGACGGTCTGGGTCTCAACAACAGCTTGTATTTAAGTATTCAAATAATTCTGCAACCTAATGTCTACCTTTCTATTTGAATGATGGCGCTGTTCAGTAATGCCGAACTCTGAGATGATTTTGATTTACGGCGAATGCAAATGATTTCTTAGTGATACTGTGAGAAAATACTATTGTCGTTTCTCGCTTTTCTTCTGTCTGAATTTTTATTCTGCGGCTGATATCTCGATTGCAATCAACAGGTTCGTTTCATCGTCGAAATGGCTCTTTGGGAAGACAATAAGTACTAACGGAAAATGATAAAATAGATATTTTAGCCTATTTGACTTTTTTCGATAATAAAAAGTTAATTTTCTTGACTTTCTACAAAAATATGGTATATAATTTAAATTACTATTTCCTAACTTTCTACCTAATTTAAAGCATTTTTGCAATTGGAACCCATAACGGTTAAAAAACACTCCCACTGTTCCCATTTTCTGGGACACCCTGTATATATATTTATTTCCATTTTCGATTTAGCCCGACCAGCAGTTTACGGATCTGAATGTGGCCCTCCACACAATAAGTTTGGGGGCCCTTGCTACAGATAGACCTACCGTATACGCTAGTGGACAATTTCCTTACAGATATTGGGATGCTGAAGAACTTTCCTAGAAACCCTGTATATAAAGTGGATTTAATAATTCAAACTGAACTCGTCTGCTCGAAAGAATGGTCATGAATTTGCTTTTACATATAAAATACTAGTATTTAATCGTATTCATGAATACTATTCTAGATATCATTAAAAGGGCAGCTATTTACATTTGTAATTGGATGGCAAGAAATGACTCAATCCCAAATGTCTCCTTGAAGCCAATTGGTAATTAAAAAACATTACACGTTCGTTCAGTGGCGACTCGAAGTCGGTAAATTATGTCAAAAAAAGTTTCGGAAATTAATCCACCAAAGAATATTCTTAATGACAGTTATTAATGAACCTCGAGAAAAATAGGTATGTGTGAAAAGGATGTCAGACTGAGAAACCCGACACCTCCAAGCTGCCAGGAGGAATGCGAACTTCAAAAATTTTGAGCAAGTTCACTAACAAGATCGAATGTCATTTTACGACAGTATTCCCTCATAAATCCTTATGCATCACTTAACTTCTATTGAAGTGTAGAGCTGCAAAAGCAAGCTCTCCTAATAGAAAAACGACTATATTACGAAAAAGGATAATTATTGTACTGCATAATTTGTCTACTTTTTAATACAACACTTATTACTTTCAAATACGTAGTATTGAGAAAGTATTGTTTACCCAAAAATTTTATATCTCGAGATTTTGATGCCAATATATGAAGACGTTTTGACTATTTTTGGAGGAATATCCGTCCGTCTGTCTGTGGTCGATTTCTTGTGTGAGAGCAGCCAAAAATATTTATCGATTTTCACGAAACTTTATATTCGGGTTTTTATTAAAAAGAATCTAGAACTAGAAAGGATTTTTAAAAATCGAGCGAAAGTTTTGAAATTTATAAGAAATTTCATATTTTTTTAACATGGAAGCATGGGGCAAAACTTGACATAATCATGCATAAAATGGTTTATTTATGGCTCGATGATCACGAGACTTAATAGTTTCAATCCATCTTGTGAAAAATAGTGGCGATGCAAATAATTTTTGTTCGTGACGTCACCCCCCCCCCCTCCTGGATAGCAAATTATCCCCCCGGAGGGACATTGTCAAGTATGGAATCAATCGAAAGATTTTTTCAAGTCCTTTAAAGTGATGGGTAATACGTTATAGTTGTAATAGTTTGGACCTACGATACCGATTTTTCAAAAAATTTTCTTGTAAAATTTGAAAAAAAAAATGAATTCTGATATGAGAAAGTCTTGTTGAGCCACACTTCAGTTAATTTTTTATTGCAAAAAGAATAATTCTAAATAAACTAAAATTAGCTTCTTACACGGATTTTTATTTTTCCATTCGTATTTATTGCCATTTTCTTCAGAAGTACTTCAGTGTATCGAGGCATTTGCATAATTATCGCTTCTCTTTGACCTCATTCATTATTGTCTGTGTACGTATTATGTGCAATGCACGCATATTTTCATACTAAATAGAAAACCTTTCTACAACATTTTAATTGAAAATTTTCGCCTATCTTGTATTATCTTTGAGACAGGAATACTAACTTCAATTCGCCATCAAAGACATTGTAAACTTTTTAAATCGATAACGTATAGCCGTTTTCCTATTAGTAGTTACTTGTTTCTGCTTTTGTAGTTCTAGAACACTTCAATTGAAAGAACACAAAATTCATATAGAATTTATATATTTTGCTCAAGATTTATGGCCGGTTGAAATCTTGAGCTCCTAATGTTAAATTGGTGCAGCTTTTTTATATTTTATGAAATAAAGAGCCTATTGAAACTAATTTCTATTTTATATTGCGATACTAAACAACCCAAGCAATATGTACAGCATTTACAAACAAATATTCAATATTAATGTATTATTATAAATAATTTCATGTTTAACAAATATGAATAGAAACGTGTTGAAGACCCAGGCCGTCCGACTCATCCGAAGACTTGAGCAGCTATTTGGGCGGCCGGGAATAGAAACGTGTGAAAGCCCCAGGCCGTCCGGCTCGTCCAGAGGACTTGGAGCAACAAAATGGACGACCGGACGGGAATAGAAACGTGTGTGAATGTTGGCAACAATCGATTCAGCACTATCGGGAACCTTGGTAGGTAAAATTTTAATTAATTCTTTTTAGTACTTTTTGAAAAACAGACCTATATTGAAAACTGCATCATATTTGGGGATCATCCATCAATTTCCGATGGAAACTGCTCGGAAGGAAAAATTCAAAATTGCAGTGCAGTGTACAGTTAGAACTTTTGGCATTTGAACAACAAGTGATCAGACATTGTAATTGAATTGTGTTAGGAAAAAATAAACAATTTAAAGTGTAAAGTTGATTCAGCTCAGATCCATGCCTCTCCTGTCTGCTTCTCGTATATAACTTTACATTAAATATTATAAAATATTTTTTATAAAAAACGATTTAATTTTATATTTCATCCTGAAGTCATATTCAATAAAAATAAATCGTAAAGTTGCAAATTAAACTAAATGCATATATTCCTTCAATGTGAGGAATGTCTTTGAAGAATTTGTATGTAAATACTAAATTTGTGTATTTGGGACTTTGTACGGTTTACGCAACAGATTTGTGCTATCGCATTGAAAATATAATACGATTTGTTAACTTACGATAAGTTAATTGCATATAGAAAGCATAGGGATGGGGGCGATAACTGTGAAACATTTTGTTTATGCAAAATTGTTCTGTAGCTATGTTGCGCAAAGTTTATAGTTTATAGCTATGTTATGCATTTGTGTGGGAAATAAATAAAAACCAACTAGCCGAATACCCATTGAAAATCAACGGTCTCGCAATGAGCAACCCCCTAATAATGTAAATATTTGAATAATTCGCGTTTCCCATTTATTCGGCAAATCGAATATTTTGGTGTGCAAAACCCCCTAAAGATGAAAATATTAGAAAACTTAACTTGCACACTTCTTCTTTTCGAACTATCTACCCGTTCACCAAATTAAAGTCGCAATGTTATCCCGAATCATGCTATTTTATCATTTCCCCTTTCGAACGTTTTTCTGTGGAGCACACCCATAAATAAACATTTTTTAAAAACTCTGTTCGTCTTGGGTTTTTTATCAGATGATTGGCCCATATATCAAATATCAAGCCTCTATCAAATTTAAAAGGAAGCTTGTCTCATTTATTCGGAAAATCGAACATATTGGTGTGCGGCACTCTCTAAAGTCAGAGATTTCCGAAATCTGAAACTGCACACTTACTTTCTTCCTTTCAAATTATCTACCTGTACACCAAAAT
Source organism: Amaurobius ferox (assembly GCA_951213105.1). Taxonomy (NCBI): domain Eukaryota; kingdom Metazoa; phylum Arthropoda; class Arachnida; order Araneae; family Amaurobiidae; genus Amaurobius; species Amaurobius ferox. The sequence goes on from OX578141.1 coordinate 136,344,130, forward strand.
TGGAAGTCTCTATCCTATCGCGAAGAATGTTTTTTCTGTCACTTCACTTTCTGAAATTTTCTGCGTAGCATCCCCTTAAATGAACATTTTTGAATAACCGTATTCATCTTGGTTTTTTTATCAAATGCTTAGCCCATATACTAAATTTCAAGCCTCTATCACATTGAAAAGGAAGAGTATTTGATTTGTTTGTCAAACCGAATAATTTAGTGAGCAGCACCCCGTACAATAGCAAATGTTGGAAAACTGAAATTGCAAACTTTCTTCCTTTCCAACTATTTATCCGTACACTGAATTTGAAGTATATCTCATCGCGAAGCATGCTTTTTCTATCATTTCACCTTTCGAATGTTTCTGTGTAGAGTACCCACCTCCTTAAATATACATTTCTAATAAACTTCATCTTCCTTGGGTTTTCTATCAGATGATTCGACCATATACCAAATATCAAGCCTCTATGACGTTTTAAAAGGGGTGTTTCTCCTTTATTCCGAAAATCGAACATTTTGTTGTTCGACACCCCCTGAACTAGGAAATATTGGAAAACTGAAATTGTACACTTTCTTCCTTCCAAACTGTCTACCCGTACACGACATTTGAAATTTCTATCTCATTCCGAAGCATGTTTTTTTTGTCAATTCACTTTTTGAATGTTTTTCACTGAAGCACCCCCTAAAATGAACATTTTTGAAAAACTATATTCGTCTTGGGTGTTTTTCATCAAATGATTAGCACATATACTTAATTTCAAGCCTCTATCAAAATTTAAAGGAGCCATTTCTCATTTATTCGGCAAATCGAACATTTTGGTGTGCGGCACCCCCTTAAGTAGAAAATATTGAAAATCTGAATCTGGACACTTTCTTTCTTTTGAATGCATGCTTTTCTATCATTTCACTTTTCTAACGCTTTGGTGTGGAACACCTTCTCTTCAGAACATTTTCGGAAAGAACGATTTTTCCAGGGTTTCTATTCGGGAAGTGCTAAAAGAAGCGTAACAGACGGACAGACACTTGGCAATTAGTATATACTATCTGAATATCCGTTGAAAATCAACAGTCTCGCAATAAGCAACCACTGATGAATAATGTAATTTTTTGAATAATTCGCGTTTCACATTTATTCGGCAAATCGAATATTTGGGTGTGCAGACCCCCCCCCCCCCCCAAAAAAAAAGAAAATTTTGGAAACTTAAATTGCGTTCTTCTTCCTTTCGAACTATCTACCCGTACACCAAATTAAAGTCTCTATCTCATCCCGAAGTATACTATTTTTAAATTTCCCCTTTCGAACGTTTCCTGTGGAGACACCCATAAAAGAACATTTTTGAAAAACTCTGTTCGTTTTTTTTATCAGATGATTGGTCCATATACCAAATATCAAGCCTCTATCCCATTAAAAATTAAGCGCGTCTCATTTATTCGGAAAATCAAACATATTGGTGTGCAGCACCCCCTAAAGTAGCAAATATTGGAAATCTGAAATTGCACACTCTCTTTCTTTCAAACTATCTACCCGTACACCCAATTTGAAGTCTCTACCCTATCGCGAAGCATGTTTTTTCTATCACTTCACCTTTCGAAAGTTTTTCTGTGTAACACCACCTTAAATGAATATTTTTGAATAACCTTATTCATCTTGGATGTTTTTATCAAATGATTAGTCCATACCCTAAATTTCAAGCCTCTATCACATTGTAAAGGAGGCTTTTTTCATTTGTTCGTCAAATCGAATACGTTAGTCAGAGGCCCCCCCCCCCCTACAATAGCAAATGTTGGAAAATTGAAATTGCACACTTTCTTCCTTTCCAATTATTTTTCGTACACCAAATTTGAAGTTTCTATCTCATCGCGAAGCATGTTTTTTCTATCATATCAACTTTCGAATGTTTTTGTGAGGAGTACCCATCACCTTAAATATACATTTTTGAAAAATTCCAGTCTTCTTGGGTTTTCTGTCAGATAATTCGCCCATATACCAAATATAAAGCCTCTATCATGCTTTAAAAGGGGGCATTTCTCCTTTATTCCGAAAATCGAACATTTTGGCGTGTGGCACCCCTTAAAGTAGAAAATATTGGAAAACTGAAATTGCACATTCTCTTCCTTTCGAACTATCTACCCGTACACCAACTTTGAAGTCTATATCCCATCCCGCAGCATGGTTTTTAGTCATTTCACCTTTCGAACGTTTTTCTCTGGAGCACCTTTTTAAACGAACATTTTTGAAAAACTCTTTTGTCTTCTGCGTTTTCATTAAATCATTTGACCATATACCAAATTTCAAGCCTCTATCAAATTTTAAAGCAGGCATTTCTCGTTTGTTCGGCAAATCGAACATTTTTGGGTGCGGCACCCCCTAAAGTAGCAACTTTCGAAAATCTGAAATTGCACACTTTCTTCCTTTCGAACGGTTTACCCATACGCCAAATATGAAGTCTCTATCTCATCCCAAATTATGCTTTCCCATCATTTCACTTTTCGAACGTTTTAGTGTGGAGAACTCCCTGTACATATCATTTTTGAAAATTTAGGTTTTTCGAGGGGTTTTTACGAACGATCGACCCATGTACCAAATTGCAGGTCTCTATCTACTTAGGAAGGGCGTAAAAAGCGTGACAGACAGACGGATACTTAGCAATTAGTATATAATAGCCGAATACCCGTTGAAAAACAACGGTCTCGCAATAAGCAATCCCTGAATAATGTACATTTTTTAATCTTTTGAGATTTTCCTTGCGCCATTTTCCTTTTGAGCTTGAGTTAAAGTTTGTGTGGAATCCAACGTGCACATACCATTTTGACTTTTAAATGATCATGTAAAATTGAATGCACCCGGGTTCTTGAAATGTTCAAAGATTTCTGAATTTCATCATATGTGACATGACGATCTAAAGTGAAATTTTGATGCACAATATCAATGTTTTCTGGTGTCAAAGCAATTGTTGGTCGACCTTCACGAAATTCACTAGTGAAACTCCTACGTTCAAGATGAAAATTTTTAAACCAGTTGTAAATTGCTGTTTCGGATGCTGCTCTTCACCAAACGTCGGTTTCATTCAATCGATACACTGTTGCTGTCAACTCTTCTTTTTATTCGACACAGACCGTCCGACCTACCCGAAGGTGTAAGGTATCTGTTTGGACACCCGGGAAATGCCACCCAATTTAGACTGGAATTCAGTAGGGGAATTCACAGGGACCGTACCCTCCTTCCCCTACCACCAATCTCTCGGAAGGACTTACGGACTCTCATGTTTAACGTGCCCGTACTCTGCGTGAGCACGGCGACAGTTCGGAATGAGCCGGAAATCGAACTCGGGATGTCCGAGTGCAATCCCCGCGCACTAACCACTGGGCCGTTGCAATCCGTGCTGTGCTGTCAACCCTTGTCGACTGCCATAATAAATCATAGCTAGAAAATCTCTTCGACTTAGATCCATGTTTTGCCACTACTTTATAACTTTAAAACGACGCTGTAAAAAGGATTTTATACCATTTCTCGTTCTTTTACAGGGAAATTTAAAAAAAATCGTCTGTACTGAAAGCTTTTATTTTTTGTATTGCTACATTCTAAACACTAATGTACTGACGCTTTTAGTTCCACTTAACATTTAGTTAGTCTGTGTTAGTTAGTCTTCGAGTTTCTAGAACCAGGGGTTGCCGAGATAATAATAATAATAATAAAAAAAACTACACAATTAAAACTTACATAGAAATAGCATTATGCAGACGATATTTTTCCGCAAATTTATTTGAAGAAAAATCTATTATGTTGCTTAGCAATGAAATTAAATCCAATGTGGTTATATAGCAGACGATTTTTATTAAATCTTATCTGGTTTAAATAATTAAGAAATGTATATAAAAGTAAATTTTACCAGAATTGTATTTTTGGCTGGATTATATCAATTACGGCCTTCAAATTTAAAGATTACAGGAATATTAATATTTTATTTTCCACATTATTTGTTTTATTTTGGCAAAGATTTTCCAAGCACATATATTGTGTTTAGCCAATTGTTAAAACAGAATGAAAATGGAACGGACATATGTCGTCTAATACCATTTTAGAGCTTTCAATTTGGCATATATTGATCCCCTTTAATATTTTTGTAAATTTGTTCACAAACGGGATTAAGATCACGGAACGGGACAATTCTTCAAATCTGCCTGTGAAGATAATGTTGTACAGCGAGAAAGGATATTTTTATAATTACTTTTAGGAGAATTAAATTAAATATTTTAATATGTTTTGAATAACCATGTTATTTAGAATACTATAGGAATTTGCACATAATTGTGAAGTTTAAGTTTCTCTATATTAGATATTCCGTACGAAGAACGAGTATACTCATAGCTAACAAGAAAGATCAATCATGCTTATAGCATTGATTATGAAACACTTTCCAACTTCAATGCAATTTTATTTAAACATGTCTAAAATGCAATACATTCTTCCGTAATATTTTAAAACTTATCACAATACTACATTAATTTATTATATTTGAAAACTTAAACCTTCATCGAAAAAAATGAACTTCATTCAAATGACGGCATTGAAATATAAATTGCCTGGTTTAAACATCTCTAAAATGTGATACATTCCTCGATAATAATTTTGGAATTATCATAATACTACGATAATTTATTATATTTGAAAATTTCATAGAAAACAACTGAAATTCATTCAAATGACGTCATAGAAAAAATAACACGCCTGGCTCTCTCTATAAAAGCAGCATTTCATTCATAAATAATTTCCCATTCATGTCATTCATCACAATGCTATAATAACTTATTTTATTTAAAAATTAAGACCATGGAGCTACAAGTAATTAAACTCTATGCGTAAAACTTCATCGAAAAAAATCGTCCTTCTCTTTGTAAAATCAATGAATATTTCATTCATATCAGCCATGCAGACTCCATGAACTAAATGATTTTGCGTTAAAGAAATACAGCAATTCTAATACAACTCATTCTACATATTTTGCTGTTTACATTTTACATAGGTGAAAAATAGGCTTCGTTGTAGAAATAATCAAATTTGGATGAGCATTTAAACTCAAATATATTGTAATTGCGTTGTTTCAGTATGTAGATGCACAGAATTTAAGCTGAAATAAAGTGGTTTTAGGACGGATACAACATTCAATATGAATTAAAAAGAACTTTAAAAATCACGATTTTGAGTCAAGATGGATGCCATATATCATTTTGAAGTGGGCCATGTGATCTTTTCATATCATGGTCACGTGATCGCTTCATATAAGAGATGTTATTATTATTTTAATTTTTATTTAAAAAACTACTGAATATATTTCGCTGAATTTTTTTTTATATATTTTATGGAACAATTTGAATATTACCTAAAATTTTCGAAGCAATTTGTGAATTTTAAATCCGCTTAAAAAATGTTTGAAAAATTAGGTCCCATATGGCTCAATGTATTTCATTTTTTCAACCCGGGTTCAATCCAAAACTAATTGGGTGATATTATTCATTTATATTCCCATAGGTCCTACAGACCGTCTGAACAACATACTAAAATTTCATTTTGACGACAGTTATTGTGCTAACGGACAGACAGACAGAATGAACAAAGTCATAAACACTTTTCAACTTTGTTGTAAAGTGTTAAAAATGTACGTTGTCATTTGAATTTTCAGAAATAATAAGTAACTAAATATGAAGACAACCCCCTTATGTACATCAGATGCACAGTTATGTATAGTTGAAATTATTCCAAGTCTAGTGATACTTTTTGGTTTGATTGTATGATCCGAGCAGTCGGAATAACGAACGAGTGGTGTTGGGACTTTTTTTTTTTTTTTTTTTTATGGCCGACAGTGCCATTCGTTCTCTAATGATAAATTAAGTAAGAAATGATGTTTTGTTTGACATTATTGTAGCTTCTGATTTTTTAATAATGTTTTCAAAAATCATTCCAAAATGTTGAGAAGAGGGATCTTCTGAACATTCGATCGCGTTTAAAATTAATAAGGTACCAGTATTCACTAATTGACATAATCGTACAACTTTTTTTCGAGTCGCTTCATTCAATCGTGAAATCGAAGCTTAAATCTTAGCACACTTATAATATCGGCCAGAAGTAAAGCCGGGTTTCAGTTTCCCTCCTGGAGGGTGTAGGAAAACGAAATTAAATTTTCCATTAAGTCGACTCTTTTTGACGCTAAACGTCCTATACTGTGTTGCGCAGCCGAATTCTTGCCATCTAACATCGATCAACCGCGCTAAGCAGCAGTACCCGAGTTATAAGTTCGGACCCGAAGTTAGCTTTTGGTCTAACCTTATAGCGTCGATCTAGTTAGATCATGGTCCCGAGTTCGGATGCGACCGGGTAAAAACTATTCGTTGTCACACTAGTAAACAATGTTAAACTTTTTATTAAAAAAATTTGCAATTTCATTTTTAAGAGTGTTATTTTCTGTGTTTTTTACACGCTTAAATACCAGTGCATGTATATGTATTTAACTTTTAGAGGCATTATAAAGCAAAAAATTTAAATTTGTTTTAAGTGATTCAGAACTATGTGGTATATAATACTGAAAACAGCATTTTTCGTTTTTTGCGTAATAACTGTAATTAGGGTAATTAAATTCCCTAATCCCGGGATTACGGAATTTCACCCAGAAATTGATCCGTAAATCCGGGGATTAGAAATACCAATTTTTTTTCGAGACTTAGCTTAGTTATTAACACTTTACAACAAAGTTGAAAAGTGTTTATGACTTTGTTCATTCTGTCTGTCTGTCTGTCTGTCTGCCCGTTAGCACGATAACTGCCGTAAAAATGACTTAATCAAAATGAAATTTTAGTATGTTGTGCAGACGGTCTGTAGGACCTATGGGAATATAAATGAATAATATCACCCAATTAGTTTTGAATTGAACCCGGGTTGAAAAAATGAAATACATTGAGCCCTATGGGACCTAATTTTTCAAACATTTTTTAAGCGGATTTAAAATTCACAAATTGCTTCGAAAATTTTAGGTAATAGTCAAATTGTTCCATAAAATATATTAAAAAAAATTCAGCGAAATATATTCAGTAGTTTTTTAAATAAAAATTAAAATAATAATTACACATCTTATATGAAACGATCACGTGACCATGATACGAAACGATCACATGACCCACTTCAAAATGACATATGGCATGCATCTTGTTTCAAAATCGTGATTTTTTAAAGTTCTTTTTAATTCATATTGAGTGTTGTATCCGTCCTAAAACTACTTTATTTTTGCTGAAATTCTGTGCATCCATCTACATACTAAAACAACACAATGACAATATATTTGAGTTTAAATTCTCATTCAAATTTGATTATTTCTACAACTAAGCCTATTTTTCACCTATGTAAAATGTAAACAGCAAAATATGTAGAATGAGTTGTATTAGAATTACTGTATTTCTTTAACACAAAATAATTCAGTCCATGGAGTCTGCATGGCTGATATGAATGAAATATTAATTGATTTTATAAACAGAAGGACGATTTTTTTCGATGAAGTTTTAAGCATAGAGTTTATGAATTGTAGCTCTATGGTCTTAATTTTTAAATAAAATAAATTTTATAATATTGTGATGAATGAAATGAATGAAATCCTGCTTTTATAGAGAGATCCAGGCGTGTTATTTTTTCTATGACGTCATTTGAATTTATTTCAGTTGTTTTCGATGAAGTTTTCAAATATAATAAATTATCGTAGTATTATGATAGTTTTAAAAATATTACCGTGGAATGTATTGCATTTTAGAGATATTTAAACCAGGCAATTTATATTTCAATGCCGTCATTTGAATGAAGTTCATTTTTTTCAATGCAGGTTTAAGTTTTCAAATATAATAAATCAATGTATTATTGTGATAAGTTTTAAAATATTACCGAGGAATGTATTGCATTTTCGACTTTTTTAAATAAAATTGCATTGAAGTTGGAAAGTGTTTCATAATCAATGCTTTAAGCATGATTGATCTTTCTTGTTTTAGTTTATGACATAATACTCCAGTTCTGCAATTATGTCAAAATTGTTATGGAGACAGTGATGTCATCAATTTAATGGAGCAAGACTCTTCTAGAATAGCATTTAAAATTTCAAAAATTCGAAAACACATGTAATATACAACCAAACTTATTATTTTCCCTACAATGTATAGGGAAAGATAAGAATTTTGTCAAAACCCTGAACTCAAGTTTTCGATAGATTTATACGTTTTAGCACTCTAGAACTTGAAAACACTACTTCTAATGTGATCTCTGTGCAATGTATATATCCACGCTCTCAAAAACTTGTGGCGACTCAAATGCTTCGAATTTTTTTTTACTGTAACATATTTTTATGAAACTTTATTTTTAGAATTTGCATACGAGAATTTGTCGAGCCGTGGTCCCGTCTTCGCCACTAGCAAATTAGTTGACCTTGTGACATCATGCAGGTGAAGATTATCTCGCAATTTTTTTGTCTGATTCTAAAAATATGAACGTAACTATCTGGTCGGCTTTCATGCCACTTTCGTCCGTTGTAATTTATTTATGTTTAGCCAGAATGCCTACTTTTTGTTTTTAAGGTCTGTGGTTTTTAATTTTATTAAGTTTATGTGATTATTAAGCTGTGGTTTTTATTAGTTTATGTTATTATCAGGTTTTGATAGCGTGGTGTTTTCTTTAAGCAGCAGTCGCGCAGTGTGTTTTTACGAAATGAGTCTGGCATAAGGGAAAACGTCTCATACCTTGGGAAGCCAGTGATAAAAAAAATACAAGCTGATAAATAAATAGTGTTTTTTATAACGCCATTTTCTCACATTGATCCAAAATGCAATCCACAAAACACAGTACAATTTGTCCGCTACAAACTATTCAAAGATATTTTACAAAATTTAGTATATCAGTCACTTGTGGGTTATCCTGGTGCTGATTATATTTTGGTGTCATTCGGAAATACAGAATATGATTTCTTTTGCCAAATGGCTCTCAAAAATCGTCAAAATCTGATTTAAAATAAAAAAAATATGCTGATATATATTAGTTATGCTTGTTATAGACGTAATTTTTGACGATCAAAAGAATAAGATAAACCCTATTACTTTAACATGAACCGTTGAGATATTTTAGTTTTTATACGATTTTTGTAACGCTATTACTTGAAAATACGTTTAATTGCGAAATGAAAATAAACATTGAATTACAACTGCAAATTCGGCGTAATTTTAAATAAGAAAGATCAATCATGCACAAGCATTGATTATGAACACACTTTCCAACTGCAATGTAATTTTATTTAAACATCTCTAAAATGCGATACATTCAGCGGTAATATTTTTAAAATTATCACAATACTACAATAATTTATTATATTTAAAACTTAAAACTTCATCGAAAAAAATGAACTTTATTCAAATGATGTCATTGAAATATATAAATCGCCTGGCTCTCTATGAAAAAGCAGTAAATATTTCATTCATACATTTTTTTCCTATTCCGTTCATTCATCACAATACTACAATAATTTATTTAACTTCAAAACTTAAAACCTTGGAGGTAAAAGTAATTTAACTGTATGCTTAAAATTTCATCGAAAAAGTCTGTTATAAAATCGTCTGCGTCTCTATGTAAAATCAATGAATGTTTCATTCATATCAACTATATTGCAGGCTCCAGAGCTAAATAATTTTGCATTAAAGAAGTTCAGCAATTCTTATACAACTCATCTGACAGCTTTATGTGTTTACATTCTCCAGAAGTGAAAATTAAGCTTCGTTGTAGAACTAATCAAAGTTTGATGATTATTTAAACTGAAATATATTGTAATTGAGTTGTTTCAGAATACAGATGCACAGAAATTAAGCAAAAATAAAGCGTTTTTAGCATGGATACAACACTAAATATAAATTAACTACTACTAAAATACTAAATTAACTACTACTAAATTACTAACTAATTTACTAAATATAATAAAAGAACTAAAGAATTTTAAAAAGCACGATTTTGACACAAGATGGATGCCATATTTTATTTTGAAGTGGGTCACGTGATCTCTTCATATGATATGAGTGCAATTATTATTTTAATTTTTATTTAAAAAAATACCAAATATATTTTGCTGAATTTTTTTTTATATTTTTTATGGGATAATTTAAGTATTTCCTAAAGTTTTCGAAGCAATTTGTGACTTTTAAATTCGTTTTAAAAATGTTTGAAAAATTAGGTCCTCTAGGGTTCAATGTATTTCATTTTCTCAAACCGAGTTCAATCCAAAACTAATTGGGTGATATTATTCATTTATATTCTCATAGGTCCCACAGACCGTCTGAACAACAATTCCACTTTGATAAAGTCCTTTTTACGGCAGTTATCGCGCGAACGGACAGACAGATGAACAAATTAACACTTTATAACTATGTTGTAAAGTGTTAAAAAGTATCCATGTCACATTGTGAAATTATACTCAATTTAATGCATTATGAAGGAAAGAAAGAAGGGAAGAAAAAATGAATTTGAGTCTGCAGGGAAAGTTATATGCTGCTAACATCAGATATTTTTTTTATTCTAATCAGTTACCTTTGACGAAATTAAATTCAAACAATTATTTTAATGATATTTTTCTCACTGTTTGAGTATTTGAAATAATTGATTAGAACTAAACTAATAGACGTTTAATGTGTATGATTAGAGGAATAGGTGTTTAATGTGAAATATTGTCCTAATTGATTATTACCAAATTGTACTATTTCATTATGGAGTATTTTAAGAACTGAATGCAAAAGCTGATGAAATATCACTGTATTATAAATAGAAACATTTTTTTAGAAGAACAATTTGTTTATTGACTTTCACAAATGAAAAGCAATATTTAGTTTTACAAAATGTTTATTTTTTAAGTAAAATCTACAGTAAATTAAATGCATTTATTAACCTAATGTTTATATATCTATAAATGTATATACAGTTTCTTCAGTATTTGCCAGCTATATTTCCTGTAGATATGTCAAATATACATAAGCATTTAAAGTAACTATTTTTTCATACATTTTACTGGTTGAGTTAAAGAATATTACTTCAGACGGATTTAAAGGATGTTACTATACTATCCAATATTTTTTAGTATGACAGTATTCATTACAAAAGCGAAAAATTAACAAAATATATTCTTCCTTGTTATAAAAATGTTCATTATACCCATTAGATTTTATAAGGAAATCTAATCGTGAAATTATTGTTTAAATATATGTAATACTAGCAGCATACCCGGTTCAGTCTTTCTCCGGTGATGACGGGACAAACAGACAGAGAGGACAGATTTTCAATTTTATTTACATAGACTAGCAGCATACCCGTTCTTCGTACGGAGAATATAATATAAAGAAACTTAAAATTCACAATCATGTGCAAATTCTTATAGTATACTAAATGGCATTTTTAATTAAAATATTCTGTTAAAGTATTTAATACAATGCTCCTAAAAAGAAATTTAAGAATCTCTGTTCTCGTTATACAAAATTATCTTCACTGGCAGATCTGAAGAATAAAACATCCTGGCCCCTTTTATAAACAAATTTAAAAAAAAAAAAATTGAATCTGCAAAATGAAAGCATTAAAATTATATGAGACCCGTACTACATATATACGCGAATATTAGAAGATATAACCTGTATTAGAACATTACATGTATAAATTTAAAATATCAATAAACCCGTAATTGTCAGATATGCCAGAATGAAACTACTAAAATTATATGGGAATATATATATATATCCCCGTACTACTTATATTGTTGAAGACTAGAAAATGTGTCACTGTGTTAGTAGAAGATTACCTATTTTACAATATCAGTCTCAAAAATCTTTGCCAAAATAAAACAGAAAAATAAAACAGATGAAGTAATAAATTGAAAATATCAATAATCCCCGTAATCTTTATACCAGAAGGTCGTAATTGATTCCAATATATGCCAATATATATCAAAATATATACCAATATACCTGTACTACTTGTATTCTCGTAGATTAGAAGATATACCCGTGTATTTGTAGAATATTACTCGTACTACGTACAATATATGAGTTTAAACAATTTTTGTCGTAATAAAACAATAGCATAATAACTTGAAAATATCAATAATCCCTGAATCAATAATCTCCGAAAATATCAATAATAACAATGTTTAAACCTAAAGACCGTAATTGATATTATCCAGTCAAAAATGCATTGTCAATGAAATTTATTTTATATACATATCTTTATTATTCAAATCGGAAAAGATTGAATAAAAATCGTATGCCGCCTAACATATTGGATTTACATCCGTTGCTAAACGACGATATGATATCATTTGCTTCAAATACATTGATGGAAATCATATCGTCTGAATAATGCTATCTCCGTGGAAGGTTTTGCGACATTTTCGTCAGTTTAGCGATAATTTAAAAAATCGCAAAATTTATCGCCAAGTGGGACTGTAGAACTGATAGTCCTATTTTGCGACAAATTAACGAAACATCCTCACAATACTATTCCCTTAACAAAACACAATTTCATTAAGAGAAATTTTATCAATTTCATGATATTTTTATGGATTTACAAACATTTTTATCAATTTGGTGATATTTTAAAAATTCGTTAAATGTGTTATTAAGTAAGACGGATGTACTGACCGACAAATGCTACCGAAACATCATTTCAGTACTCTCTTCTTAAAAAACAAATTTAATTTCATTGATTTGCTTCGTTTTTATCAATTTGGCGACATTTCCGTCAATTTGGCAAAGTTTAAGAAAAGTTTCCAAGTTAGAGATATTCCGCCAGATTCGTAGCTCTAAATTTGCAGATCTGAAGAATAAAACATCCTCATCCTGTTTGTATATAGTAAATGAAAACACTAAAATTGTATTAGAAGATATACCCGTTCTACTCTTTTTCTGTTTCAACAATCGGATGAATGAATTTATTGGCTAAACACAATACATGAGTTTATTAGCTAAACACAATATATGAGTTTATTAGCTAAACACAATATATAAGCTTAAAAACTCTTTGCCAAAATAAATTAAAGTGATGTACGCAGTCAGCAATTAATATAATTAAAAGAAAAATCAAACCGTTCTTTTCTAAATATATTTTTATATCAATTTATTTATTATTAAAATCGAAAAAATAATAATTAAAATTAACAGACAGATTTAATTTAATTGCGTTTCTGAGCAACATGATATAAGATAGAATCTTCCTCATAAACTGCGAAATTAAATAACGATTTTGATTTCTTTATACTTTCTATTGTTGAGTAAATGCTTGTGAAAAATAAACCATGGAGATAGATTTTCCATTTAAAATCTTGTTTCAAACAATTCATGTTTTCAGAAAGTGACTAATTAGCATAAAAAATCTCCCACCAAAGTGAGAGATAATGTTTAAATTCACTTTCAAACGATTTTCAACCTTCGTTTGGATAACTCACGGAGTTAGAGAGTAGAATTCCTAAGAAAAAGTTTCTTTTTTCATTAATATCTCGACAGCCCCTGGCCTTAGAAACTCGAACTAAATTTATGGGGCTATTTTAAGGCTATCCACAAAATTTCATTAAATTCGGTTCAGCCTTTCTCCCATGATGATGAGACAAACAAAAGTTTCGTTTTCTACTAATAACTCGAGAGCCACTGGTCGTAGAAACTCCAAACATAAACTAAATTTTAAGTGAGGCTATTTCCAGGCTACCCACAAAATTTCATCAAATTCGGTTCAGCCGTTCTCCCGTGATGATAGGACAAACTGACAGACAGACAGAGTTTCAATTTTACTTAGACAAGTAAAATTTATAGACAAGTAAATTTATAGACAAGTAAATTTATAGACAAGTAGATTTATAGACAAGTAAATAGTAATATACAGCATGACTTCCTTAAAATTAAGTAAAATTAAATTTCCAATCCCGCGCGATACCTGATTTCAAAAATTCTCAATCCCGAAATCCGGTATTGTAAAAATATCCTGGATTTCAATTCCCAGCCGTAATAGATTCGGTTGTATTTTAGAAAATATTCTTGATTACAAGTAAGCAGTAAAAAAATGATATAACAGTGAAAGAAATTTTAATTAAAACAATTTCTTTCAACGATTCAAAATATCAAAATCACACCAGAAAACTGGAACGAGAAAAAATCCTAAAACATATTAGACGGAAAGAGGGTTAAAGAGATTACGTAGCAATATAATTTGGGTCAATGAGAAATGGAAATAAATGATATATACAATGAATTATTTCAGTCATTAGATGTCTTAAATACGTGACTACTGTTCCAAAGAAAATTAGCTAATGGGTCTCAAAATTCATATTATGCAAGTCTCTTGGCTCCATTACGTCTTGGTTTTGAAAGCATTTTTAAAGAATATGTAAGACTACATATCTCTTAATGAAAATTCTATTCAAAACAGAAGTTCTTTTCGCATGTCATTATACATTATTATGTCAAAACTCGCAAGTGATTCTGCAAGCTTTCTTGTCTATTATACAGACTTAAGCATTGTTATGACAGTGGACCTCGAGAGAAAGGAATCTAAAATTTAATCCTAAGGAGGACAAACTAAGCTATTTTACTTTTTGTATTTCATATGTAGAATAATTGTCTATTTTGGAAACGTGTCTCTTTAATGAACCTGGCGAAAAGGAAGTTCTAGAAGTGAAAATAGTTTAACCTACACTCGAAATTTTATGTTTGATTTTGACCAATGGTTTGATAGATACGTTTTACAATATATTTCGGGACATGAAACTATATAGATCAAAGTAAATTTTTTCATGTTATAACAAAGAATAGTAAATTTCGCTCAGGTATATTAAATACGATTAGAAATGTAAATAATGCAAAAATTTGAATGGATTTAAAAGTATTGGTAAAATGTACGTTTTTCTGCAAATTATTTCCATAGGCATAATTATTATATGCTGGGAATTATTTCATAAATCAGGTCAATTCGTCAGCTCTAGCAATATTTCATACCTCTAATTAGAAAAATTGTAGGAATAAGAATTTTTTCTTATATTTCAGGATAGAATAATAAAACGTAAAGAAACATTTAATAACTGTGTACGGTTAAACTGGATGAAAAGTAATAAAAGATAAGAAGTTACTGAAGAAGTAGACCACAAAGCAAAAGAAGTCAGAATTGATTTGATTCTTACAACTACAGAAGTCGTAAAATAAACCATGTTAAAATCGGTCTAAAAAAAAAAAGAAACATGGGAAAATTTCTAAGAGGAAGATGAGTGCAATACTTATTCCCCCAAAATAAATTAAAAAGGTAACGAACTTAATTTTTATTTAAATCAATATTTTATGAATTACGGTTACATGTCAGATTGCAAAAGTAATGCATAAAATGTAAGAAAATATATCAAAGATAACATTTTAATATGGGCAGCACATGGCTTCCTTATACAGACTCAAATTCATTTTCTCTATTTTTTTTAATTCATTACATTAATTTTAATTGCACAAAATACCAAGCACAATTATTTGAAATTACACTAAATTTGCATTTTTAATTCAATTTCCGTTTTCACTTGGCAACTGGACGTATTTTAAAAGGCGGCGTAGCAAAAAGTCAAAATCTCGAGTAATGGGTTTGATCTTAATCTTTTCATCGTCAAAATTTACGTATACAACAAGCATTTAATTCGTACATTTGAGCACACATTGTCTTTCATTTTAGATTTTCACGATTTTTGCGGGTCACTTAGCTAAAACGGCATGTTCTTTTTTTCCGATTCATACTAATATAAAATAAGCATAAGGGTAAACCATAAGCGACTTATCTGCTAAGTTTTCGGAAATTGAGTTAATTAGTTTTATATCTAGAGTGAATACATGTATTGTACAGACAGACACACACACACATGCAGACGTCACACTGAAAATAGTTTTTCGTCTTCTAGAGGTTTCAAAACGTGTAGATCCGACGAAAATTCGAGCTGCGATTTGCTAATGATAGAGGTGGTTTGTGAATTTTCTCGCATATTTTATCTACAGGAGTGGTTTTGTGCGCCATAACCATCATTTGTATACAGTAGCTTCGCCAAGGTGAGTTTTGGAGGTCATAACCCTTCCTAGGGACCCATCGGACTCAATTAAATTTCGTAGAAATGATATTTTGAAGAAATGGAAAACAAGAAATTTGGCTATTAACACCCTCCCGAAAAAATTTTCTGGTGACATTGCTGTTTGCATACAATAATTACGATAGCTTTCTGCAAAATTCCATTTCTTATTAAGTCAATGATTTACAACTTTCTAATTGACATTTATCTGTATCTCTCATAGTTTTTCAAGGTAGGAGAGCTGATTTCCAAATTTTGCCGCTAAAGGAGCCGCCGTAAGTCTCACCTGGCAGCGCATAGTGACTTTACTATACCGATACCTCACTTTCATGGCTCTAGCTATCGTCGTTCAAAACTTATTTAGCCTATTTACAACTACCCCAATACGATTATAAATTCTGCCAGTGATATAATAAACAAGAAAGATCAATCATGCTTAAAGCATTGATTATGAAACACTTTCCAACTTCAATGCAATTTTATTTAAGAAAGTCGAAAATGCAATACATTCCTCGGTAATATTTTAAAACTTATCACGATACTACATTGATTTATTATATTTGAAAACTTAGACCTTCATTGAAAAAAATGAACTTCATTCAAAAGACGGCATTGAAATATAAATTGCGTGGTTTAAATATCTCTAAAATGCAATACATTCCACGGTAATATTTTTAAATCTATCATAATACTACGATAATTTATTATATTTGAAAACTTCATCGAAAACAACTGAAATTAATTCAAATGACGTCATAGAAAAAATAACACGCCTGGATCTCTCTATAAAAGCAGGATTTCATTCATAACTTTCTCCATTTCATTCATCACAATACTATAATAATTTATTTTATTTAAAAATTAAGACCATGGAGCTACAATTCATAAACTTTATGCTTAAAACTTCATCGAAAAATATCGTCCTTCTGTTTATAAAATCAATTTATATTTCATTCATATCAGCCATGCAGACTCCATGAACTGAATTATTTTGTGTTAAAGAAATACAGTAATTCTAATACAACTCATTCTACATATTTTGCTGTTTACATTTTACATAGGTGAAAAATAGGCTTAATTGTAGAAATAATCAAATTTGAATGAGAATTTAAACTCAAATATATTGTCATTGTGTTGTTTTAGTATGTAGATGCACAGAATTTAAGCAGAAATAAAGTAGTTTTAGGATGGATACAACACTCAATATGAATTAAAAAGAACTTTAAAAAATCACGAATTTGAAACAAGATGGATGCCATATCTCATTTTGAAGTGGGTCATGTGATCGTTTCATATCATGGTCACGTGATCGTTTCATATAAGATGTGTAATTATTATTTTAATTTTTATTTAAAAAACTACTGAATATATTTAGCTAAATTTTTTTTTATATTTTTTATGGAACAATTTGACTATTACCTAAAATTTTCGAAGCAATTTGTGAATTTTAAATACGCTTAAAAAATGTTAGAAAAATTAGGTCCCATAGGGCTCAATGTATTTCATTTTTTCAACCCGGGTTCAATCCAAAACTAATTGGGTGATATTATTCATTTATATTCCCATAGGTCCTACAGACCGTCTGAACAACATACTAAAATTTCATTTTGATTAAGTCATTTTTACGGCAGTTATCGTGCTAACGGACAGACAGACAGACAGACAGACAGACAGAATGAACAAAGTCATAAACACTTTTCAACTTTGTTGTAAAGTGTTAAAAATCGTGGTATACTAATCGTAATGTGTATCACTATTCTATTTGTTTTTTCCAAAACAATCGTCTTTGGAATTTGAGAATTTATAAATCAAAACAAATTTTTCAAATGGAACGTCAGAATGAAATTTGACGAAAGAAAATTCATTCGCCGAATAGGTTGGTGAAAGTATTAAAAACTGCAAAGCAACCTCTGTGTACGTATTGTAGAAATGGTACATATATTTTATATTATAAGGAAAGTAAATATCTATATATACTAATTGCCAAGTGCCCGTCTGTCTGTCCGTCACGCTTTTTTAGGCACTTCCTGAAGAGATAGAGATTTGCAATTTGGTACAAGGCTCGATCGTTCGATAAACCCCCCTAGAAAAATCGAATTTTTCGAAAACGTTCTCTTGAGGGGGTGCTACACACCAAAACGTTCGAAAAGTGAAATGATAGGAAAGCATGCTCTGCCATAAGATAGAGACTTCAAATTTGGTGTATGGGTAAATCGTTCGAAAGGAAGAAAGTGTGCAATTTCAAATTTCCAATATTTTCTACTTAAGGGGGTGCCGTATACCAAAATGTTCGATTTACAGAATAAATGAGAAACGGCTCCTTTAAAATTTGATAGAGTTTTGAAATTTGGTATATGGAATAATCATTTGATAAAAACACCCAAGACGATTATAGTTTTTCAAAAACGTTCGTTTAAGGGGGTGCTCCAGAGGAAAACGTTCGAAAGGTGAATTGATAAGGGAACACACTTCGGGATGAGAGATAGAGATTTGAAATTTGGTGTACGAGTAGATAGTTTGGAAGGAAGAAAGTGTACAATTTCAGTTTTCCAATTTTTTCTACATTAGGTGGGGGGGTGGGGGGTCGCACACAAAAGTGTTCGATTTTCGGAATGAAGTAGAAACACCCCTTTTAGAACGTAATAGAGGCTTGATATTTGGTATATGGGTGAATCATTTAATATAAAACCCAAGAAGAATGGAGTTTTTAAAAAATGTATATTTAAAGGGGGTGGGTGCTCCACAGAAAAACATTCGAAAGGTGAAATGATAGAAAAAGCAAGCTTCGCGATGAGATAGAATCTTCAAATTTGGTATACGTGTAGATAGAAAGGAAGAAAGTGTGCAATTTCAGTTTTCCCACATTTGCTATTGTAAGGGGTGCCGTACACTAAAATGTTCGATTTGACGAACAAATGAAAAACGCCTCCTTTACATTGTGATTGAGACTTAAAATTTAGTATATCGGGTACTCATTTGATAAAAAAAACCTATGATTATTACAGTTTTTCAAAAATGATCATTTACGGGGGTGCAACACAGAAAAACTTTCGAAATATGAAGTGATAGAAAAACATGCTTCACGATAGGATAAAGACATCAAATTTGGTGTACTGGTAGATAGTTCGAAAGGAAGACATTCGCAATTTAAAATTTACAATATTTTCTTCTTTAGGGGGTTCCGCACACTAAAATATTCGATTTGCCGAATAAATATGAAACGTGAATTATTAAAAAAATGACAATATTCAGTGGTTACTTATTGTGAGACCGTTGATTTTTAATGGGTATTCGGCTAGTATATCATAATTGTGATAAATAACTGATAATGCTTATTGATATCATATGCTTTTGAGTAGCTTGATGCAAACTTTTTTATTTTTTTCATTAATCAAATGAATTCAGAGCATTTCATAGTTGTCGCGGTAATATCATAAGCAAAATGTAATCAAGAAGAAAGACAGATAACTTCAAGCATATAGGGAATAGCGGTACCCATAAAAGGGGGACGTAAAGTCAGGTGAAATCTTGTGAAACTAAATTCTTCCCATCCGTGCTTGCACGCAATAGATTGTCGATTAATTGCTTGTAGTAAAAAATAAATTATGAGGAAAAACAAGTTTTTCAATATCCTCTCCTACACAACAGTGGCTCATGAAAAATCTATATAAATAAAATTAAAACTATGTCTGTGTATTTATTTGTCTGATCATCACGGGAGAACGAACGGTTGCACCGAATTGAATGAAAATTGTGGGGTAGACTTGGAATACATCCACTTAAAATTTAGCCTATGTTTCGAGTTTCTAGGTCTAGCTATTAATTAAAAACGCACAATTAAACCTTCCATAGAGATACCATTATGCAAACGATATCTTTCCATTTATTTGTTGAAGAAAATTATATCATGTCGCTTAATAGCGGATTTAAATCCAATGTGTTTATGCGGTAGACGATTTTTATTAAATCTTTTTCGATTTAAATAATAAAGATATGTATATAAAAAAAATCTGATGTGGGCAGCACATGACTTTCCTTATATAATGCAATATGTTTAATTTTTTAACGATAAAAAAGTGATAAAAATATCCACGACAGAGTGTTTATAACATTAAATTGTACATTTGGCGCTTTTCCGTATGACAATATGTAAAACTATTTCGCACCCAATTAACTTATATTTTACGCAACTTTAAATTAGCAATTATTAATATTGATATCATCCTCAATACGCAATATGGTCCATATATTTTAATATCTTGATAATAAATTCATCAATTAGGCGTCATTTTCATTACCTTGGCATCATTTTTACAATTTTGAAAATATCGTCAATGTGGGGCTAAATACAGCCAAGTTAAAGGTATCCCCATCATATGACGGAATTAAAAATTTGTAAAACATTGCATCCCATTTGGCGTCACTTTTATCAATTTGGCGACATTTTTATCAATTTGATAATATTTTTATCAATTTGGCAACAGTTTGGCCAATTTGGTGACGTTTTCATCAATTTGATAATATTGCTATCAATTTCGCAACATTTAAAAAAGTCGCCAAGGTGGCGATATGCCGTCGAAATTCCACCAAGCAATACAGACGGAGAAATAGGTTATTTTTATGTTCTTCCCAACATAGTGAATTGTCATCAATTAGTTGTCGTTTTCATTGATTTAGCGTCATTCTTATCAATTTGGTGACATTTTTTTTATCAATTTGGCAATATTTTTATTAATTTGGCGACATTTAAAAACTCGCCAAGTTGGCGATATTCCGCCAGATTCGTTTCCAAAATTTCGTTAAGCATTATAGTTGGAGAAATAGGTTATTCTTAAAGTAGATAAACGACTAAAGGCGTCCAAATACAAATCTATGACCCAAAGTATCTTCTCTTACAGTAGATTCTATATTCTTTCTAAGATATTGAATTTTCATCAATTAGTCTTCATTTTTATTGATGTAGCGTCATTTTTATCAATTTGGCGTTCGTCAATTTGGAAACATTAAAAAAAACTCGCCAAGTAGGCGATATTCCGCCAAATTTGCCACCAAAGAGTCGCCAAGCATTATGGATGCAGAAATCGATTATTCTTATAGTAGATAAACAACTAATGGCGTCAAATTAGAATGCTGTTATCCAAAGTGTCTTCTCTCGTGAATGGAACGAGCTAGAGCTATGAGAATGATGATAATACACTGGCTTCCAAAACATAAGTACGGACGGTAAAATCAACAAAAATGAAAAAGTAAAGCTTTGAATAACTCAAAATTGTACATGAAGGTAGCGAATGTGTTTATGCATTAAAGAAATCAAGAATTATGTACAAAGACGAAAAAAATATTTACTTTTCGTAAGTTATATGATGACATCACATTTGGGTCATTAACAAAATGATGTTTGAAGGTAAACAAACCAAACAAAACTTACATTAATATAGTACGTGACCACCCCGGTCCTTCACACAAACTTTACAACAATTTCCCATACTTTCAATGAGGCGATCAACCATCGCAGATGCGGGCAATGGCTATTCCCGCAATAGGGCAGTTTTTAGCTATATGAGACTGGCTGGAGGAGGTAAACGTGCAGAGACAGCACGCCTGAGGGCAATTCAAAGGTTTTCAACGAGATTAAGGTCGGGGAAATACGCCGGCCACTCCATACGAGAAATGTCCTCACTTTCCAGATATTCGTCAACTATGTTAGCTCGATGAGGACGGGAATTATCGTCCATAAGGAGGAAAGTAGACCAACTTCAGCGTAGAGTCTTGCAATGTGGTCTAAGACTTTATTCCGATACCTCGCAGCCGCCACAGTACCGCCTTTAAATATGTGCAGCTCTGCGATATCCCACTGAAATTCCAGTCCATACCATTACGCTGCCACCTCTGAATGCGTGATGTTTAATGAAGTTCTTGGTCTGATTGCGTGTGCCTCGTTCTCTCCAGACCCTTACACGTATATCATCTGATTCCAGGTCAAATCTGGATTCGTCCGTGAAGAGGACGTTGCACCAATCTGAGATAGTCCAATTGACATGTTGACAACACCACTTTAATCTTGCCCCTCTGGCTTGGACGTTTAGTGGAACACAAAAACGTGATACTCGGGCGTACAGTTCCTTCACATCGAGCCTTCGGCGCCCAATACTGGTATATATTGTCTTACCAAGTGCCGCTCCAACCATGGATGTAACAGTTGTGGAGGTCGCTCGTCGATTCCGCTTGGCTACTATAGCAATATACCGATCATCGGGGGAAGGGGGTAACCCTTGGACGACCGGGCACAGGTCTTCGGACAACTGTTTGATTTGTTTGGAATTGCTTCCATAATTGAGAAATTACCGAATGATCAACGCCAAAGAAAAGAGCGACATCTTTGATTGACTGTCCTGCTTCAATGCATCCGACAGCACGACAGCCCTCACTATCTGTCATTCGTCCTCTTTCAGCCAGAGAAACACGAATATCATAAAAAATAATCCTATAAAAGTTATAAAAACTTTGTATAAGCATTTAAATGCACCTCCTCAAACCCTTCAGAATGCTAGCGTCTTCAACGACTGCCTAGTTAATATATATCCGGACAGTCAATTGTGATTGGCTATAACATACGATATTTGCATAGTGACATCTACATTCGCGGCGATTTTCAGCCAATCAAATTCAAATACGCTTTCGAAAAATGAAAATTTGCATTGAATGCTTAACTTTTGGAAGTCAGTGTAAATTTATCGCATAATATTACATATGAAAAGTGAAAAGATTTCACAATACAATAGTTAATTCTTTTTATGAATTTTATGTGATTTTGATAAATTTATTTGAAAAATATTCAATATCTCGAGAACGGTTTATGCTAGCGTTCTGAAGTTTATGTCAATCGTTTTCTAATGAAACATTACATAAGTAATGATTATTTATGTAACTTTATTGAATGTTTTAATTTTTTTATGATTTTTTCAAAAGTGCATTTCAAAATTTAAGTGGGTTCTGAACATTTGATTATGTCTTAAAAACGATAGGTTTCCAGTATTCACTGATTGTGATTTTTGTACAAAATTTTGTTCGAATCGCTTCATTCGTTCGTGAGATATCGTCTCTCCCTCCCCTACACACACGCGCGCGCACGAACAGAGACATCACCTCAAAAACGTTTGATTCGTGTTCAGGGATGCTTGAAAAGTGCTCTCCCGTCGAAAACTCGGATTCGAATTTTCGATCCCATCACAATACTTTCCTCATATACAGGGTGAGTCGGAATTGTTTTTACAAAAGTAGAGGGGTGATAGCACCCCACCAGACGAGCAATAATTACCATGGAACATAGTGTCGCATTGCACTCTGAGAGGCAGAAGAGAGGCACATCGAACAGCGTCGAGCATGACGCAGTCAGCGCCTCGGACGTCACTGTGTACCTGCCTACGTAGTATCTCCTACGCCAGACACGAACGCAGTTACCGTATGCAAATGTCCAGGGAGCAAAATCAGCATAACTGGCTCCTAGTAGGTTCCGGCGATAGCCAATCAGAGCACACGTTGCCCTGTAAAAACCGGCACAACTTCAACGCTGCAAGTTATTCCCGTGATAACATCGTCCGACACGTTGCGTGAATGCTATGGCGGAGTACACCTACGAGGAATTGGCAGACATGCACCTTCCATACGGTGAAGCCAAAGGGAATGGACGTGCAGCACGAAGCTTGTACGAGCAGCGGTTTCCAACGCGTCGTATTCCCAGTCATCCTACCTTTGCCAGTGTCGATCGACGACTGCGAGAAACCGGGTTGTTCGCCATTGCTAACAGCAATGCAGGACGTTCGGGAATTGCACGAACGCCTGAACTGGAAGAGCGAGTCCTGACGAGATTTACAGCAGCTCCGTCCACCAGTACGTGAGCGGTGGCAGACGAAATGGGTGTTTCTCAGAAAGTGGTGTAGCGTATTTTACACGAGGAACGCATGCACCCCTACCACGTGCAATCTTTGCACCCAGATGATTATCCCCGCCGGATGAATACCGATCCACGATTGCCTGCATTAGTTTTATTTGGCGATGAGGTAACGTTCAGCAGAGAAGGCATTTTCAACATGCACAATCAACATGTGTGGTCTGCCTGTAATCCCCACTGCACAACCCATCTTAAACACTAGCACCGATTTACCGTGAACATCTGGGCAGGTATCCTTGGTGATTACCTGGTCGGTCCGTACATCCTGCCAGACCGTTTGTCTGGCGCAACATACCGTATCTTTTTGGAACACGTGCTGCCCAGTTTATTGCAGGCCGTTGCGCTCCCCATCCAGAGCGACATGTGGTTTATGCACGATGGAGCCCCGGCACACTTTTCCATCACGATCCGGAACTTCTTGAATGCCACATATTCCGCACGCTGGATCGGACGTGGCGGAACTGTGGCGTGACCTCCTCGCTCACCAGACCTCCACCCACTGGACTTTTTCTTCTGGGGCCACATGAAATATTCAGTGTACGAGACGCCTGTGGACTCAGCGGAAGGTCTCGTCGCGCGCATCGTTGTTGCCGCAGACCACATTAACACAACACCCGGAATCTTCGAGAGGGTGCGTCCGAAATTCCTTCGCCGGTGTGAACGGTGCAACGACACGCGTGGTCGCCACTTTGAGCACTTGCTGTGAGTTTGTCGCTGCACAATAAATCTGTTGTGCAACGTTTGGTATCGTTCATTCGCTTTTCCAACACTGGCGTACGTGTAGGTTAGTATTCTAATTTTACTCTTTTCTGCCTCTCTGAGTGCAATGCGACCCTATGTTCCATGGTAATTATTACTCGTCTTGTGGGGTACTATCATCCCCTCTGCTTTTGTGAAACAATTCCGACTCACCCTGTATTATTCTATGTATAAGGAAATTAATAAATTTCATTGACAGTGCATTTTTGACTAGATTATATCGATTACATTCTTCAGGTTTAAACAATATTATTATTGATATATTCGGATATTATTGATATTGTGAGTTTATTACGTCATTGTTTTATTTTGAGAAAAATTGATGAAACTTATATAGTACGCAGTATGGGTAATCTTCTATAAATGCAATTAACATATATTTTGACATATATTGGCATATATAGGATTCAATTACTGCATTCTGGTTAAAAGATTACGGGGATTATTGATATTTTCAATTTATTACGTCATCTGTTTTATTTCGATAAATAACACTCTAAGACAAAAAATTCGACACTCTCCGTAAAATAATCCGATATTAATGAAACTGTACATGCAAACACCTGTCGAATGAATATGCAAATGATCAAAAATTCGCAGTCAATGAATAAATAGTCGGAACTACGGCGCATTAAAACTGAGCCCCATGGTGGTGTATAAGGTGCGAACCTCGCTTTCAGGAACAAAACGTGCAGTGGATATCGATTGCGTTTACGTACCTTGATTGTAACAATGCCTCGATGGCGAATTCGCGGCCACTACGAGCATATGAAGAAGTTTGAAAGACTGCGTGCGGTTGGGCTGCATGAGGCTAGGTGGACACACAGACGAATCGCTCGGTATTTAGGTAGGAGCAATGCAGAAATTAGACGATGTTGGCAGGAATAGGTCAGGAATGACAGATTTCAGCGGGTAGCGGACGGCCTAGAGCGACGACAGAACGGGAAGATAGAGCGATTGTCAGCCCAGCTGTGACAGCACGAGATTCGTTGTTTTCATCCATCCAACATGTGACAAATAAGGAAGTGACCGCCCGGACCATTAATGGAAGACTATGGGAGCGAAATCTATACTCGCGGCGCCCATTACGCTGCCTACTACTGACCAGTATGCACCGTCAACAGCGATTGCAATGGTGCTGGGCTCGATCAACGCGAAATTGTTCGGATTGGGAACGAATTGTCTTCAGTGATGAGTTCCGTTTCGAACTGAGTCCCAACGACCAACACAGACGTGTCTGAAGACAGCCCAGACATTGCCAGGATCCTGCTTTTACTGTCACATGCCACACGACCCGACAATAGGGAGTTATGGTCTGGGGTGCCTTTTCGTTAGATAGCTGGACCCCTTTGATAGCCCTCCGTGGCACAAGCACAGCGGTACGTTGCCTACAATCTACGACCCGTTGTATTGCTATTCCTTTCACGATACCCCGGTCTAACTTTTCAGCAAGATAATGCCAGGCCACACACGGCACGCCTTTATTGATTGTCTGCGTGCTTACGGCACACTTTCTTGGTCAGCCAGATCCCCAGATCTCTCGCCTATTGAGCACATTTGGGCTAAGATGAGGCGTCGCCTGCGACCATCCCAGAATGTAGACGAATTAGCTCGTCAATTGTAGGTCATTTGGAACGACATCCCTCAGAACACCATCCGGCAACTTTATGCATCTATGCTACGTCAGGTAACAGCTTGTATCAAGACCAGAGGTGGAGCAACGCCATATTGACGTGCCCACTTTGTGTAGATCGTTCAGTGCAATAAATCATCCAATTGTTTTGAAATTCTAATCATTTCTTTTACTGTACATCTACATTACACGTACCAAATTTTGTCTCATTTGGATAATTCTTTCTTGGTGGGTCGATTTTTTTTTGTCTTAAGAGTGTATTTTGGAATCTCATATGTTATAGTACAGGCAATCTTTACGGAGGTTATTGATATTTTCAATTTATTTCGTCCTCTGTTTTATTTTGGCAAATTTTTTTGAAATACATATTGTAATACGGGTAATCTTCAACAACAATAACAGGCATATCTTCTAATCTACGACAATATAAGAAGTACGGGTTCTACACAATTCTTCCTACACAATACTTCCTACACAATTTCAGCGCATTCCTGTTGGCATATATCGAAATCAATTACGGCCTTCAGGTTTAAAGATTACGGGATTATTGATATTTTTAATTTATTGTCATCTGTTTTAATTTGGGCAAAGATTTTAGAAACTCATGTGTTGTAGTATGTGTAATCTTCTACTAATGCACGGGTATATCTTCCAATATTCGTGAATATACGTAGTACGGATCCCATACAATTTTAACGCTTTTGTTTTACATATATTGATTCATCTTCATATTTTTTGTAAATTTGTTTACAAACGCGACCAGGATGTTTTATTCTTCAGATATGCCCGGGAAGATAATTTTGTATAGCGAGAACAGAGATTCTTAAAAATTTTGTAGGAGCGTTAACTTAAATATTTGAATAGAATATTTTGATTAACAATGCCATAATGCTAGTATACTATAGAAATTTACACATGATTGTGAATTTTAAGTTTATATTATATACTCCGTTCGAAGAACGGGTATACTGATAGTATAAAATAAATTTTAATCAGACACAAAATTGATCCCAATTGAGAATGTAAGCAGATTCATTTCAAAACAGTCCTACATAATAAAATATGTTTGTTTATCTGTCTGTCTGTTTGTCGTCTGTAACGTCAAAATCTAAGCTTAGAACAGCCGCGAAATTCAGTGCCAAACCTCGAGACAATTTTTTAAAAATTCGAATTAGTTTTATAGTTATTTGACATTTAGAGTTTATACAAAAATAAGTAAAACTAGTTTATTTGATCCTGTCAAAAATAAGAAAACTAAAACTAATAAGTTTTATTTTGTTTGAAAATGTATGGCACTTCGTGTCGAAAATAGTTATTTTAATCGAATATTGGATAAGTTAGGTTCTGTCCAATTGCTGATATTTTCTGTCTTTCTAACCCAAACCTTCTGACCTACACGAAGGTGTAAGGTATCAGTTTGGACGGACGGGAAAGTACAACCTCATTTAGACTTGAACGCAATGGACGTGGCATTCACAGGGACCGCACTCTCCTTTCCTACCACCAACCTCTTGGAAGGACTTTCAGATCTACAAGTTTAATGTACCGTTGCTACGCATATACACACTTTACTGACTGTGGTGTGGATGGAAATGAAAAGGCGAACCTCTTGGCGAAAAAAGGTGCCGCTGTCCATCAAAAACGAAACCCATTAATGACTTTTCATTCTGCAAAACGTCTAATTAAGTAAATAATCTGCAACCTCATGACCCCTCATTTAATGTTTCGTCTCCTTAGCCCCATAAGCGCGGACTTCAGATCTTTAGGAACTATTGTTCCAAAATATGTAACTTTGCATAACAGTCCCCCTTACTCAATTGCATAATCGCTATCAAGTTCAAAAATTCAAAATTCACCCACTGGATAACAACATGGCGTCCTTGAAACAAAATGAAATAAATTTTTGTGTGGGCTTTTGTACAACGCCCAGATGATTCATTTGATGATACAAGCGCATGCGAATGCCACTGAATATTAATGAAACGCCAATTCTAGTCTCTTCCGATTACTTTTAAATGAATAACATTTTTATAATGGATTCCATTTAATTGACAAATGAGTACCCGTCAAAAATCAAGAGAGAATTTTTATTCACTGTAAGTTAAAAAACGTAAATAATCTTTAAGTTTGATTGCTTTTATGACGTAGATATCTTCAAAAATAATATTTTTAGTACAAATTTTATTTAATATTATTTAACTTTGTAGAACAACTACCAAATTATCCATTAAATCGGTTTTGATATTATCTTCCTCGAGTGACAGAAGAATAATTACAGATGCGCTAAGTGTCGGTTTGGCATAACTGTACGCTTACGAAGAAACTTCAGTGAACATATGGAACTTTTACTCTGGTTTAAGATTCAGTTAATGAATTGATAGTTATCAAAATCGCCAAAAATAATTTGTATAAAGTACTAATTATTTCAAAAACTTATTTTAAAATAATATAATGTCCTACATTATTAAAAGCGAATAGCATAAACAAACCCAAATTGTCGAATATGTACCGGTACCTAATGTACCGGTTTCAGAATAAAGCCACTATATTCACAGAACAAAACATTTATTATGTACACATATTTACACTTTTAAATACAGATTTTTATTCATTTTAGCGGACGTGCTTTCCATCCGCACACATCTCGCTTCTTCCCCCGACACACTCTTTTCTGTGCATCGCCTTCTGCGTATGCAGAGTTCTCGTTTTTTGGCGAAGTCCCTTACGCTACACTAATTAACTTATATTTCGCGCAACTCTAAATCGACAATTATCAATAATGATAGTATCCGCAATAAGAAATATAGTTCATATATTAAAATATATTAATAATTAATTTATCAATTTGGCGCCATTTACGTTAATTTAGCGTCATTTTTATAATTTTGACGATATTTTCGTCAATCTAAGGCGAAATACCGCCACATTGACGATATTTCGCTAAAAGAGTCACTAATTTCGTCAAATTTATCGCCAATCGTTACAGACAAACGCAGAAAAGAGCTTTTCTTACATATAAATGGCTATTGGCGAATTGTTAGGCGTCAAAATAAAAAACTAATACCCAAAATATCTTCTCGCGTGAATGAAACGAACTAGATCCACGAGCATGATGTTAACAAATTTGTCGTATAATATTACATATGAAAAGTGTAAATATTTCACAATAGTTATTTAACTAATTAATTTGCGTTTTCTTTTATAAATGTATTTGAAGAATGTGCAATATCTAAAGAACGGTTTATGCTAGCGTTCTCTAGTTCATGTCATTCGATTTTCATTTTCTAATGAAAAATTACATACAAAATATTTATTTACATAACATTATTAAAGGTTCTGAATTTTGATGACTTTTCAAAATTTCATTCGAAAATTTGTGGGTCTTCCGAACTTTCGATTGCGTTTAAAATCAAGAGGATTCCAGTATGGATTGTAATATTTGTACTAAATTTCGTTCGAAACACTCCGTTCGTTCACATACATCACCTCAAAACGTTCGATTAAAGTTCAGGGATGCTTGAAACGTACTCTTTCGTCGAAAAATCGAATTTGAGTTTTCGAACCCGTTCCAATACTTTCCCTTTACATTATACTACGTACATAGTGAAATTAAAAATCGTTGGCTCAAAGCTATTTTTTGGAGGGTTAAATATTGTGAACAGACAAACAACAAATTTTCAATTACATATATATAAATTTATATACTACTGTTCACAACATATTCAACGGAAACCTCCAGGGACCAATTAGTCTTTTTAAATCCGTGATAAACTGTACTTTGATTAGAAAAGAGTAATCAAAATCCGCCAGGTGTTTGACTTGGTCTTCTGCAATTATTTATCGGCTTTAATACAGTTAGAGCGAAAGGTGCTAGAAGCAGCAACTTTTCCAATTAGTTCCGGAGCTAATCACACAAAACTCGCTCTTCGTACCAAGCAGCGTGCACTAAGAAAAAAAAATTCAAAGGATTGGTTATATTATGGAACAATAAAAAAGAAAGGGAAAAGTGTGGTGTAACACGAACTTTCATATTAAACAATTACTTCCCATTCCGATGAAAACGAGAAAAAAACTTTGAATTTCAGTTAGGGATGTGAAGGGAGATAATAGAGTGGAAAGTTTATATAACTTTCAAACTAAGTGGTTAGATATTTCTTTGATGAATCGAGGACGTTTCGGAAATCCTCGCTCCATTCTTATAATTAGATTTGTTTTAAATTCTTGTTTGCTAAGCATAGAAACTTGAACCAGTTCAAACAAATTCACGAACCAGATATGATTTTAATAAGTACCATACATACACTTTGTGCGTAGGTTAAGGAGAACTTGAGCAACGCATACAAGTACAAATAATAAAAATCTGATGTGGGCAGCACATGACTTTCCCTGCAGACTTATATCCACATTCTCTTTATTTTAATTAAATTTAATTCACTTTTAATTCAATTTTCGTTTTCATTTGGTAACTGGACTTATTTTCAAAGTTGTCGTAGAAAAAATACTAAAAAACTAAAATATCTCGAGAAAGGCTAGTCCTAGTGTAATGGAGTTGGTCTTATTCTTTTCTTCGTTAAAAATTACGTATTAAACAAGCATATAATGGATATATTTGAGCATACGTAGTTTTCTATTTTAGATTTTTGCGGGACATTTTGCAAAAAAAAAAGACAGGTTATTTTTTTTTCCGAATCGTACCAAAATCTAATCAGCACCAGGAAGACCCACAAGTGACTTATTTACTGAATTTTGTGAAATTCGGTCCATTAGTTTTTCATCTAGAGTGGATACAGGCTTTTGCTGGCCATTTCGCAAAAAAAGGCGGGTTCTTTTATCCCAAATCGTGCCCCAAACTAATCAGCACTAGGTTCGCCTACAAGTGACTTACCTACCAAATTTTATGAAATTCAGTCAATTAGTTTTTTAGTTAGAGTGGATACAATTTTTGCACAGACAGACACACACACAGACGTCACGCTAGAAATAGTTTTATCGTATTCTAGAGGTCTCGAAACGTGTATATCCGTCGAAAACACGAGCGGTGATTTTCGGCATGATTCCAATACTTTCCCTATACATTACCATGTATTGCAGGGAAAGTAACAATAATGTAGAATATAGCTGTTTCGAGGATACGGTTGGACCCCCTTCGTCAGTGCAGGAGAACCAACAAAACCGAAGTTAAAAGAGGAATTCCTCTTTTGTGTTTATTTTTAACATAACTTATATAATATGCACTGAACTGCCTAGGTATCAAAATCATCGATCACTTCCACTATAGCTAGAATCTTGGTTTTGTTGCCGTTTCAGTTTCGAGTCCAAGGGAAGAGTTGAAAACTCGAATTAGGGGTGACGATGCAAAGAGATAGTCAAAACACTTTTCAAAATGATCGAACTCTTCGACACTAGCGAGGATCTTGGTTTCGGTCTTATTCGATCAGTTACAGAGTGTCAGTAATAGAGATGACATGAGATTTTTAAAAAATGTGCACCACTTTACCTCTAAAAAGTAATAAATATCAAATTTGATATCATTCGCTGCTAACAATTAAAACTGGAAGAAAGAAGTAACTTTACAAATGCAACGCTATATAATTTTTCTAATTGTTATAAATCGTTTCACAGTAATTAAGTTGCTTTGTTACATGGAAATGATACTGAAGGTATTCACGAGTCAGAAATAATAAATACACAATTCTATATACTCCAGCTGCCAATCAGGAAAATTACACAATTAAATAGTCGGGCGCGGTGGCCCAGTGGTTAGCGCGCTGGAATTGCACTCGGTAGGCCCGGGTTCGTTTCTCTCCGCTGCCCAAACTGCCGTGTTCACGCGGAGTACGATCACGTTAAACATGTGGGTCTGTAAGTCCTTTCGAGAGATTGGTGGTAGGGGAAGAAGGGTACGGTCCTTCTGGATGCCTCCCTCACTGGGTTCCGGCCTAAGTGGCTCTTCCCGGCCGTCCAAACGGTTACCTTACACCTTTCTGGTAGGTCGGACGGTCTGGGTCTCAACAACAACAATTAAATAGTCATGCTATCCTTTCGAAACCCATGTATTCCAAAATCCCCATGTATTCCAGAATATTTACACAAATAAAATCCTTATGCTACAAGGTGCAATTTGATCTTGAAAATTTAATGTTTTCGATTATAATATCACGATTGAAAGAACAAGCTCACTCAGTAGGAAACGAAAAACTTTATCACGCAGCATTTCAGGAAACTTGTACTTTTTAGAATATAATCATTCGCAGTCTAACAACGTGCCGTCAGATATAAGTCCGGCACAGTTGATGAAAATTGCTTTCACGTATCAATCATAACTTCAATTATTTAAAATTTTTTATACTTTATTGTAGAATAGAAACATTACGTTTGATAAACAAGGACACCTTGTACGAAACAGGAAATCTTGGAGCCGTGGAACAAAAAGCCAACATACAAATGGGAAGATCAAGGTTAAAAATGTATTCGCGGTTGTTTATGTTGGCGCTGCTAAGAAGTAACTGCTGTGGTCAGCATGGGTTTGGATATAGTAGTCGCCTTTCTCTACAAAATCTGGGGGCTAACAAAAATAAGAACCAAATGATTTCGTAGTTTAAAAATGGATTTCAATGAAGTTTTCTAAGAAACATGCACCTATTAAGAAGTAGTGGCGTCGTCCAACAAAAGTCGTAGAACAAAAACATTCACATTTTGGCGAAAATTTCGAAACGCCAACGATAAATAAAATGTTGTTCAAGGATATATATATATATATATATATATATATATATATATATATATATAAAAGTTTTAAGGGTAAAAATGTAGTTATCGAAATCTTATTTCAGGGGGTAATGATGACCAAAATTCGAATTATTAACCTTTTGCTTACGGGTGGGACAGCTTCAATCCCAAACGAAGAACCTATTAAAAAGACAGGTATTTGACATACCCTATCCCCAGCAGTTCGATTCCCCTTTGCAGGTATTGCAGTCCATGGACGCCAATGTCTGCAAAGGTGGGTCGAACTGTTTGGGATAGGGTATGTCAAATACCTGTCTTTTTAAGAGGTTCTTCGTTTGGGATTGAAGCTGTCCCACCCGTAAGCAAAAGGTTACGTTAATGCAAAACGCCTGATTTAATGAGACATAAAAACTTGAAATTATGTAATCAGAAGTAACAGGATAAAGAGTTTTCGAATATTTGCAAGGTTGAGCTATAGAATAAAATGCTGAAAGTAATTAAAACAGAAAAAAATTACTCCATAATGCGTAAATATATATTCAGCATCTAATAGCATAAAGGTAGATGATGCTCAGCTGCTTGCCTATCTCTCAGTAGATAATCTAAGCAACCTACAGTTAAGAAATTTGGTACAGTGATAGTTCAGGTCAGTTCTCAAAATATATTGGAGCGATTTTTTTAAACTTGAATTAGATTTTTAGTTATTTTGTGTTGAATCGCAATTTTGAGCTATTTTCACACAATTCGGTTTCATAGCGATCGAAAATATTATGACAGAATTTCCATTATGACATAATCGGAAAAATAGAAAAGCGCTCATTTTAACGAGCTTTGAACTCAATTCATAACAATTATTTCATATTTATTTTATTTTCTTCACATTGAAATATGGATATTTAAATTTATTTCATTTTACATTCTCGCATTGGAGAATTGAAGATTCCTACGATTGCAATTTTTGGCAATAATATGGGGCGATATCTTCGCATTCAAACAATAATGTATAATTACTTTATTTCTGATATTTTATGAATTTCTAAGTGGGTCTGTAAAAGTTGACATTCGCAATTGAGACGAAAAACGCAATTAAGACTGTCCGTTGGCAATCTTTCACACCTCAGCCAGTGCATGCGGTTCTTTTGATTTCGTGACGTCGCAACTGGGAGCATGACGGTTACTATGGGGAACAGTGACGCATTTTAAAGCTGTTGTTAAATCGCATTGTGTAATTAGCATGGGAGCGATCGCTTATTTAGGACCCGGGCGACATTCTAGTATAGTAATAAATATTTCTATTTAGTATGGTAAATAATACGCTGGATAAAATAAATTTCTGCTTTTAATCCCGGGGAGCACCTGAAAAATTTTCTAATCAATTATAAAACAAGTGCAATAAACTTATTCAAAAAGTCGTTTTGACACACCTCTAATAAGAGAAGCCTTTAATAAAATATACCTCTAATAAAAGATATTTTTGAATACTATAATTTAAAGTCATGTTCACATCGTTTAAAACGACTACTCTAACTAAAATTTACTAAAATAAAAGATTTTAACCAAATTTAAAAATATCGAAAGAAAATCTTGAAATTGTGTTAAAAAACATATGTGTTTAAATGAATGCATAATCGGTATGTCCCCCTTATTCAGAAAATAATAATTGAACTAGCACCTCGCGATTTTTTCTAAAATGTAGCATTCGATCCAAGAAATTACAGGAAACTTCAAAAATATTCAATATATTTTCAAATATGTTCGAAAAACCTCTAAAAATGGCGGTAGGGGTGGGGGAATCGACCCCGTCCTAAAACACCTATCTCCTTATACAATTTTCGTAACAAGATCTCTATTTTGTTCAAATTACTGCTAAATATATTTCAAAGAACTACGTGTGTCAAAATTTTGAAAACGGCCATAGCTTTTTATACGAATTTTCAAAGTTTTTTTAATACAATTTTGAAGTTAAAATTCCATTTTCTTTACCATTCATCTTTAAAATCTAACATTTCATCGTTGCAAATATTGTTGCTATTTCAAAATAAATAAATAAATAAATAAAATAAAAGATATTTCAGTCATTTAAACAATTAAAAATAATTTTATTATCTAGAGCGTTAATTCATGCAGTTAGAGAGACCTTTATCCACGTGACTTAATCTATTGTTGAGACTTTCGTTATCGTTGGTTCTCGATGTCAAGTGATTGAGTCTTTTAGAGAAAAAAAAAATTGCAATTTGTATTCGACGATCGGTTCAGAAGAGTATTGGAAATATAAAAACTACGTTGTTTGCTTACACTAGTACAATTGGTCTAATTGGGATACGATTGTTGAAACTGCGATTTCATCCGTCGTAGGTCCAAAATTCTGATCATAACTCCCATATTCTTTCATCGACATTTTGATCTATCTTAGCCCGTGCAGCTCCCATTAACATGGAACTTTCACCTTTATTTAAGGGGAATTACGCACGTTGTGTGGGTGTACACGGATTGTATGAACATTTTACTCTTCTTTAGGGCCATCACACTTGCTGAGCGGTTTAACATCTCAAATAACAGTTAGAGCGTAAATGTTACTATCTGTTAGGAACAGAGTCTCATCAAGTGACGGGTTTCGATTTATATTGTATCCATCAAGGGAATTTGCGTATTATATTCGCCGATCTATTGGAAATATAAAAACCATGTTGTTTGTGGAAGACAGTGCAATTGCTCTAATTGTGCCATGATTGCTGAAATTGCGATTTAATTTATATCCAATGAACCCCATTCGACCTGCTTACACTAAATTTAGACTCACTTTTGCGCCCGCGCAGGAAGGGGTGCGGGAGCCGAAGTTCCCTTTTAAAATCTTCGTTTTTATCTATATTAGCGACTTTTAATCCGATTTTAAAGCAATTTTTATGTTGTATTTTCTATTCTGCAATGGACCCACTCGACTTGTTCATGCTAAATTTCGACCCACTTTTGTTGCTTTGGGACTGGTGCGTCCGCGCAGCGTACGCAAAATTTGCAATAAAACAGATTGCTATAAAACTGGTTGCTATATTTATTGATCGCTGGTGAGCAAAGGCCGCAAGCCTTACTATTAAAATCCATATCAGTATGTCCTCCTTGTTCCGAAGCCAATAATTATCCCAGCACCTCGCGGTTCTTTCTAAAATATAGCATTAGATCCGAGAAGTTGCAGGAAACTTTCGAAAATTCGAAAAAGTCAATAGATTTTTGACTATGTTCAGAAAATCTCTAAAATGAGGATGGGTTGGAGTGGGGGGAGAGAATCGACCCCGTTTTTAAAAACCGTATCTCCATTTTCAATTTTCGATCTGCCACCACGAATTTTTTTAAACGGGAATTAAATGCGTTTCAACGACAGCTGAGGAGCCAGAATTTCGAATAATTCGATAGCTTTTTTTTCACAGATTTTCAAAAGGAAGTCAAATTCCAAATATTTCGGAAAAATCTCCCACTCGACATGCTTACGCTAAACTTTGACCCACGTTGCTTTCTTTGCGACTTTTGCGCTCGCTCCGCAAGGTGCAGAACGTACTAAAAGAATAATTGCTATAAAATCTGGTTGCTATATTTAGTGACCGCTGGCAGGCAAAGCCCGCTAGTTTATATGATAATTACCAATGGTTGTATCTTTCTATACCCCCCCCCCCACACACACACACAGAGAAGTCCACTGGTGACCTAGAAGGCTGAATTTTTGCTCATTTACAGTATTGTCCATGAAATAGAATCTAACGAGACGGGATTTTTGATATCTCTCCTCTGCGGGTGGGAAAATGAGAGGTTTTGAAAGGGCTTTTCAGATCTTCCAGAACCTACATTCTCCTATCGCTGATATAGAAGAATAAACTTTTGAATACAAATAGTATAATCTCCTAGCTTAAAGCATTCAAATAATTGCCCCATCCTCCGACCGGAGAGGGAAAAAAATGGGGCTGTTCGAAAAGTATTTCCAGATTATTCCGAAGCCCCCAGTAGTCTAGAAGGATGAATTTTTGCATACTTATGGTATCAAACATGGGGGCAAAAGCAAGTCGGGTTTTCATTTTTTCACCAGAGAGGACAAAATAGGAGCTAAAAGCTTTTGTAGACCCATCAAAAGACCCCTGGTAACCTCCCTAGTAGCATTTAATATTGGGTCAGTGCTGAACCAATATTGTATATCTTGGCATTACATTGGAAATATTTCCAATGTAATCCCAATATTGGCCAACTATTAGGGTTACATTAGTCTCCAATATTGGCTAAGTATTTTCATTACAATAGCACCCCATTATTGGTGTTACATTAGAAATATTTCCAACGAAAAGTCAATATTGGCGTAATTGTCCCAATATTTTAAGCAAAATTGGGCCAATTCCGTCAAAATGTCCACTTTTTACTTTCCCTGCAATACATGGTAATGTATAGGGAAAGTATTGGAATCATGCCGAAAATCGCAACTCGAGTTTTCGACGGATCTACACGTTTCGAGACCTCTAGAATACGAAAAAACCATTTTTAGCGTGACGTCTGTGTGTGTGTCTGTGTGTCTGTCTGTCTGTGTATCTGTCTGTCTGTGCGTCTGTGTGTCTGTCTGTCTGTCTGTCTGTGCAGATTTTGTATCCACTCTAACTAAAAAACTAATGGACCGAATTTCACAAAATTTTGTAGGTAAGTCACTTGTGGATGGGGCTGGTGCTGATTAGTTTTGGGTACGATTCGAAATAAAAGAACCCGTCTTTTTTTGCGAAATGGCCCGCAAAAGCTTGTATCCACTCTAGCTGGAAAACAAATGGACCGAATTTCGCAAAATTCGGTAGATGAGTCACGTATAGGTCACCCTGGTGCTGATTAGATTTTGGTACGATTCAGATAAAAATAACCTGCCTTTTTTTGCAGAATGGCCCGCAAAAATTGTCAAAATCTAAACTAAAAAGCTACGTATGCTCAAATATATCCATTAAATGCTTGATTAATTCGTAATTTTTAACGAAGAAAAGAATTAGACCAACCCCATTACACTAGGACTATCCGTTCTCGAGATATTTTAGTTTTTCGTACTTTCCCTACACCACCTTTGAAAATAAGCCCGATTACCGAATGAGAACGAAAATTGAATAAAAGTGAAATACATTTAATTAAAATAAAGAGAACGTTAATATAAGTCTGCAGGGAAAGTCATGTGCTGCCCACATCAGATTTTTACTTTCCCTGCAATACATGGTAATGTATAGGGAAAGTATTGGTATCATGCCGAAAATCGCAACTCGAGTTTTGGACGGATCTACACGTTTCGAGACCTCTAGATTACGAAAAAACTATTTTTAACGTGACGTCTGTGTGTGTGTCTGTGTGTCTGTCTGTCTGTGTGTCTGTCTGTCTGTGCAGATTTTGTATCCACTCTAACTAAAAAACTAATGGACCGAATTTCACAAAATTTGGTAGGTAAGTCACTTGTGAGCGAGTCTGGTGCTGATTAGTTTTGGGTACGATTTGGAATAAAAGAACCCGCCTTTTCTTGCGAAATGGCCCGCAAAAGCTTGTATCCACTCTAACTGAAAAACTACTGGACTGAATTTCACAAAATTCGGTAGATTAGTCACTTGTGGGTTACTCTGGTGCTGATTAGATTTTGGTACGATTCGGAAAAAAATAACCTGCCTTTTTCTGCAAAATGGCCTGCAAAAATCGTCAAAATCTAAACTAAAGAACTAGGTATACTCAAATATATCCATTAAATGCTCGTTCAATACGTAATTTTTAACGACGAAAATAATAAGACCAACCCCATTACACTAGGACTAGCCGTTCTCGAGATATTTTAGTGTCCGTATTTTCTCTACGCCACCTTTGAAAATAAGTCCGGTTACCGAATGAGAACGAAAATTGAATTAAAAGTGAAATAAATTTAATTAAAATAAAGATAACGTTAATATAAGTCTGCAGGGAAAGTCATGTGCTGCTCACATCAGATTTTTACTTTCCCTGCAATACATGGTAATATATAGGGAAAGTATTGGAATCATGCCGAAAATCGCAACTCGAGTTTTCGACGGATCTACACGTTTCGAGACCTCTAGAATACGAAAAAACCATTTTTAGCGTGACGTCTGTGTGTGTGTCTGTCTGTGCAGATTTTGTATCCACTCTAACTAAAAAACTAATGGACCGAATTTCACAAAATTTTGAAGGTAAGTCACTTGTGGGCGGGGCTGGTGCTGATTAGTTTTGGGTACGATTCGGAATAAAAGAACCCGCCTTTGTTGTGAAATGGCCCGCAAAAGCTTGTATCCACTGTAGCTGAAAAACTAATGAACCGAATTTCACAAAATTCGGTAGATAAGTCACGTATAGGTCACCCTGGTGCTGATTAGATTTTGGTACGATTCAGAAAAAAATAACCTGCCTTTTTTTGCAGAATGGCCCGCAAAAATCGTCCAAATCTAAACTAAAGAACTACGTATGCTCAAATATAGCCATTAAATGCTTGTTTAATACGTAATTTTAAGCGAAGAAAATAATAAGACCAACCCCATTACATTAGGACTAGCCGTTCTCGAGATATTTTAGTTTTTCGTATTTTCTCTACGCCACCTTTGAAAATAAGTCCGGTTACCGAATGAGAACGAAAATTGAATTAAAAGTGAAATAAATTTAATTAAAATAAAGAGAACATGGATATAAGTCTGCAGGGAAAATCATGTGCAGCCCACATCAGATTTTTACTTTCCCTGCAATACATGGTAATGTATAGGGAAAGTATTGGAATCATGTCGAAAATCGCAACTCGAGTTTTCGACGGATCTACACGTTTCGAGACCTCTAGAATACGAAAAAACTATTTTTAGCGTGACGTCTGTGTGTGTGTCTGTCTGTGTGTCTGTCTGCGTGTCTGTCTGTCTGTCCGTGTGTCCGTGCAATGTATGTATTCACTCTAACTCAAAAACTTATGGACCGAATTTCATAAAATTTGGTAGGTAAATCACTTAGGTATGACCCTGGTGCTGATTAGTTTTTGGTACGATTCGTGAAAACAGAACCCGCCTCTTTTTGAGAAATGGCCCGTCAAAATTTCATGCATCCACTCTAGCTAAAATGCTAATTGGCCAAATTTCACAAAATTTGGTAGATAAGTTACTTGTACAATACTCTGGCACTGATTAGATTTTGGTATTAATCGGAAAAGAACAGCCTGCCTTTTTTTTACGAAATGGCCCGCAAAAATGTCATGTATCCACTCTAGCTAAAATAATAATTGGCCAAATTTAACAAAATTTGGTAGATAAGTTACTTGTAGAATACTCTGGTGCTGATTAGATTTTGGTGTTATTCGGAAAAGAACAACCTGCCTTTTCTTACGAAATGGCCCTCAAAAATCGCCAAAATTAAAAAAAAAGCTACGTATGTTCAAATATATCTATTAAATGCTTGTTTTATACGTAAATTTTGATGAGGAAAAGAATAAAAATAACTCTAGGACTAACCGTTCTCGAGATATTTGAGATTTTTCGCATTTAGTTATGCCACTTTTGGAAAAAAGTTCAATTACCAAATAAAAACAAAAATTGAATGAAAAATGCAAATTTAGTGTTATTTGGTTCAATTAAACTCAATGAAGTATTAAAGAAATAAAGAACATATGAATTTCGGTCTGCAGGGAAAGTCATGTGCTGACCACATCAGATTTTTCATATTGGTCCCATATTTCCAATATTGGCGGCTGCCAATATTGGACCAATATTGGATTGCTACTAGGGCTAGAATGATTAAACTTTGCAGATTTATAGTATCGACCATGAAACAGAATCTGAAGCCCAGTTTCGAGTAAGGCGACTATTTTTGACGCTAAGCGCCATACAGCGTTAAACAAAATAAAAGTTATTAAATAAAAGTTTCAACTAATTTTTTTATTATTAGTTTTCCTGTCTCTGACAAGCTTAACTACAAGTCCTATTTCAAACATTCATCTTACAAAGACATCGGCGTATTTTAAAATTCCTTTTGTTTTTATAGAATTATTTCGCGTTCTTGTATATTCAAAGTGAAGAAGCATTTAGGCGGAATCAACAATCCATTCTCTAAAAGAAACAATGAGTCAGCAAGGAGCACAACTCCAGTCAGTCGGGCATCTGCAGCATCTGCCAGGATTCGTTTTGTTTTGTGATCGCATTTTTAAAAGAAAAGATACTCAATGAAAAAGAACTGCATGCCGATTCTCAGCAAAATCAAAGTAAACATATATATATTATATATAAAGTACTTAATAATAAATTTGTGTGGTGCCATTTTAATGTTTTTTCTAAAATACATAAGAAATTTGGCTTGTATAATTAATAGTTACTATAGCTTATTTATATATAAAAGTATGTTTATTTATTCCGTATAGAAATCGACAATTTTTGACATTTTTTTTTCAAATTTGTTATGGGTATTCTCTATCCTACTGCGGGCAAGACTGTTCATGTTTCAAGTTTCTAGTACCATGAGTTGTTGAGATATAAATAAAAACGCAATATTAAACCTTCCATAGAAACAGCATTGCTCAGACAATTATTTTCCAAAAATTTATTTTAGGAAAATTACATCATGCTACTTAGCAACGGAATTTAATCAATTGTATTTTTAAGGTAGAATAATTTTGTTTAATTTATACCATTTAGATAATATAGAAATAGAAATTATTTTTTTACAAATGAAAGGTATAACATTGTGGATTGGGTTTTAACAGCAACGACCTTGGGATATAAATTACGGGAAATATTGATATTTTCAATCTCCTAATTTATCCGATTTATTTTAAATTAACTGCAGTGTGTGTGTGTGTGTGGGGGGGGGGGGCTCTACTAGATTTTATCATATCAGAATGCATTTCTAAATAGCCTGCAATTTGCAAATTTTACAAAAAAATTGAAAAATTTTTATTGTTGCAAAATGATTACAATTATAGCCTATGACCTTCATTTTAAAGACTTGAAAAAAGCTTTAAATTAATATCAAGTTAGACAATGTATCCCCGTGGGGGTAACTTGCTCCTCTTGAGAGGGCTAAAGACGTAACGAACTAAAAAATTGTATCCTGGCTATTTTTTACTACAGTGATTAAAACTATTAAGTTTCGTGATCATTGAACTATTGAAAACACTTTTAAATGCTTAAATTTCGTCCCATGTTGCCATGCTAAAAAATAAAACATTTCAATCAAGTTTAAAATCAAGGCTTCCAGTATTCACGGATTGTAATAATCGCACAAAATTACGTTCAAAACGCTTTATTCGTTCGCGAAACTCGTTCGATTGGAATTTAGGGATGCTTGAAACATCCTCTTCCGTCGAAAATTCGCATTCGAATTTTCGACCACATTACAATATTTTCCCTATACCTGATACTATGAATGTAGGGAAAGTAAAAAAAAATATTCAAAAAATATTTTTACTATCATCAAATATGCAAATGAATTGCAAGTATATGTAGTCAGAAATAAATGAGAATTACTTTTTAGTTTTTGTCACGAACAGTTCTTGAAATATTAGAAATGCTAATTTTTCTCGTGAGGCACTATATCTTTGGAATCAATTGAGTATATCGGAAAAAATTTAGACCGCTTATTCCAATGGATAATTGGCAAAGGCCTACTGAATCTTGACGAGCTCAGATTAGAGTAAGGCGTTATTTTTTTAACATTTTGTTTCCAAAAATGTACATAGAAAGACCACCCATTTTTTCTGAGCTTTGCGCATTCTTAATGGCTACTGGTCATTAAAGGCGACACCGAAACACCTAGTAAAAGTTTTTGATGAATTTTCTGAATATCAACAACATTTTTAGATTTAAGCATAAAAATGTCGATCATTTTAT
Source organism: Amaurobius ferox (assembly GCA_951213105.1). Classification (NCBI taxonomy): domain Eukaryota; kingdom Metazoa; phylum Arthropoda; class Arachnida; order Araneae; family Amaurobiidae; genus Amaurobius; species Amaurobius ferox. Next base: position 136,387,170 of record OX578141.1, read on the forward strand.
AATTCTGTTAATATGCTGGACGAGAAAATGGATTGAATCATATTTCCACACGTGACAAAATGTTTAATTTTCATATTTTTTTTTTGTTCAATCGTTTAAGTTTCCCATTAGCAGCCAAATGATATAAAATCGTGTTTATATTACTTCTGGCTAGTGAATATCTTGACTATCATTTCTACGCGACAATTGAGAAACGATTTTTAATAATTTTTGTTTTAATTGTTTGCAACGAAAGTATAAGAAATAGTGTATTTATTACTTTTGAAACGCAAAGTGACGTGCTATCGACATAAGATTTTTACTTTAATTCCGCTGAGTTAGAGGAAAATATGGTAATAGTAATTTAGACTTGTACTACTTTTTAGCACTTTCCAACATAGTTGAAAAGTGTTTATGACTTTGTTCATTCTATCTGTTCGTTCGCACGATAACTCCAGTAAAAATGACTTTATCAAAATGAAATTTCAGTATGTTATTGAGACGGTCTGTGGGACACATGTAAATGTAAATGAATAATATCATCTAATTAGTTTTTGATTGAACCCGGGTTGAAAAAGTGAAATACACTGAACCCGACCTAACTTTTCAAACATTGTTTAAGCAAAGTTAAAATTCGCAAATTGCTTTGAAAATTTTAGGAAATATTCAAATTATCCCATAAGATATATAAAAAAAATTCAGCAAAATATGTTAGGTAGTTTTTAAATAAAAATTAAAATAATAATTGCACCGATATTATATAAAGAGATCACGTGACCCACTTCAAAATAAAATATGGCATCCATCAACTTGTGTCAAAATCGTGATTTTGAAAGATCTTTTTAAATTATATTTAGTGTTGCATCCGTCCTAAAACCACCTTATTTTTTATTTTTTTTTCTGTGCATCTATATACTGTACCAACGCATATTTTTGAGTTTAAATGAACAACGTCTGCGTTAAAGGCGGCTCAAAGAGCTCACGAAACGGTCTCATCGAACGGCAGCGAGTAGAGGGCGAAATCCCGAGTATAGATTATAAAAACATAAATTTTATAATCCATATTCGGGAAATATATTTGATTTTATAATCTATACTGGAACCCCCTAGTATAGATTATGAATACAAGTTTATTAAAATTTGTGGTAAAATAGCGATTTTAATTGCAATTTTATTTAGAAATGAATGAGTTCTAATTTACAGAACGACAACGTGTCCCAATTTTGCGCCCAGGACTTTTTTTCCCAAATAAAATAATTTAACACCGTTTTTCGGAAAAAACGTTAATTCTAAGCTTTTTAAAAACGGGAAGTTTCTGTCGAATGCTCGGCAGCAATAACTCACCTTAAGGGTCGTATTAATGACGCAATGAAGTTAAGAGCATGAAACACAGCCAATCGGGCGTCCACAATCTTTGCCAAGAAGAGTTTATTGATACTTTTCAACGACGTTCTGGAGGACTTGTATATTTGTTTTAGGTCAGGTTAAAAACATAAAAACCTTTGGGTTATTAACATTCATAATTTTCATGTTCCTGGCAAGTTTTAAAATAGCATAAATTATCTTTTCAGATCTTCGATATATGACCTAATAAAAAAACAACGTTCAGTTAGCTTATAAATCATCATAGGCAAAGCTATAGGGAAGAGCCATTAAACATCACTGCAAAAACGTGTCATGAACTAATACAAGGCTGAGTTCATATAAAAATATGAAACTAGCATACATTCCGGCGTTGCCCGAGATAATACTGAAATAAAATTTACTCTGACATATTTTAGTTTTAAGGTAGTTTTCGAGAATGAAAATTACACATATTTTAGTGTGACTGAATAAAGAAACAACTTTTACATATTTTAAATGGAAATTCTTATACTTCAACATTTGCATGCTGCTAATACTGAAATATTACTGTTTTATTAATATATATTTGGTATCATATTTTAAACATATGATTTCAAAGATGTATCGTAGCTCTGAAACTAAATAACAGTTTACTATCCGCAAGATTATTTTTTAAGTAAAATCATCAAAAAACAATTTTTTGTATTACAGTGAAACTATTTAATTCTGCTATGAACTAAACTTAAAACATTTGAAAATATTTTGCGAATTTTTTGTTTTTGGAAAATCATAAATTGCAATTTTTTAATTTTTTTTTAAAAAATCAGACAGAATATGTTTTATTATATTTTATCTTTAGTACACGTTAACTTATTAGTTTAACATATATATTGATTTCCACGCGAATCAGATAACTTTTTTTTGTAATAATGCGAACAGATACAAAAATTTGAAAGAGAAAAATCTATTTAGCACTAGAAAGACGGAAGAGGTCATTTTGACCGCATAACTACTTTGAGAAACGATTCCTCCAAACCGGCTAATCCCAGCCTATTGAAATTTCATGGCTTTTCTTATTTTCTTAAAGTTATTGAAAACACTGAAGAAAATTATTCTAGGTTTTATAATAAGAGAACAAATCAACGATCTTCCTAGAACGACGGCAGCGGTCAAAGTAGTTACGCGGTCAAAATGACCGCTTCCGTCGTTCTAGTGTTACAGAAACCTCAAATTTGGGAAAATTGTAAAGTATACAAATGCACCTTTTATCTTTGTATGAATTTACGTCTAATTTTGACGCCGTTTGGTTTAAATTAACCCTATAAATGTATGTTTTTAATTTAAATTGAAAAATCAGTGTTTTGAAGGTCAAAAACTACTATCTCCTTTTATATATGCTCTTCATAAAACTTAACAAACCAATGAAAAAATTATATAAGTCGGTTGTTCTTTTTAACACTTTACAACAAAGTTGAAAAGTGTTTATGACTTTGTTCATTCTGTCTGTCTGTCTGTCTGTCCGTTAGCAAGATAACTGCCGTAAAAATGACTTAATCAAAATGAAATTTTAGTATGTTGTTCAGACGGTCTGTAGGACCTATGGGAATATAAATGAATAATATCACCCAATTAGTTTTGGATTGAACCCGGGTTGAAAAAATGAAATACATTGAACCCTATGGGACCTAATTTTTCAAACATTTTTTAAGCGGATTTAAAATTCACAAATTGCTTCGAAAATTTTAGGTAATATTAAAATTGTTCCATAAAATATATAAAAAAAAATTCAGCGAAATATATTCAGTAGTTTTTTAAATAAAAATTAAAATAATAATAACACCTCTTATATTAAGCGATCACGTGTCCATGATATGAAACGATCACATGACCCACTTCAAAATGATATATGGCATCCATTTTGTGTCAAAATCGTGATTTTTAAAGTTCTTTTTAATTCATATTGAGTGTTGTTAATTCATATTGAGTGTTGTTTATTTTTGCTTAAATTCTTTGCATCTACATACTGAAACAACGCAATGACAATATATTTGAGTTTAAATGCTCATCTAAATTTGATTATTTCTACAACTAAGCCTATTTTTCACCTATGTAAAATGTAAACAGCAAAATATGTAGAATGAGTTGTATTAGAATTCCTGTATTTTTTTAACACAAAATAATTTAGTCCATGGAGTCTGCATGGCCTGATATGAATGAAATATTAATTGATTTTATAAAGAGAAGGACGATTTTTTCGATGAAGTTTTAAGCATAGAGTTTAATTACTTGTAGCTCCATGGTCTTAAATAAAATGTTTAAATAAAATAAATTATTATAGTATTGTGATGAATGAAATGAATGGGAGAAAGTTATGAATGAAATCCTGTTTTTATAGAGAGATCCAGGCGTGTTATTTTTTCTATGACGTCATTTGAATTAATTTCAGCTGTTTTGGATGAAGTTTTCAAATATAATAAATTATCGTAGTATTATGATAATTCTAAAACTATTACCGAGGAATGTATAACATTTTAGAGATGTTTAAACCAGGCAATTTATATTTCAATGCCGTCATTTGAATGAAGTTCATTTTTTTCGATGAAGGTTTAAGTTTTCAAATATAGTAAATAATTGCAATATTGTGATAAGTTTCAAAATATTACCGAGGAATGTATTACATTTTAGACTTGTTTAAATAAAATTGCATTGAAGTTGGAAAGTGTTTCATAATCAATGCCTTAAGCATGATTGATCTTTCTTGTTCACCTATGTAAAATGTAAACAGCAAAATATGTAGAATGAGTTGTATTAGAATTCCTGTATTTTTTTAACACAAAATAATTTAGTCCATGGAGTCTGCATGGCTGATATGAATGAAATATTAATTGATTTTATAAAGAGATGGACGATTTTTTTCGATGAAGTTTTAAGCATAGAGTTTAATTATTTGTAGCTCCATGGTCTTAAATAAAATGTTTAAATAAAATAAATTATTATAGTATTGTGATGGATGAAATGAATGGGAGAAAGTTATGAATAAAATCCTGTTTTTATAGAGAGATCCAGGCGTGTTATTTTTTCTATGACGTCATTTGAATTAATTTCAGTTGTTTTTGATGAAGTTTTCAAATATAATAAAGAGAAGGACGATTTTTTTCGATGAAGTTTTAAGCATAGAGTTTAATTATTTGTAGCTCCATGGTCTTAAATAAAATGTTTAAATAAAACAAGTTATTATAGTATTGTGATGGATGAAATGAATGGGAGAAAGTTATGAATGAAATCCTGTTTTTATAGAGAGATCCAGGCGTGTTATTTTTTCTATGACGTCATTTGAATTAATTTCAGTTGTTTTTGATGAAGTTTTCAAATATAATAAATTATCTTAGTATTATGATAATTTTTAAAATATTACCGTGGAATGTATTGCATTTTAGAGATATTTAAACCAGGCAATTTATATTTCAATGCCGTCATTTGTATGAAGTTCATTTTTTTCAATGAAGGTTAAAGTTTTCAAATATAATAAATCAATGTAATATTGTGATAAGTTTTAAAATATTACCGAGGAATGTATTGCATTTTCGACTTTTTTTAAATAAAATTGCATTGACGTTGGAAAGTGTTTCATAATCAATGCTTTAAGCATGATTGATCTTTCTTGTTCAAATTTTAAGCAGACCGATAAAAAACAGGGATTTTAATTCCCGTTATTCCGAAGAGAGGTGCAAGAGAATAAAATTTATATTAAGGCACTCCAGTCTCATTGCTTGAAAACGATTTATCAAATTAGATTGTGTATTTAATGAAATATTTATCTTGGAGAAGCGTATTCTGAAAATTTTATAAAAACAAATATTTTAGCCATAAACACGCTTCTTACTAAGCGAGACAAACTAGTGAAAATATTATTTAAATACGTTAAGTCGTTATCGAATTATAAGCATCCATGCCCGAGAGACAAATGCATGATTTTAATTTTCTGTAGGCATAAAGCTTGCATCAGAGCACCCTGTACTCAGCTTCATTGAAGAAAAATAATTCATCAAAATCGGTCAGGTGGTTCTTCTCTTGAATCACTAATTGCCGGCCCATGACTACAATTTAAGAAATGGTTAAAATATAATACACTTTTAGAGTACGACAGTTTTGATCATGTGACACGTTTTAGTAAAAAAGTGCATTTAATTTTTTTTGTACTGACCTTTTACAAATAAAAGCTCCAATTAGCAAATTGTTCTTTACTTATTTTAAGATCTTTTGCGGGAAAAAAGAATCCGGTTCTATAACATGCAAAATTGGCCGTAAAAAAATTGCCAAAGTTATTGGATTCAAACCACTTTAACCCGATCAAAACAGAGAGCGAAAACATAGAACTCAAGGGTCGTACAAAAATTGAATTTTGTTAGATACAATTTTTATTCCAAAACTTACATGCTTACCACTTCTTTTGCAAAAGTTTTATACAGTCTCCAATTATATGTTAAAAACTTTAATTAATGATATCTCAAATAATTTTGACCGTATGGCAATGGGACTTTTTCGTTTCATTAATTGGACTATAGAAAATATGTTTATAGATGAAAAAAGCTCAGGGGATCGTATAAAAAGTTATATTTCCTACATTTTTACTGAAATGTGTCGCTTGATTAAAATTTACATTCGATGATATAAAGCATTACTTAAATTGGAACCATGGGCCTACAACCAATCGTTCAAGCGATATTAGTCGTGTAATCCTCTTTTTGAAATACACTGTTATACTGAATGCCTAATTTTGTTTTGTTCGAAAAAAGAATCAACAGCTTTTGAACAAATCTTTTTCGAATTTGGTGAAGTTTTTATTTTTTATTGCGGGTAACGACGTCCATGTTTCGTGTTTCTAAGCTGAGTAGTTGTCGATATATTAGCAAAACACAAAAATTAATCCCTCCATAAAAATAACATCAAGCTGATGACTTTATTTAAAGAAAATTATATCGTGTTGTTTAGAAAAGAAATTAAATAGCTGTTATTCTGTAAAAAATGTCATATGTTCTGGTAAGATAGACGATTTTAATTCTATCTTTCCGATCTGAATAATAAAAACAAGAAAGATCAATAATGTATAAAGCATTGATTATGAAGCACTTTCCAACTGCAATGCAATGTTATTTAAATATCTCCAAAATGCAATACATTCAGCGGTGATATTTTTTAAGTTATCACAGTACTACAATAATTTATTTTACTTAAAAACTTAAAAGTATGCAGGTAAAAGTACTTTTTCACTTCATGCTTAAAACTTCATCGAAAAAGGCAATGCTATAAACTCGTCCGCTTCTGTATGTAAAATCAATGAATATCTCATTCATATCACCTATATTCCAGACTCCAGAGCTAAATAATTTTGCGTTAAAAAGAATTCAGCAATTCTTATACAACTCATCTTACAGCTTCATTATGTTTACATTCTGAATACGATAAAATTAGACTTCGTTGTAGAAATAATCAAAGTTTGATGATCATTTAAACTCAAAAATATTGTAATTGCGTCGTCGCAGAATACAGATGCACAGAAAATACGCAAAAATAAAGCAGTTTTAGGACGGATGTAACACTAAATATAAATTTAAAAATCACAATTTTATTGCCATACACTTTCGGGTGGGTCGGATGGTCTGGGTCGAAAAAATAAAAATCACGATTTTGACAGTGGGAAAAAGATGGTCGCCATATTTTATTTTGAAGTGTGTCACGTGATTTCTACATATAATATGGGTGTAATTATTATTTAAATATTTAAAAAACTACCAAACATATTTTGCTCAAAATTTTTTTATATATATTATGAGATAATCTGAATATTTCCTAAAATTTTCAAAGCAATTTGTGAATTTTAACTTCGCTTAAAAAATGTTTGAAGAATTAGGTTCCATAGGGTTCAGCGTATTTAACTTTTTACTTTCCTTATATACATAATGTATAAGGAAAGTATTGTGACGGGGTCGAAAATTCGAATTCGAGTTTTCGACGGGAGAGCACGTTTCAAGCATCCCTGATCACGAATCAAACATTTTTGAAGTGATGTCTGTGTGTGTGTATGTGTGTGTGTGTGTGTGTGTGTGTGTGAAAGTATGTGTGTGTGTGTGTGTGTGTGTGTCAGTGAGTCTGTGGAGACGATAACTGACGAACGAATGGACCGATTCGAATCAAATTTGGTACAAAAATCACAATCCGTAAACACTGGAAGCCTATTGCTTTTATATGCAATCGAATGTTCAGAACCCCCCCTAAATTTTCGAATGAAATTTTGAAAAAATCGTCAAAAAATCAAAACCACTAATAAAGTTACGCAAATAGACATTTCTTATGTAATTTTTCATTAGAAAACGATTGACATAAATTTTAGAACGCTAACAGGAACCGTTCTCGATATATTGCGCATTTTTCAAAAAAATTATCAAAAAGTCATATAAAATTAAAAAAAATATTTCCTATTGAAAAACATGTTCACTTTTCATATGTAATACCATGCGATAAATTGGGTGACATCATTCTCGTGGATCTAGCTCGTTCCATTCATGAAAAAATATACTTTGAGTAATACTTTTGTATTTGAACGCCAATAGTCATTTATCTGCTGTAAGAATAACTTATTTCTTCATCCATAACGCTTGGCGAGACTTTGGCGACGAATTTAACGGAATGTCGCCAACTTGGCGACTTTTTGAAATGTTGCCAATTTAACGAAAATCTCGCCAAATGGATAAAAATGACGCTAAATCAATGAAAATGACGACTAATTGTCGAAAATTCAATATCTTGGAAGGAATATTAGTATCTACTCTACGAAAAACCTAATTTTTACTGTAAAAGTAGTAAATTCATTACATTATATAAGGAAAGTCATGTATTGCCCACATCAGATTTTTTAACTCGTGTTCAATCCAAAACTAATTGGGTGATATTGTTCATTTACATTTACATATGTCCCACAGACCGTCTGAACAGTATATTAATATTTCATTTTGATAAAGTCATTTTTACGGCAGTTATCGTGCGAACGGACAAACAGAATAACCAAAGTCAAACACTTTTCAACTATGTTGGAAAGTGTTAAAAATGATAGATAAATCAATTTGATAAATGAATATTATATTTTGAATTGGTTATTAATTGGCTACGGCATAAAAAATATAACGTTTATTATTGATACTATTATATTTTTATTTATTTTGTCACCTACTTGTTTTTGTAAATATTATTCAAATTTATATTCTTATTGCTACCAGATAGGTATGATTATTTATTTTGTTACTTATTTCAGCGTCCGCATTTTAACACAAACTGACCAAACTATTTTTTATGTACACTGTTATACAAATTTACGAGTTGTTTTATCTGTAATAATAGAAGAAGTCTGTCTGTGTATCCTGTAGCAGAAAATCGAACTGTCTTATCATCAGAAAATGTCTGATAAGACAGCGGCGAAAGTTGGTACAAATGTTACATCAGGTCTCCGGAAGAAACGTCTCGGCGAGATTCTTCTAAAGTTCGTATTAGTTTTAGTTATTTTATGTGGAAGCACGATTTTGAATGATTTTCATACAAATCGGTTCATTAGCGATCGAATATTATTACAGAGTTCCATCTTGACATCATCGGAAAGATCAAAGACCGCTCTTTCTAACGATCTTTGAACCGCAGAACAACCGTTTCATATTTATTTATTTGTTTTTAAATACACCGCATATGCAATTTTTAACTAGTCTGATTTTTATTCTGCTGCATTCGAAAACTGGAGATTAGCACAATTGTATTGTTTGGAAAAAATATGGGTGTATATATTTGGATTTTAACATATATATTTCAAATTACTTTATTTTCTGATATTTTGTGAATTTTTAAACAAAAGCATACAAATTAAGATTTTCGATTCCGTTGTAGAGGTGCTTCATTCTTCAATTCGCCGATTATGCACCAGATGTTGCAACTGATGTCACAAGCTGTCCGTTACTATGAAAAGCAGTGATGTAGTTATCGTAAGAGCGATGCTGAGTTTTCGGGCATTAAATTCGGGGCAACGTCGGGTGCATTTTCTAATACCATATAAAAATTATCTCTCTCTGTCTATCTGCCACACTTGACGATACATTTTGCCGTCTTAGCGCGAATCTTGAGAGTTTGAGATATTTGCGACTATATAAAATATCACTCATTTGATGGAAGAAGCTCGGAAGTTTACTAACAATGGGCAAAAAACGTGGTCCGGCGAACTTTGAACGTGGAATGAACCTTGCGCACTTAAAGCAATGATATGATCTTTAGCAAAGTGGCTCAACTTGTGATCTGTTCGAGGCCAGCAATTATTAAAGTTTATAAAGTCAACCAACAGAAAATACAAGATCTGAAAGTAAGGCATTTGATCGTCAACGGCAACCAAATGCTCCAGCTGAGCAGATAATTGGCAGACTAAGTTATTCAAACAACAAGAAGGATTAATCGTGCATAATTATGCAACACTTGATTATGAAATTGCATTGATTATGAAATATTTTCCAACTACAATGCAATTTGACTTAAAGATCTCTAAAACGTGATACATTCAGCGGTAATATTTTTAAAATTATCACAATACTACAATAATTTATTATATTTGAAAACTTCATCGAAAAAAATGAACTTCATTCAAATGACGTGATTGACATATAAATTGCCTGGCTCTCTTTGAAAAAGCAGTAAAAATTTCATTCATAAACATTTATTCCATTCATCACAATACTACACTAATTTATTTTACTTAAAAACTTAAAACCATGGGGGTAAAAGTAATTTAACTCTGTGCTTAAAACTTCACCGAAAAAGTCTGCTATAAAATCGTCTGTTCTCTATGTAAAATCAATGATTGTTTCATTCATATCAACTATATTGCAGACTCCAGTGCTAAATAATTTTACGTTAAAGAAATTCAGGGATTCTTATACAACTCATCTTACAGCTTGATGTATTTACAATCTCCATAAGTGAAAATTAGGCTTCGTTATAGAAATAATCAAAGATTGATGATCATTTAAACTCAAATATATTGTAATTGCGTTGTTTCAGAGCATTGATGCACAGAAATTAAGCAAAAATAAAGCGGTTTTAGGACGGATACAACGCCAAATATAAATGAAAAAGAACTCTAAAAATCACGATTTTGACACAAGACGGATGCCATATTTTATTTTAAATGAGTCACGTAATTTCTTCATATAATGGTCACGTGACAACTTCATAAAATGGGTGTAATTACTATTTTAATTTTTATTTAAAAAACTACTGAATATATTTTTCTGAAATTTTTTTTATATATTTTATGGGATAATTTGAATATTTCCTAAAACTTTCGAAGTAATTTGTGAATTTTAAATTCGCTTAAAAATGTTTGAAAAATTAGGTTCCATAGGGTTCAGTATATTTCATTTCTTCAATCCGGGTTCAATTCAAAACTAATTGGGTGATATTATTCATTCATATTCCCATAGGTCCCACAGACCGTCTCAACAACATACTAAAATTTCATTTTGATAAAGTCATTTTTACGGCAGTTATCATGCTAACGGACAGACAGAATGAACAAAGCCATAAGCACTTTTCAACTATGGTTGTAAAGTGTTAAAAAAAAGCACGAGTTTGTTAAATTATGGACAATTGGAATCAGGGACAAAGTTAAATAGCCTCTCAACGTACAATTAGCCTCAACTTACATATTATGGGCTACAGAAGTACAAGTTACAACGAGGTAGTCTCTCAGTGTATAAATACAGTTTTTCAAGAATCTTGAAGTAAACTTGACAATATTAGCTGTTAAGTATATGCTCATTTTTAACACTTTACAACAAAGTTGAAAAGTGTTTATAACGTTGTTCATTCGGTCTGTCTGTCTGCCCGTTAGCACGATAACTGTCGTAAAAATGACTTAATCAAAATGAAATTTTAGTATGTTGTTCAGACGGTCTGTAGGACCTATGGGAATATAAATGAATAATATCAACCAATTAGTTTTGGATTGAACCCGGGATGAAAAAATGAAATATATTGAACCCTATGGGACCTAATTTTTCAAACATTTTTTAAGCGGATTTAAAATTTACAAATTGCTTCGAAAATTTTAAGTAATAATCAAATTATTCCATAAAATATATAAAAAAAATTCAGCAAAATATATTCAGTAGTTTTTAAATAAAAATAATAATTACACTTCTCATATGAAGCGATCACGTAACCATGATATGAAAAGATCACGTGACCCACTTCGAAATGAAATATGGCATCCATCTTGTCTCAAAATCGTGATTTTTAAAGTTCTTTTTAATTTATATTGAGTGTTGTATCAATCCTAAAACCGCTTTATTTTTGCTTAAATTCTGTGCATCTACATACTGAAACAACGCAATTACAATATATTTGAGTTTAAATGATTATCCAAATTTGATTATTTCTACAACGAAGCCTATTTTTCATTTATGTAAAATGTAAACAGCAAAATATGTAGAATGAGTTGTATAAGATTGCTGTATTTCTTTAACACAAAATTATTTAGCTCATGGAGTTTGCATAGCTGATATGAATGAAATATTCATTGATATTACAGAGAGAAGGACGATTTTTTTCGATAAAGTTTTAAGCATAGACTTTAATTACTCGTACCTCCATGGTCTTAAGTTTTTGAATAAAATAAATTGTTGTAATATTGTGATGAATGACATGAGTGGGAAAATGTTAATGAATGAAATGCTGCTTTTATAGAGAGAGCCAGGCGTGTTGTACTTCGATGGCGTCATTTGAATAAATTTCAGTTCTTTTTGATGAAGTTTTCAAATATAATAAATTATTGTAGTATTATGATAATTTCAAAAATATTACCGAGGAATGTATCGCTTTTTAGAGATGTTTAAACCAGGCAATTTATATTTCAATTCCGTCATTTGAATGAAGTTCATTTTTTTCGATGAAGGTTCAAGTTTTCAAATATAATAAATTAATGTAGTATTGTGATAACTTTTAAAATATTACCGAGGAATGTATTGCATTTTAAAGATGTTTAAATAAAATTGCATTGAAGTTGGAAAGTGTTTCATAATCAATGCTTTAAGCATGATAGATCTTACTTGTTTGTTAATACAGTAAATTTTCGTTAATCAGACAGCCAATGGTTCGATATGCCCGATAGTCCAGCACGCCTCTTGAACGGCATTCGGATCTATTCAGCTGTACTGAGGTATATTTACTGTAATCGACTAAATGATTTAGTATGCATATTTCTGTTTATTGTAGTTTACTTTTAATTAAAAATTCAATTTAAATATTTTTTCACATACTGTACACTAGGGCCAACGGCCGTACCGTGCTGAAAACACCGGTTCTCGTTAGATCACCGAAGTCAAGCAGCATCGGGCGCGGTTAGTACTTGGTGGGTGACCACCTCGGAACACCGCGTGCTGTTGGCCATCTCGGGTGCGGTATCCCCGTGGTTTGCGCGCTAGATTTGCACGCTACCACAAATGCCGCCGTGTTCATGCGGAGTACGATCACGTTAAACATGTGGGTCCGTAAGTCCTTCCGAGAGGTTGGTGGTAGGGGAAGGAGGGTACGGTCCCTGTGGATGCCTCCCCCACTGGGTTCCGGTCTAAATTGGGTGGCACTTCCCGGCCGTCCATACAGTTACCTTACACCTTTCTGGTAGGTCGGACGGTCTGGGTCTCAACAACAACATACTGTACACTGTAATCCAGTCTGTGTAACGTTTGCGGTAAATAAATACTACATTTATTGTTCATTATTTTGTTTTAAATATATATTTATTACTTTTTCTATTCTTTATTATATTTTAGTTTAACATCCGATAATTGGACAAATGTAATAATCCGGCACCACTGAAGTCCATAAAACGTGTCAAACTATCGATTATCTGTACTAAGGATGAAGTAGAAAGAACAATATGAAAGTAGGTATGAACGGTACTGCATGAATTGATTACAATTGGTATGTTTCTTAATGTCATGGTACTTGAATTACATACCCGTATTCACAAAACATTAGAATTGTTCTGAAAGAGGGTTAGTAAAATATAAATCATTTATAATAAATTACTTTCGAATCAATTTGCATCTATCCAAGAAATGGAATTCATTTAAAGTAAATAGAGTTCAAAGTAAATTACCGGAGGCCTGCGTTATGTATAACTAATGGTCTTAATTGCTACCAATCCATATTATCTCTCTGCGTGGGGTTTAACCCCTGCTGATATTGTACTGGGCCCATTAAAGGTGAGGCCGAAACGATCTTGCAGGTATCTTTAGACACACGTTGAAATGTAAATGGAGTTGTAACTCAGCGGTCTTACTTATACATGTGTAATCGAACGTCGTTTCTTTTCCCAACAAGGCAGGCTAAATAATGCACCTTTCTTCAATAAAGTGTAAGTAATGAGCTTCTTGGCAATGTACAAAACAGGTTTGAAAATCAATTAAGGGTAGTTTAGATGGTTCTTTTCTTGTTAGAGGGTAAGACTTAGACTGATCAATAGAAAGTCGATTATCAGCATCTAACAAAGATTTGTGACCAGGATAGAATCTCACAAAATCACAACTTCATGAGAAGAAAAGGACTCTTCGCTAAGTTCAAAAAGCAAGAACCTTTTTCCAAAAAAGTTAAGAATTTTCAAAATGTTTTGCGCCAAATTCCCGAAGGACCGAAGCTGTAATTTTAAGTCTACCCTGCTGAAAGATCCTGTTTTGAGATTTCACAGCTGTTTTTAGAAAGAAATTTTCGTTTCTTATGTTTGGTGGGGAGTTTTTTTGACCATTGAGTTGTGTTTTTGTGAGATTTAAATATTTTTGCAGAAATATTTATCAACATGATAGCGATACAATGATTGCAAAATTTACTTTACGGCCGAGCACTATTTATTTAATGTTTTTTTAATTTTTAATATTTTAAATCATATTTATCTTCAGTTTTATAAGAAAAGTATGCACCCCCCCTCCCACGCACACACACACACACCATAACATACAGAGTGATCCATCATTAATTAAAATCGTTTCAGTAGTTATGCTGTAGGTCCATCAGGACTGAAGAAAATAAAAGGCCTGAACGGCAATTGTAAAAATATCCTTTTTAAAGTCTTTTTTCTCAGATTTTACAGCACCAATTTGTTTTTTGTTTTGTTTTTATTTGCTTTGAGACCGCTTTATAGAGGAAAAGGAATCTTCGAAGTTGAGCTACAGATCCCTGAAAATCGCTGACGACGCCACCACTGTTTGACAAATTTCGCATCCCTCGAGTTTCTCTGTTTCGCACCGCAAAATCTACAGCATACAAAAATAAGAAATTTTGTACATTTGTAGAGAAATGTTAGGAAAACACGTTGAAATAAACAGTTTTTCAATTTAAACTTTAGTTTAAGAGATACTTATTGTCAAAGTCAAAAGAAAAGTAGTTGAGCTGAGAGTTCGCGTTCTGGACATACTATAGCAGGACTACTCATTTTGCAACAATGTACCTGCATAGTTGAATTTTTTCAAGACGGAGCTCTTTTTACTTTGATTTAGTGTATGAGTTATTCTTTTCTTATGCATTTCTGAATTGAAAAATTTTCTTTCGTCTGGGCAAAGATTTAATTGGTCGAGTCAATTTCTAATGCGACGCCCGGCAAACTGAGCTCCAGTAAATAAGGAACGGCCCCAATGGACGTTTTACGCCTGCGGAGCGAAGCTTGTAAAGTGAGTTCAGTAAGTGCTACCGAGTAGGAGGCGAAGCGAATTAGCGGAGTTGACGAGCATCAGCGAGCGGAGCCCCCAAATACCCTATATAAAAGTAAATATGTGAGACATCAACAAATATATTTAAAACAGAAAATCGCCCAATTGAATTTTGCTAGTATTTAATTTACTAGCCCCTTTTAATCCAACAAAAAATACTTAATAACAATATTTGAAACATCTCAGCGAAGTCTTCATCTGAAGGTGAAGGTAGATGACACAGATGCAAATTTTACTAATTGCCATTATTGGGAGCCGTATAAAAAATTAAATTTTGAATTTTAAAGAAATTATAGTAATCAGATATTGCAACTATCATAGCTAAATTCTTCTCTGTATGCTGATCATTTTTCATATTTCACTTAACTTTTACGACCCACCGTTGATTTTATATTCCTTTCGGACATTTTTCGTGAAACACCCTGTATAGATTAAAACCCAAAGCATCACTTTCTACTATTTTGCTGAGTGAATTACTTTTCCATCTCGCAATTCTCCGCTTAAAGTATCAAAGCGTATGTGAAACTTGTGAATGAAATCACTCCTGAATGGTTCGGAGCAATACCGATAGCCATCTCCTGGGCATGAGCATGTTATCGAAGGTCATTGGAGATAGGCTTTCACCTTGATGCTTTACGCTACGATCTTGACCCTTGATCAAGAAGGCCGGCTTCGAAAACGAGGACATCATGTCACTAGTTTTCCGATCATCATCGTCTATCGTGAACGCGAGGTGTTTGGGGGCAAGGCCAGCATCACTGTAAAAAAACTGCCTGTCAATGACCAGCAATGATCTTCCGACATGCAGAAAGTGTTATTTAGTTACTTTGATTTAATTAAGCTGTAAGACTGTCTCTGATGAAAGAGCAAGTAGAGTTTAATGCACTTCTCATGCTCTCAGACTTTTGATCGGATTAGGAAGTGGCTGGAAGTTTTGGAACAGAGCGAAAGGTAAAGTTTGCTATAAGGATTGTTACATTAAATAATCAGACTGGTGGGTATTTTTTTCAGTGCTTTGTGATTGGTCAGAAGCAGCTTCACTGCAATGTAAATACTGGTTTGTACGGATGTCAACTTTGAAATTTCATGTATTAAGAAACTGAATGCTTCTGTGGGAATAAAATTGTATTTAATAAAATAATTTTTTTTAATTAATTAATTAATTTCTTTTTTTTTAATTTTAAATCCGATGCGACAAAAAACAAACAAACTACAATAACCCAAAATTCGGAAGATACTCCCATTGCATATACCAGTATACAGTGTCCGGTATTGAGCTTATTATGCGCTCATCAGCATTGAATAACAAGTATCTGCAATATCAGCAAGAAACTTGCTATAAACCACAATTTTTGCAAAAGTTTATATGGAAACTCAGTCCTTCCACGTGACTGGCATAAAATTCAATTGGTATCTGCAATGAAATTGACGTCCGAATTTTGTGAACGGCCCGTATAGGCGGGTTTTGTGTTTATGAACTTGACTTTGCAACTTCATGTGGCCTGAGCTAAATTGTAAATTGGTATCTGCAATGGGAATGTCTTCCAAATTTTGTGAACGGCCCTTATAGGCGTATTTTGTGTTTATAACAATAACCCACTTTCTAGAATTCTAGATGTTACAGTTGCAACATAAAAAATGCTGAAAGGCAAAACGTTATTTTTGAAGACTAAAACAGAGAAAATCATTCTTCATAAAATATTTTTTCAGACATTTTCAAAATTATTATTCACTACAAAATGTAACCTGCGTTGCTCTGGTTTTGAAATATAAACCTCTGATTAAAATGACACATACAGCAAATTCTCGAAAATCAAGCAACGTTCTTTCGATACGCAAGCTTAAAAAAAAAATAACTTGCTTTGCGGACGTATTAAGTCATAAATAAGTGTGCGGTGCCAGTTCAAATAAGAGTGTAGCCCTTCGAAAGTATGCAGTCTTTAAAATTGATCTCTAGCATAATTAGAAGCTGAGATATGACCAAATTATTGAAATGCTGAAATTAGGGTGGTGGGGCAATACGAAAATCTTAATATTACGTTGCTTTAAGAACACCTCACATAAGGGAAAGCAAAATAGGGGCGCTACGACTAATTAAGAATTCAATTTCACAAATAAGCATACTAATAAAAGTACGTTTATATTATCAAATTTTATCTACCAGAGTCTAAATAATCGTTTACAAATAACATCTGAAACACCTGCTTCGGAAAATGTTATTACAGAATTCATACATACGTTACTGCTTTTCACAGGAAGTGACCAGTTTGTGATTTCATGTGCATAGCAGCAACAGCCAAACGGAGAATGAAGCATTTCGTCGGTGAAATCAAATATGTCAATTTTTATCTTTTTGTTTGAAAATTCAACGAAAAAAAAAAGTAATTAATATTTGTATTAGATTACGAAGATATACACACATATTTATGCTCGGCCGTCCAAACAGCTGCTCATGTCCTCAGACGAGTCGGACGGTCTGGGTATTCAACACATATTTATGCAGGGCGCGGAAGCCTAGTGGTGAGCGCGCGGGAATTGCACTCGGTAGGCCCGGGTTCGATTCCCTCCGCTGCCAAAACTGTCACCGTGTTCACGCGGAGAACGATCACGTTAAACATGTGGGTCCGTAAGTCCTTCCGAGAGGTTGGTGGTAGGGGAAGGAGGATATGTGGATGCCTTCCCCCACTGGGTTCCGGTCTACATTGGGTGGCTCTTCCCGGTCGTCCAACCAGTTACCTTACACCTTTCTGGTACGGCCACTCATCCTGCTGCTCATACCCTAGGAGGAGTCGGGTGGCCTGGGTCTTCAACAACTTTCTGGTAGGTCGGACGGTCTGGGTCTCAATACCAATAACAACACATATTTATGAAAAATTATAGAAATTCGCTGTTCTTTCATTTCCGGATGCAACTAATAGTTTTAAATTATATCGTGTATTTTCTATAGAGATATTTTTTTAAGTATCGAGTATCTTTTCTCTTTTACGATACTTGCGACATTTTTCAACTCCAATTCTAGCGAAATGGCGGTGCCTTGTGTCATTTTTGCAACAAGTTTAGTAAATAGTACTAAAATTTCCAGATTTCAAAGGAGGTTCAAGAGAGACCGAAGTTTCCAGTATAAAAATTGTCACATCCCAATAACGCACGTCTTTTATCTCAAATTATAATTTTTGTTCAGAGCATGTGATTCGCAGCTCAAGAAAGAAAGATAAAAAATATTATGTAGACAGCCCATGTCTTTCCCTACAACTACACTTTTTTCAATGCGAAATAATGGTGGACAATATCCACGACACAATGTTTTAACGTTGAAAAGAACACTGGCATTGAGCGCTTTTTTAGATAACAACATGTAAAATTACCCCATTAACTTATATTTTGCGTAAATATAACTTGACAATTGGAAATACCGCTACCATCTGCTAAGCAATATACTCCATTATATTAAAACATGTTAATTATAATTTCATTAATTTGACGTCATGTTTATATGTATTTTACTAGTATATGAAAAAGAATCGACTTACGACACTATGTTATTATTTTTACAAAATAGTAAAAATATACAGTCATCCTACTAAGACAGTCATACTACCAGTGCGTTAAGATATTGGCATATTCCCTAGCAGATTGGGAAATATGCCAGCCTAGGAGAAAATCACCACAAATCGAAAAATACTTTAAGAGTTAATAATGCAGATGGGACTACATTTTTCATTGAATTGGAAAATGGATAATAATCGGAAACAGTGAAATATAATTATAAAAAACCAATCATGTTTAAATCACTAGTCGATTGTGAAGAAGATGTTAAGAATCACTACTTTAAGCGCAGTATCAGTATGTCTCATGTATACTAATTCCACAAGGCTGAATCCACGTATGAGATCCTTTTTAACACTTTACAACAAAGTTGAAAAGTGTTTATGACTTTGTTCATTCTGTCTGTCTGTCCGTCCGTTAGCACGATAACTGCCGTAAAAATGACTTAATCAAAATGAAATTTTAGCATGTTGTTCAGACGGTCTGTAGGACCTATGGGAATATAAATGAATAATATCACCCAATTAGTTTTGGATTGAACCCGGGTTGAAAAAATGAAATACATTGAGCCCTATGGAACCTAATTTTTCAAACATTTTTTAAGCGGATATAAAATTCACAAATTGCTTCGAAAATTTCAGGTAATATTCAAATTGTTCTATAAAATATATAAAAAAAAATTCAGCGAAGTATAGTCAGTAGTTTAAATAAAAATTAAAATAATAATTACACCTCTTATATGAAACGATCACGTGACCATGATATGAAAAGATCACATGACCCACTTCAAAATGATATATGGCATCCATTTTGTTTCAAAATCGTGATTTTTTAAGGTCTTGTTAATTCATATTGAGTGCTGTATCCGTCCTAAAACTACTTTATTTTTGCTAAAACTCTGTGCATCTACATACTGAAACAACGCAAATACAATATATTTGAGTTTAAATGATTATCCAAATTTGATTATTTATGCAACGAAGCCTATTTTTCACTTATGTAAAATGTAAACAGCAAAATATGTAGAATGAGTTGTATTAGAATTGCTGTATTTCTTTAACACAAAATAATTTAGCCCATGGAGTCTGCATGGCTGATATGAATGAAATATTAATTGATTTTATAAAGAGAAGGACGACTTTTTTCGATGAAGTTTTAAGCATAGAGTTTAATTACTTGTAGCTCCATGGTCTTAATTTTTAAATAAAATAAATTATTATAGTATTGTGATGAATGAAATGAATGGGAGAAAGTTATGAATGAAATGCTGTTTTTATAGAGAGATCCAGTCGTGTTATTTTTTCTATGACGTCATTTGAATTAATTTCAGTTGTTTTCGATGAAGTTTTCAAATATAATATAGTATCGTAATATTATGCTAGTTTTAAAAATATTACCGTGGAATGTATCGCATTTTAGAGATATTTAAACCAGGCAATTTATATTTCAATGCCGTCATTTGAATGCAGTTCATTTTTTCAATGAAGGTTTAAGTTTTTAAATATAATAAGTTAATGCAGTATTGTGATAAGTTTTAAAATATTACCGAGGAATGTATTGCATTTTCGACTTTTTTAAATAAAATTGCATTGAAGTTGGAAAGTGTTTCATAATCAATGCTTTAAGCATGATTGATCTTTCTTGTTTAACACTTTACAACATAGTTGAAAAGGATTTATGACTTTGTTCATTCTATCTGTCTGTTCGTACTATAACTGCCGTAACAATGACTTTATCAAAATAAGATTTTAGTATGCTGTTGAGAGGGTCTGTAGGCCATATGGGAATGACAATGAATAATATCACCCAATTTGTTTTGGATTGAACCCGGGTTGAAAAAATGAAATACATTGAACCCTATGGGATCTAATTTTTCAAACATTTTTTAAGCGAAGTTAAAATTCACGAATTGCTTCGAAAATTTTATGAAATATTCAAATTATCCCATAAAAAATATAAAAAGAATTTCAGCAAAACATGTTTGGTAGTTTTTTAAATAATAGTGACACCCATATAATATGAAGCGGTCACGTGACCCACTTCAAAATGAAATATGATATCCATCTTGTGTCAAAATCGTGATTTTTAAACTGCTGTTTAATTTATGTTTAGTGTTGAATACGTCCTAAAACAGCTTTATTTTAGCCTTTGTTCTGTGCATCCATATAATGCGCCAACGCAGTTGCAATATTTTTTAGTTTAATTGATCATCAAAACTTTGATTATTTCTACAACGAAGCCTAATTTTAATGAATGTAAAATGTAAAAAAGTGATGATAAGATAAGTTGTATAAGAAATGCTGAATTTTTTTCTCGAAAAATTATTTAACTCTGGAGTCTGGAATAAAAGTATATGAATGAAATATTTACTGCTTTTACATAGAGAGCCAGACGATTTATATTTCGATGACGTCATTTAAATAAAGTTTGATTACAGTTTTAAGTATGGCGTTAGAAAGTACATTTACCTCCATGGTTTTAATTTCCCAAGTAAATTAAATTATTGTAGTTCTGTGATAATTAAAATGATATCGCCGCTGAAGGTATCGTATTTTAGAGATGTTTAAATAAAATTACAGTTGGATACTGTTTTATAATCAATGCTATATGCATGATTGATATTTCTTGTATTTAAATTTAGTGTTGCATCCGTCCGAAAACAGCTTTATTTTTACATATTATGTGAGTTTCTAAATTCTGTTCTTACTCAATTACAATATTTTTTACTTTAAATAATCGCCAAACTATGATTATTTCTACAACGAAGCCTAATTTTAACGTATGCAAAATGTAAACAAAACAAGCTGTTGTAAGATGAGCTGTATAAGAATTGCTGAATTTTTTAACGCAAAATTATTTAGCTCGAGTCTGGAATATAAGTGATATGAATGGAATATTCATTGATTTTACTTAGATAGAGAAGCAAACGATTTCATAGAATTGCCTTTTCTGTTGAAGCTTTAAGTTTCCAATTGATAATTTTTAAATATCACAGTTGAATGTATCGCATTTTAGAGATGTCTAAATAAAATTGCATTTCAGTTGCTTTAAGCTTTAAGTTTCCAATTGATAATTTTTAAAATATCCCAGCTGAATGTATCGCATTTTAGAGATGTCTAAATAAAATTGCATTTCAGTTGGAAAATGTTTCATAATCAATGCTTTATGCATGATTAATATTTCTTGCTCAAATTATTCTCTGAATCTGGAGAAATAGACTTTCAAAGTTTGGATTTTTATTGCTATTTTTGTGAGAAAATGCTCTACAAAAGTGATCTCTGTGTCGTTTAACGATCTGAAAAAACTCATGTCGGTCACTCACTGATGCTGAATCTAATGCAAAAAAGCGACTTTTTAATACCTGCCCCTTCACCAAAATGATTTATTTTCAGTAGAAGTGAATAATTTTTCCCAAAGTTCGATCCTGTCGAAGTGAATGGTCGACAGGAGATGTCCTGAGGTTTCTGTTTCCCATGAATGGCCGTGGTGTGTGTACTTCCTTCGTTACAAAAACTTTTCGTTCAATTAAATGTACAAAAATTTTCATAGCAAATTTTAAAAACATCGATATATCGTTAAGAGCAAGATTCATTGGGGGAACTGTTTTTATTGTGATATGATTTTCTTTAAAGTTTGAGAGAATTTTCACGCGCAAGTGGCGAAATTGTATACCACAATTAAAATTTTAACAAATTTTAACCCAGTTTTGCAGAGCTCAAACAAGATCAAGCTGGGAGTAGCGTGTCAAACGGGCGAGCTCTTCTGGTAATTGAGCATGCTGCTGTCTAATAGTGTTGTTGTTGTTGAAACCCAGACCGTCCGACCTACCAGAAAGGTGTAAGGTAACTGTTTGGACGGTCGGGAAGTGCCACCCAATTTAGACCGGAACCCAGTGGGGGAGGCATCCACAGGGAACGTACCCTCCTTCCCCTACCACCAACCTCTCGGAAGGACTTTCGGACCCACATGTTTAACGTGATCGTACTCCGCATGAACACGGCGGCAGTTTCGGCAGTGGCTGGAATCGAACCCGGGCCTACTCCTTCGCGCAACTAGTGCAACTCCAGCGCGCTAACCAATGGGCTACCGCGCCAGTGCCCATCCTTTTCATAATGGGAGAAATTTTTTCATATAGAGACTAGCTAGATATAATATACTATCAGATAAGGGCTCAAAAATCCGCTGCAAGTATAACACGATAAAATAAAAACTTAAATACAGCATACATACTTCGTAAATACTTACCTGTTTATGTGTATTCTGCATTTACGAAATTTTTATTTTGCCACGCCATGTGATACACTATAATAAAGTAGTAATTAACAAGAAAGATCAATCATGCATAAGCATTGATTATGAAACACTTTCCAACTGAAATGTAATTTCATTTAAAAATTTCTAAAATGTGATTCATTCAGTGGTAATATCTTTTACATTATCACAGTACTACAGTAATTTATTATACTTAAATATTTAAAACTGTATCGAAATATAAATCATCTGATTCTTTATGCAAAATCAATGAATATTTCATTCATATAACTTGTATTCCAGACTCCAGAGCTAAATAATTTTGTGTCAAAAAAATTCAGCAATTCTTTTGTAATTCATCTTACAATCGCTTGAGATATTTGCATTCTGCATATGTTAAAATTAGGCTTCCTTGAAGAAATAATAAAAGTTTAGGGATCATTTAAAATCACAACTATTGTAATTGCATAGGCACGGAATTTAGATACACATATAATACACAGATAATATATATGTGTATGTGTATGTACTCAAAGTATTGGAATCGTGCCGAAGATCGGAACTCGAATTTTCAAAGTATCTACACGTTTTGGGACTTCTAGAACACGAAAAAACTACTTTTAGGAAGACGTCTGTGTGTGTAAGGGTGTATCTGTGTATGTTTCTGTGTGTCTGTGTGGATATTACATCCACTCTAATTGAAAAACTAATGGACCGAATTTCATACAATTTGGTAGGTATGTTTTTTGTGGGAAATCCTGATGTTCATTAGATTATAGTACGATTCGTAATAAAAGAATCTGCCTTCTTTGCGAAATGGCCGCAGAAATTGCCTTTATCCACTCTAGCTAAAAACTAATGAACCAAATTTAACAAAATTTGGAGTATAATATTTCAATAACCTACAAGTGATTTATATACCAAATTTAACAAAATTTTGTATATAAATCATTTGTAGGTTATTCTACTACGATTCGGGAAAAAGGAACGGGCTATTTTTGCGAAATATATTATATAATTCAATGAATTATATAATTCAATGAATTTACTTCTTTCACAGTGAAAAATTGATGTATAATATCTATGTCATACTGTTTTTACCATTGAATTGTACATTTGGCGCTTTTCCGGATGACAGAATGCAAAACCATTTCGTACCCAATTAACTTATATTTCACGCAACTCTAAATTAACAGTTATTAATATCAATAGCATCCTCAATAAGCAATATAGTCCATATATCAACATATTTTAATAATAAATTCATCAATTAGGCATCATTTTCATTAACTTTGCGCAATTTTTGCAATATTGATGATATTTTTGTCAACCTGGGACGAAATATAGCCAAGTTGGCGATATTTTGCAAAATTATTCACCAAGTTCGCTAAATGTATCGGTGTGACGAAGTGTGACAAACAAACCGAGACAAGACCATTTCTTATATCATAGAAGGTATACCCGTCATATGATGGAATTGAAAATTTACAAAACATTAACTCCCATTTGGCGTCATTTTTATCAATTTGGTGTCATTTTTATCAATTTGACGGCATTTTTATTAGTTTGGTGAGATTTTTCTCAATTATGCGACTTTTGCGTCAAATTGGCAGTATTTGATATGAAGGTGGGTGGCTCCAGAAGAGCCTAGCACATCGACCAGAGGTCTATTGTACTACAAAGTATTTGGCAGTATTTAAAACATTGCCAAGTTGGCGACATCCCGCCAAATTTTTCGCCAAACATTATGGACGGACGGAGAAATGGGTTATTCTTATAGTCGAATCTTAAATTCTTTCCAAAATATTAAATTTTCGTCAATAATTCGCCATTTTCATTGATTTAGCGTTATTTTTATCAATTTGGTAAGATTTTTATCAATTTGGCGACATTTTTAGCAATATGGCGATATTTTCATCAATTTGGCAACATTTAAAAGTCGTCAAGTTGGCGATATTCTGACAAAATTTCGCCAAGCGTTATGGAAGAAAAAATAGGTTATTCCTAGATTCGTATATTCTTCCAAAGATATTGAATTTCCATCCATTAGTCCTCATTTTCATTGATTTAGCGTTATTTTTATCAATTTGTCGACCTTTTCGTCAATTTAAAGAAAAGTCGCCAAATTCGTCGCTAAAATTTCGCCAAGCGGTATGGACCGAGAAATAAGTTATTCGTATAGCTAGCAGATAAATGACTAATGGTATCCAAATACAAAACTATTACCTAAAGCATCTTCTCTCGTGAATGGAATGAGCTAGACCCACGAGAATGATGTTAACAATTTTTATTGCATAACATTACAATTGAATATATTTCACAATAGTTAATACTTTCTATTAATTTTATGTGATTTTTTGTTAAATTTATTTGAAAAATGTATAGTATCTCAAGAACGGTTCGCGCTAACGTTCTAAAATTTATGTCAATCGTTTTGTAATGAAATATTACGTAAGCAATGATTATTTTCGTAAGTTTATTGAAGTTTAAATTTTTTGATTATTCTTTTCAAAACGTTGTTCGAAATTTTTGGGGTGTTCTGTACATTTGATTGCGTTTAAAAACAATAGGCTTCCAGTATTCATAAATTGTAATTTTTGTACCAAATTTCGTTCGAATCGTTCAATTTGTTAGTGAAATATCATCCCCACACACACTCAAAAACGTTCGATTCGTGTTCATGAATGCTTGAAACGTGCTCTTCCGTCGAAAACTCGAATTCGAATTTTTGACCACGTCACAATATTTTTCTTATACATTATACCATGTATATAAAGAAAGTAATTAGGAAGGAAATAGTTTGGAACGAGGCTTTCAGTTAAGAAAGAAATTATAAACCTGATGAATATTAATACTAAATCTTTAAAAAATATATAAAAATAAAATAAAGTTAATAGAAAACATATTCATGAAACAGCTAAAATGTTAATGACGTTTAATTATTTTCGATTGGAAATATACAATTTCACCGAAGGAAGTAAAAGAAATTTTATTGCAGTATTAATTTCCTTATATACATAGTATAATGTATAAGAAAAGTATTGCGAAGGGGTCGAAAATTCAAATTCGAGGTTACGACTGGAGAGCGCGTTTCAAGCATCCCTGAACACGGAATGTACGCTTTTCAGGTGATGTCAGTGTGTATGCGTGTGTCTGTGTGTCAATGAGTCTGTGGAGACGATATCTCATGAACAAATGAAGTGATTCGAATGAAATTTGGTACATATGAATACTAGAAGCCTATTGTATTTCAACGAGATCAAATGTTCAGAACCCCCCAAATTTTGAAAAAAAACATCAAAAAATTAAAACCTTCAAATAAAGTTACGTAAATAGTCATTTCTTATGTAATTTGTTATTGGAAAACGATTGACACAAACTTTGGAACGCTAGCAAGAATCGTTCTCGAGATATTGCCCATTTTTCAAATAAATTTATCAATAAATTACATAAATTTAAAAATTATATTAACTATTGTAAAATATGTTCACGTTTCATATGTAGCATTATGCGATAAAATTGTTATCATTCTTGTGGATCTAGCTCGCTCCACTCACTAGAGCTGATACGTTGGATTTAGTCTTGTATTTGGACGCTGTTAGTCGTTTATCCACTATAAGAATAACCTATTTCTCCGTCCATAAAGTTTGACGAAATTTTGGAGTCGAATCTAGCTGAATATCGCCAACAGTTTCAACGGGGGGAGGGGGGTACATTGTCAAGTATGGTATCAATCGAAAAAAAATTTAAGCTCTTTAAAGTGGAGTAACACGTTATAGTTTGGACCCACTATACAGATTTAAAAAAAAAAAAAAAAAAAAAAATAACATTTGAAAAATAAAATGAATTCTGGTATGAGAATTTTGAGTTGAGTCACACTTCAGTTAATTAGTATTGTTAAAGAAATTATATAATGTAGAATGGGCGTTCCCTAAATTTTGAAATTTTCGAATTACAGATTTTTGGGGGCTCCCCTTACATGCGGGTTTTGTGATTATGAATTTGGTCTTTGCAGCTTCGTGTAGCCCGAGTTAATTTGTATATCAATTTCATGTCAGCTACATAGAAGGACTGAAATTGTCAGTTCCCATAAAAGTTAGTTGAAAAAGTGCCTTATTTGCAAGTTTATTAGTTTCTTTGCCGATATCAGCTATTCTATGCTGACGAGCATATAATAAGGACGAAACTAGTTCATGGATGCTGTTATCCGCAAGGAGAGCGCTTTCCATACATTTGGTTATTTCAAATTGCATAAATGACTTCTAGAAAGTTTTCAAATATTGGCTTCTCATCATCAACAGAAAAATGAATTCTTGGGCAGTTGAGAGTCCAGATAAAAGAGAGAGAGCCTTGACTGATTAATAAGAGAGTTCGGCAATTCTGATCATGGCATTGAAATTTACCAGTACAAAAAGAAAAACTCCAAAATTAAAAGTTCATCATTGCTAGTGATTTAAGTTTCGTTACATTATATTTTTCGCACGATGAAAAGGATATGCAGTTAGTTAAAAAATATTTTTTAAATCTATGCAACAGCTGACGGAACAAATGTCGTTGCTTGATCCAAAATGCCGTAGCATCATATATGCAAGGCTAATTAAATGTAAATGTTCAGAGTTTCAGAGGCATAAGAATAAAATTGGCCTTCTAGATTGGACAACGATTATAAAAGTACCATCTCTAACTGGCCATGTCAAAATTAAAAAAATACCTTGGAATACATATCTAATGAAACCGGTCATCGAAAAAGAAGGTCAACCCTTTGTGCCATCTAGCCTTGCAAATTTTAGGAATTTCTATAAAAAGCTTTTCATCTAAACTGATCACGTATAGTAAAAGTCAAATAAAATATTTCACACATCTTTGCATCTGTAATAACACTTCTATTTATTGTAATTCTTCCTCGTCACCTTCGATTGATATATTATTCAAAATACACGTCTAGTCAGCATTTGAAGATAATTTGAATTTTTCCTATAACAGAGAGGTGTGATAAAATTAAGTTCAAAGAACAAGGTCTCAAGTTGAAAATGTTGTGCTTTGGTTTCCATTTCAATGTCATTAGTGTGACCAGTAGGTGTTTGTGACTAAACAATAAACGTACCTATAAAAATATTGAATTTTCTGTGCCATGTGGTTTCTTTTTTTAACACTTTACAACATTGTTGAAAAGTGTTTATGACTTTGTTCATTCTGTCTGTCTGTCTGTCTGTCTATCCGTTAGCACGATAACTGCCGTAAAAATGACTTTATCAAAATGAAATTTCAGTATGTTGTTCAGACGGTTTGTGGGACCTATGGGAATATAAATGAATAATATCACCCAATTAGTTTTGAACTGAACCCGGGTTGTAAAAATGAAATACATTGAACCCTATAGGTCCTAATTTTTTAAACATTTTTTAAGCGATATTGAAATACACAAATTGCTTTGAAAGTTTTCAGAAATATTCAAATTATCCCATAAAAAATATGAAAAAAATTTAAGCAAAATATATTCGGTAGTTTTTTAAATAAAAATTAAAACAATAATTACACCCATATTGTATGAAGAGATCACGTGACTCACTTCAAAACAAAATATGGCATCCATCTTGTGTCAACATCGTGATTTTTAAAGTTCTTTTTAATTTATATTTAGTGCTGTATCCGTTCTAAAACCGTTTTATTTTAGCTTAATTTCTGCGTATCTTTATTCTGAAACAATGCAATTACAATATATTTGAGTTTATACGATCAATGTCATCCATCTTGTGTCAAAATCGTGATTTTTAAAGTTCCTTTTAATTTATATTTAGTGTTGTATGAGTCCTAAAACCGCTTTATTTTTACTTAATTTCTGTGCTTCTGAAACAACGCAATTACAATATATTTGAGTCAAATTATCATCAAACTTTAATTATTTCTTCAACGAAGCCTAATTTTTACTTAAGGAGAATGTAAACACAAAGATGTAGGATGAGTTGTATAAGAATTGCTGAATTTCTTTAACAAAAAATTATTTATCTCTTTGAGTCTAAAATATAGCTGATATGAATGAAACATTCATTGGTTTTACACAGAGAACAGACCCCGGCCGTCCAAATAGTTGCTCTTAGTCCCTTGGACGAGTCGGACGGTCTGGGTCTTCAACAGAGAACAGACGATTTGATAGCAGACTTTTTCGATGAAGTTTTAAGCATAGAGTTAAATTACGTTTACCTCCATGGTTTTAAGTTTTTAAATAAAATAGATTATTGTAGTATTGTGATGAGTGAAAGGAATGGAATAAAAGTGTATGAATGAAATATTTACAGCTTTTACATAGAGAGCCAGGCGATTTATATTTCAATGACGTCATTTGAATAAAGTTCATTTTTTTTTTATGAAGTTTTAAGTTTTCAAATGTAATAAATTATTGTATTATTATGATAAATTTAAAAATATTACCGCTGAATGTATCGCATTTTAGAGATGTTTAAACCAGGCGATTTATATTTCAATGACGTCATTTGAATAAAGATCACTTTTTTCGATGAAGTTTTAAGTTTTCAAATATAATAAATTAATGTAGTATTGTGATAATTTTAAAAATATTACCGCTAGATGTATCGCATTTTAGAGATGTTTAAATAAAATTGCATTGCAGTTGGAAGTGTTTCATAATCAATGATTTATGCATGATAGATCTTCCTTGTTTAAGTATATCACAATAAATTTTAGATACGAACCTTATTAAATAAATATGTTAAAGAATCTTATCAAATGCAAATATTTGATATTAAAAGCATTTTTACTTTTGCTACTAGTATAATGTATGGGAAAAGTACTGTAACGGAGTAGAAAATTCGAAATTCTAGTTTTTGACGAAAGGGCACGTTTCAAGTATTCCTGAAATCGAATCTAAAGTTTTTGACGTGAGGTGAGGTAGTATGTGTGTGTGTGTGTGTGTGTGTGTGTGTGCGCGCGCGTGTCTGTAGATGCAATATCTCACGAACGAGTAGTCGCTTCGAACGTAATTTGGCACGATTATTACGATCCCTAAATACTGAAATGCTATTAATTTTAAAAGCTATCGAATGTTCGTAAGACTCGCAAATTTTTAAAAGAATTTAAAAAAAAATCATAAAAAATCAGGGCATTCAATAATGTTAAATAAATAATCATTTTGTAAGTACTTTGATGCAAGTACGAGTGATGCAAACTTTAGAACGCTAGATTGAACCGTTCTTGAGATATTGCAGGTTTTAAAATAGATGTATCTAAAACAATACATGATAATAAACAGTAAGTTTCATTAAATATATAACACTTGGCGAAAAATTTGGCGACATTGGGACTAATTTGGCGAAATATCGCAAACTTGATGCCTTTTTTAATGTGAGGTCCAATTGTCGAAAATGTCACCTAATTGGCAAAACTGAGGCTAAATTTAAGAAAATGACACCAAGTTAATGAAATTATAGTTAATATATTTTAATATAATGGGGTATATTGATTATCAGATATCAGTGATATTTAGAATTGTCAAGTTATATTTGCACGAAATATAACTTAATTTGGTATTTCAAAATGATTTTATACGTCATCCAGGTAAGTGCTCAGTGTGAGTGCAACATTACGTAAAAAGCATTGTGTCGTGGATCTTGTCAATCTTTACTTCGTGTTGAAAAAAGTAAAGTACTTGCATTATGGAGTGAAAGTCGTGTGCTGCCCACATAAGATTTTTACTTTCCTTCTGCTGAGTTAGAGGAGAATATGGTGAGAGTAATTGAGACTAGTACTATTTTTCTTGATATGCTTTTAGCAATAGATAAAGTAACCAATCTACTCTAAGTACATTTGTGAGGTCCCTAAATACAAGAGCAGGAATTTTTTGGTCTATGGGTGTATGAGTGGGTTCTCAAATCATTGGTCCTTTGTAATCTCAAAAACCACTGAAGCGATTTGTGGAAAAATTTAGGTGACAAATTTCATATATTATGTAAATGTGAAAGCTGAAAACAAATCTGAAAAATGTGTCTCGTTTAGCCATCAAAGGAGATTTTGAAAAATTGTCAGCCCTTCTTAATTTCAAATACCGCTACTATGATTTGGATAAATATTGTTAGCCCTTCTTAATTTCAAAAACCGCTAATATGATTTGGATAAATATTGTTAGCCCTTCTTAATTTCAAAAACCGCTAATATGATTTGGATAAATATTGCTAGCTCTTCTTAATTTCAAAAACCGCTAATATGATTTGGATAAATATTGTTAGCCCTTCTTAATTTCAAAAACTGCTAATATGATTTGGATAAATATTGTTAGCTCTTCTTAATTTCAAAAACCGCTAATATGATTTGGATAAATATTGTTAGCCCTTCTTAATTTCAAAAACTGCTAATATGATTTGGATAAATATTGTTAGCCCTTCTTAATTTCAAAAACCGTTAATATGATTTGGATAAATATTGTTAGCCCTTCTTAATTTCAAAAGCCGCTAATATGATTTGGATAAATATTGTTAGCCCTTCTTAATTTCAAAAACCGCTAATATGGTTTGGACCAAGTGTGGGTGATAAATGGCGTATTTTACAGAACATTGAAAAAAATAGAAAAATATACATGAAGTTTTGTCAAAATGAGCTTGCGTGTGTGTCAAATCGTTGACCTTTCCTAATTTCAAATGCCAACTTTAACTTAAGCGATTTGGACTAAATTTGGATGGCAAATTTCATATATTATGTAAATGTAGAAAAAATTTAGAAAATGATATAGTTATCTATAAAACGGGATTTTGTCACAATCGTTGGCTCTTCATAATCTCGAAAACAGCTTAAGTGATTTAGATCTAATTTGGGTGATATGTTAGTATATTATGTAGATGTAAATGCAAAAAAGAAATCATGAACAAGAAAGATCATGAATAAAGCATTGATTATGAAACACTTTCCAACTCAAATGCAATTTTATTTTAACATCTTTAAAATGCGATACATTCAGCGCTGATATATTTTAAATTATCCCAGTATTACAATAATTTATAATATTTGAAAGCTTAAAACTTCCTAAAAAAATTAACTTTATTCAAATGACGTCATCGAAATATAAATCGTCTGGCTCTCTATGTAAAAGCAGTAAATATATCATTCATACACTTTTATTCCAGACTCCAGAGTTAAATAATTTTGCTTGATAAAATTCTGCAATTCTTATTTAACTCATCTTACAATCGTGCTTTTAACAAAATTCTCTTTAAAAAGACTTGTTTACGTTCTGCATCCATTAAAATTTGACTTCGTTGTAGAGATAATCAAAGTTTGATGATGATTTAAACTAAAAAATATTGTAATTACGTTGCCACAGAATATAGATGCACAGAAAATATGCAAAAATAAAGCGGTTTTAGGATTGATGCAAACACTAAATATAAATTTAAAGGAACTTTAAAAATCACGATTTTTGCACTGGGAAAAAAAAATGGATGCCATATTTTATTTTGAAGTGGGTCGGTCACGTGATCGCTTCATATTATATGGGCGTAAATATTATTTTAATTTTTATTTAAAAAAAATACCGAACACATTTTGCTGAATTTTTTTATATATTTTATGGAATAATTTGAATATTTCCTAAAATTTTCGAAGCAATTTGTGAATTTTAACTTCGCTTAAAAAATGTTTGAAAAATTAGATCCCATAGGGTTCAATGTATTTTATTTTTTTCAACCAGAGTTCAATCCAAATCTAATTAGGTGATATTATTCTTTTACATTCCCATACATCCCACAGACCGTCTCATGAACATGCTAAAATTTCATTTTGATAAGTCATTTTAACGGCAGTTATCG
Organism: Amaurobius ferox; assembly: GCA_951213105.1. NCBI lineage: Eukaryota > Metazoa > Arthropoda > Arachnida > Araneae > Amaurobiidae > Amaurobius > Amaurobius ferox. Next base: position 136,419,892 of record OX578141.1, read on the forward strand.
TGCGAACAGACAGACAGAATGAACAAAGTCATAAACACTATTCAACTAGGTTGTAAAGTGTTAAAATGTACATGGTTAATGTATTTACTAAGAGAAATAGCATCCGGATTATTGAAGAACTGCAACCTTTAAAAGACTAATATGAAGAGCTCCTCGGGATTGGCGAGCGTCGAGGAGAGCCCCTAGTAATATAATATATCAGGCACGATCTATTATTTATCATTTCCACAACCATTTGTCAATTCCACAACTAATTTATGGTGGCGGAGTTGACACTTTATGATAACTTTTAATATAATCGTAAATTCATTATTTGGGATTATGAATTTGGTCTTTGCAACTTCATGTAACCCGATCTGAATTGTATAAGAATTTTTATACTGGCTACGTGAAAGAATTGAAATCGCCAGCTTCCATAGAAATTCGCAAAAAGTGTAGCGTATAGCAAGTTTCTTACAGCCATTACGGTTATTAAGTGCGGAATCGGTACTATTATCTGCAATGGTGGTGCTTTTCACATTATTTATTTGGTTAAAGAATACAGTCACATGTGAAGGAGGTGGATCTCTAAACCAAACAAAGTAATAATTGTGATTAGATTAACTCAAAGATCAAATGCCCACTTTCTACGCGTAGGACGTCTCAAAATTGCCTCGATTTTTGGGGTTTTTCAAGTTGAAAATTTCGTGACTTTTCATAATTGCAGAATCTTTTTATTTTCCTATACTTTTTTTTTACTTAAACAGGTAATGTTTTATCATACAATTTTTATCAAGAAATTTCATCAAATATACGGTTTGAAAAATTTACATCATAATATATTTAATATAAAATTGTCAATTTTTATAATATATATATATATATATAAATATACATATATATATACAATAAATATTATCAAATACCATTAACGTTCATTTAAATGGCATAGTATAACCGTTGCTTTGTACTATTAAAGATACATTTACAAGTAATGAACCAATGAGAAGATCCCCTATTATTCTTCCTAATATTTAACGGCCAAGTTAGCTTGTAATTTATGAAGTAATATATTGCGTTGATATTGTCCATACAAAATTTTATTTAGGAATCATAAAATGTGTACTATGTGTGCGTCATAAATTGTTATGATAGAGGAAGAACATAACATCAAATGTCCCGTCCCCTTCAAAGAAAACACAATGGGACTTTATTTTTTTTATTACCGAGGGGGAGATGAGAGTTTATGCTCTGCCTCTTTATCATTCTAAATTATTGCACTTTAGGTTCCTGCCCACAAATAAAGGAGAGCAAGGAAAAGAGTTTATATAAGTTAGTGGAGATAATTTTGTCTTTCGGAAAACATTTAGAAGGAAGTGTAAAAAAATCTGATGAGTCCAGAAAATTACTTTCTGTACGTGTGTAATTTACTGACTCCAAATATTTATAGCTCAATAAAAAGATGAACAGCCAATTGTGTTGTATGTGGCACTTTCAGTATGTGATGTAATAAGCTATGTGAAAGTACATGGATTCAGAAAGGCTACTTTCTTCATAATAAAGGCTTTGAAATGTAAACAAACGTTTCTAAATTTACATTATTGAAAGTAAATAGAGGGTTTTCAAATTTGAATATTCAAAAGCAAACAAGAACTTTTTGGAATTTAGGCTACTTAAAAGTAAAGAGAAATTTCAAAATGTAAATTTTAATTTAAAAATTCAGAGTATCGAAAAATAAACAAAGGATTTTAAAGAAATTAAAATTAGTGAAAGTATACAAACGTTTTCAAATGTTTATTATCGAAAGTAGACAAAAACCTTTTAAAATTTAAACTATAGTAAATAAATAATGCTTTTTAAAATTTAAATAATCTAAAAGTAAACAAAGTTCATTTTACTTTAACTTATCAAAAAATAAACTGATTTTGAAATTTAAAACAATAAAGAGTAAATAGAGAGTTTTTAAATTCAAATTACTGAAAAATAATAAGAGGTCTTTGAATTATTAATTAAGAAATAGTAAACAAAATATTTTGAAATTTTAAGCTTTCTCCATGGCGGCATTGTATTATTGAAATGAGCCAATTTTGTAATGCAATTAATGTAACTTGTATTTCTATTGATTTGTGTTTTATTTTTGGATGCATTTTGTTTTGTCACGTTCCTCTGACAGCCAGGTACCATTCGAAAGAAAGAAATCGCACCAAAATGGCAGCATTTTAGTAAGTTCACCGATGGGGAGTCGCTATAAATAGGTACCTTACATTCCTTATGAGATTAAAAAATTCTGATATTTTGAGAAAATAATTATACAAGTTAGAGCTTTCTTAAAATTCTATCTCGTTTAATATCAGGGTTGGGAAGAAAAACATGGTTTAAATTTTTGTTTACAAAGGTTTAAAAATTTTAAATTGTTAGAAGAAAAAAATATCCAAACACGAACAACCATGCTTAATATTGTATTTATTTTTATTATTATAGCATAAATAAGCATATCAAATTTAAAGGAAATAGCTTGATTCTTTTGAAAGTTGTTAGGCGCCAACGACGTTCTTAAAAAGTTTCTAATTTTTGGAAAAAAATTGCCACGAAATTTATAACACATTTTTTTGTGTAGCATAATTTATTAGTACGTGGAAGTAAATTTTCGTCCCCATTTGGCTGAAATCATGATTTTTTTTTTCACCTATAGATCTGTCCTTAGGTTTTGGACACAAGTGTATTTTCATGGAAAGAACTTTCCTTCAAACAGGATTGTATTAGTCTTTTACCCTTTTCTTACTGCCATGTTGGCCTCCGAGTGCGCAATTAAAAATGTACATGTCTACCAGCTTTCTACTTTATTTTTCTTATGTATGTATTCTTCAAGTAAGCACTAGAAAGTTGCATGGTTATTGAGGTTGTGATATTAGCTCTATTTCCTATGGTTTACTTTAAGGGTTTCCAAAGTGGGGCTCGCGGACTCTTTGGGATTCGTTACAAACTCTATGGGGGTTCGCGAATAACATAAAAATTTGACGTTATAACTAATAAAATTTTTGTTAGATCCCATTTTTACTTTCCCGACAATACATGGTAATGTATAAGAAAAGTATGGAATCGTGCCGAAAATCGCAACTCCAGTTTTCGATGTATCTACACGTTTTTTGACCTCCAGAGCACGAAAAACCTATTGTTAGCGTGACGTGTGTATGTGTGCAAAGTATGTATCCACTCAAACTCAAAAACAAGTCTAGATAAAATAAACCGGTATAATTCGAGATAAAAGAATCCACCTTTTTTTGCGAAATGGCCCGAAAAAATCTCATGTATCCACTCTAGCTAAAGAACTAAATGGCCAAATTTCACAAAATTTGGTAGATAAGTCAGTTGTAGGTGACCTTGGTGCTGATTATATTTTGGTTTTTTTTTTTGCGAAATGGCCCGCAACGATCGTATTTATCACTCTAGCTGACAAACTAATTGACCAAATTAAACAAAATTTGGGTAGATAAGTCGCTTGTGAGATATTGTGGCGCTGGTTATATTTTTGTACAATTCGGAAAAAATAATCTTGCCTTTTTTTTTCGAAAGGGTCCGCAAATCTAAAATATCTGATCTAAATTAAAATACTACAGATGATCAAATGTATCAATTAAATGCTTGTTTTATACGTAATTTTGGACGACAAAAGGAATAAGATCCACCCCATTACTCTAAAATGGACCATTCAGGAGAGATTTAAATTTTTAATTTTGAGGAAATGAAGACGATTTACACAGTAGTTAAAACACTATTTAATAAAACTTCTTAAAACTTAGTAGTTACGTCCTCTGATGTTTATCCTGATGCTGATTAGATTTTGATATGATTCGGAAAAGTATAAGCGACTCTTTTTTGCGAAATGACCCTCAAAGATAGTGAAAATCTAAAATTGTTGAAATATATTGATTAAGTACTTGTTCTTCAGGTAAATTTTGACAACTAAGCAAATAAGACTTGCCCCATGACTGCACGATGAACCTTTCTGGAGATATTTTAGTTTTTTGGAATTTTGAGGACCTTAAGTTTTTAAAGTGAATTAAGTTGCCAAATGAAATGAAGATGCAATAAAAAGACAAATTGGATAGAAAAGCGAAAAAGTATCCATGTCATTTTCTGTAATTATACTCCATTTAATGCATAATGAAATAAAAAATTACAAAATTAATTTGAATCTGCAGGGAAAGGCATGTGCTGGTCGCATCAGATTTTTTAAATTAACATTTATTAAAAAGTCTTACAAATGAATACCAAATCAACCAGTTAAAATGCAACCATATTTATAAAATATTTTTGGCACATTCATAGCGCATTCATTTAGAACATTTCCTGATGAACTTTCAACAAACCACTAAAGGAGATTTTTCGGCAGGTCTTCTATGTGAGGAATCGTTAACATTTCAGTTCACAGTTACTATTAGTTGAGCTTTGGTTAAATATTGTGAATGATTTTCCTGACCTCACAAGGAAAGTTTTATAGTGCTTAATTCTTTCCTACCACCTTTTCGTGTGAAACTGTTTTTTTCCAGCTCACTTATTTGAAAACAAAGTTGAGAAATAGATTGGAAGTCGGGAATGACTTAAGAATAAAATTATTATTAATTGAACCAAATATTGGTCATCTTTCTATAAAAAGAAGCATCATTGTTCTCAAACTGTTTTATAAACTATGTTATATTGCTAAACTGTTTTAATTGTCATTAGTAAAGTAATGTTGCTCACTTAAAGTTCTCTGATGTTCATATTTAGATGCAACAAACAAATTTCTTGAGCTGATCATTTTTAACTTCTGATCTGTCAAGGGGGCCGTGAATTTTTTAAAATCAATAAAGGGTCCTTGATTTTAAAAGTATGGGAGCCAGTGGACAATTCCATTTCTATCCGTTTATTGTCGTATTTCATAGAATCCAGTGTTTCGTTTGGGCAAAACAAATTTACCTACCATGAAACTTCTAAATGTTCTACAATTTTTACATATCTTTCTTCATTTGGAATGCATTATTTTTTAATCGTAGCAAATTGTGTATTATCTTTTCAAAAACATAATTATCAGATAATTTGTACTCTGAAATATTTTTGATAAACGCTACTTTAAACAATTTTAGCTAGTTCCGTAACTAGCCTCAGACACGTAATTCCATGACCACTGTATGAACACAGACTAGAAAATCCTATTTGTAATTATATTTCTACTTTTCTCGCTTCAGAGTATGCTGACAGTTTGCTTTCCTGTGTTCTTCTACATAATGACAAGAATTGAACCAGGCTGATACAACACTGCACTCAGAAGAATTTGCATCAGAAATTTTGCACATGAAAAAAAATTAGATAGATGATACGTTTACGACAGAAATTATACAAAATTAGATGTTTTACTGCAAGCTAAATCTACTAAAAGAAAAATCTCCCAACACCTGATAATTTGTAACGTCTATCGTATTTGCTATAGGTGACAACTTAGAAACACCTATTTTTTACTTCCGCATTTCCTGGAATCATTCCGTGTTAAGTCATCCGTTCAATCACCCGATTGAACAAAATGTTTTACACCCCAAGTCAGGCTACGAATGTGGTCAGCGAAAATGTCATTTAAAAGTTGTCACGCAATTTTTGAAAAAAGTACAAGTAGCAGCATTTTCCATGATATAAACATGATACAAGTAGTAGCATTTTCCATGATATAAGCATGATATAAGTAGTAGCATTTTAGATGATATAAGCATGATACAAATACAAGTAGCAGTATTTTCCATGATATCTTCGATAAGTGAAAGATCTAGAAAGGTGGATGTTCATTGCATAATATTAGGAATGTCAGGCCCTCCGAAAGCCCCCAGTAATTTAGAAGACTGAACTTAAGGAAAATACTGACTTATGGAACAGAACCTAAAGGAACTGGATTTTCGAATTCTCCCGTAGATCCGTACCAAATGGGGGTAAGCTAACCTTTTAGAAGACCCTTGGTTATCTAGAAGACCCTTGGTTATCTAGAAGACTAGATCTTTGCACTCTAAAATATCGACTGCGATACAAAACTTAACAGAGCCGATTTTTTTATCCCCCTCCCCTCTGGGGCGTAAAAAATAAGAGGGTTACTTAATTAATATCTGCTTTAAATCCTGGGCAAAGTCGGGTACATTTTCAAGTAGAACTACAATATTCTAAGCATTTTTATTTGAAAATGCACTTCGCACCATCGTACAGTATGGTTTCCAACAATTTATTTAAAAAGCTGCTGCCTAACCTATGTTTGAGATACTTGATAAAAGTGCCGCTTTGTTATATTTAGTCTTCTTACGCCCTTCTTTCCCTCAAAGACTTACGGAGTCTACTATTCTCCCCCGTATGCTTCTATTTAAATTACTAAAGTTGGTGTTATAAATACTATAAGAACAGGAGCATACATTGTCCAAATGCCCAAAAGAATATCTCCTGATGGAAGATTTTTTTCACATTTTCAATTTTTTTATGTTCGTCGAGCAGACATAGCACGAAGTTTGAGTTATAAATTTTAGTATAGAGAAAAATAGTTATGGACGAGCGTAGCGAAGTCCAATATTTATTCCTATCGAAGCTAAATCAACATTTGCCTGAATGTTGTTATCCCTTTTACTCGAAAACTAACTACAACAGGTAAGAAGATGAAATTATACAGACATACTTGAAATTGCACGCCGATTTGCAGAATTATAATTTCAATTATTAAAACGAACTGTAACAGGGCGAAACGCCCATTTTTAAACCGCGCATGCTCACTACGCTTCCTACAAACGAAAGTAAACAAATTTTAAACAGCTAATCAAAGGGTGTATAAAATTCATGCTTTGTGATTTAAATGTGCTCTTGTATATTAAATACGTTTTTGAGATTTAAATGTGTTACTTTGATTTTATTGTTTTCCTGTATTCTAATTTGTGTAATTTAATATTCAAACTCGAAAGCTTATGATCTTTTATATTAGGATTCTTAAATATTAAAATTAATTTTTAAACTTCTAATTTCATAATTATTTGTTAGATTTAATTTTAGTTTGAAATATTTCATAGCTCGCGTACTTCATATGCGGGAGTCCATTCAAAGCCCGGCTTTTTGATAGTTTTATACAAATTTTACAGACATTCTATTCGGGTCTAATCAAGCATACCAGTGGGAACACAAGAATAAGGATTCAAATCATATATATTCGTTAACATTATTAAATAATGTTTCAACTTAATATTTAAGAGTGTTAGTTTCCCTGTCTTCGACAAGCTGAAATACTAGTTTTAAAATGAAAAATAATCAAAATTACCACAACTGACAGCTTCAAGCATCTAGACTGAGAAATAACTAAGCAGGTGCAACAGGTGTAGATATAGGGTGCAGCACAACGAGGGGCAATATAGTTGATTTCAGCGTAACAATATTACTAGGTCACAGAAATGGATCTGGTATAGGGTGCAACACTAGTGTCTAGTTATACAAAAACTCAGATTATATTGTGCAATTAATCATTGTAACACTTTGCACAAGAAAAGGAGACAACCTAAATAAAGAGCAACTCGTCTTGTAAATGCATCCGGGTATTTAACTAGCGTGTAATAATAAAACGGAATTAGGTAGATCGTTTGTCGCCGAGGCCTTTTTTTACGATACTTGATTTGATAAATACGTACAGCTCAAACTGCTGCTAAAGCATAAAATTCAAATAACTTTGTTAAAAGCAACATGCAATAAAAAATTAAAAGTATCGATTGGTTTCGAAGGCAAAAACAGTCTTCTTCGTCAGGACACACAAGAAGGTAAACCATCACTCGTCAAAGAAATTATTTCTTCTCTTTTGTTTGAAAATTTCTGGTTTAATTTTTCGATTTCGTTTTCCAGTTTTTAACACTTTATAATATAGTTGAAAAGTGTTTATGACTTTGTTCATTCTGTCTGTCTGTCTGTCCGTTAGCACGATAACTGCCGTAAAAATGACTTAATCAAAATGAAATTTTGGTATGTTGTTCAGACTGTCTGCAGGATCTATGGGAATATAAATGAATAATATCACCCAATCAGTTTTGGATTGAACCCGGGTTGAACAAAATGAAATACATTGAGCCCTATGGAACCAAATTTTTCAAACATTTTTTAAGCGGATTTAATATTCACAAATTGCTTCGAAAATTTTAGGTAATATTCAAATTGTTCCATAAAATATATAGAAAAAATTCAGCGAAATATATTCAGTAGTTTTTTAAATAAAAATTAAAATAATAATTACACCTCTTATATGAAACGATCACGTGACCATGATATGAAAAGATCACATGACCCACTTCAAAATGATATATGGCATCCATCTTGTTTCAAAATCGTGATTTTTTAAGTTCTCTTTAATTCATATTGAGTGTTGTATCTGTCCTAAAACTACTCTATTTTTGCTTAAATTCTGTGCATCTACATACTGAAACAACGCACATACAATATATTTGAGTTTAAATGATTATCCAAATTTGATTATTTCTACAACGATGCCTACTTTTTACTTATGTAAAATGTAAACAGCAAAATATATAGAATGAGTTGTATTAGAATTGCTGTATTTCTTTAACACAAAATAATTTAGCCCATGGAGTCTGCATGGCTGATATGAATGAAATATTAATTGATTTTATAAAGAGAAGGATGGTTTTTTTTTTCGATGAAGTTTTAAGCATAGAGTTTAATTATTTGTAGCTCCATGGTCTTAATTTTTAAATAAAATAAATTATTATAGTATTGTGATGAATGAAATGAATGGGAGATAGTTATGAATGAAATGCTGTTTTTATAGAGAGATCCAGGCGTGTTATTTTTTCTATGACGTCATTTGAATTAATTTCAGTTGTTTTCGATGAAGTTTTCTAATATAATAAATTATCGTAGTATTATGATAGTTTTAAAAATAGTATCGTGGAATGTATCGCATTTTAGAGATATTTAAACCAGGCAATGTATATTTCAATGCTGTTGTGGCGATTGAGCGTCGCCGTGGTCCCGAACCAGGGACCTGATGCTTCGTAGACCGACATTATAATCACTGAGCAAAAGCTAGCTCCTCCTCTGTTCTTATAATTCGGGTTTGGCTCGTGTGGCATCTTTGATAGATGTCTTTGCTGCCGCACACTCCCCTCGCTGATGAGGAGGCCGAGAGGCGTGTCGCCTCGGCGTGACGTCAGGGCCGGGAGGCGTGTTGCCTCGGCGTGACGGACAGTCGTGGTCAACCAGGAAGGGAGTGTCAAGGCTTCTGACTCCTTGTGGTGCTGCCATCTCGTGCTGAGAGGCGAAGTCGTTGGAAAGGAAGGTTGCGCTTTTTTCAAACGTCCAGTCATCATTGTGGCGATTGAGCGTCGCCGTGGTCCCGAACCAGGGACCTGATGCTTCGTAGACCGACATTATAATCACTGAGCAAAAGCTAGCTCCTCCTCTGTTCTTATAATTCGGGTTTGGCTCGTGTGGCATCTTTGATAGATGTCTTTGCTGCCGCACTGTCATTTGAATGAAGTTCATTTTTTTCAATGAAGGTTTAAATTTTCAAATATAATAAATTAATGTAGTATTGTAATAAGTTTTAAAATATTACCGAGGAATGTTTTGCATTTTCGACTTTTATAAATAAAATTGCATTAAAGTTGGAAATTGTTTCATAATCAATGCTTTAAGCATGATTGATCTTTCTTGTTTCTCATGTGGCGACTGACCGTATTTTTAAATGGGGGGGGGGGGGGGGGGAGGGGGTTGCAAAAATTTCAGATACTGCTATATCTCGAAAACGATTTATCTTAAGAGTAATGGGGCTAATTTTATTATTTTCTTCGTAAAATTATTATGTTTAAAAAAGCATTTAATCAATACATATTTAATACATATCAATGCATATTTAGTTTTTATTTCATGTTTTGGCGATTTTCGCGGGCCGTTTCGCACAGAAAGCAGACTATTTCTTTGAATCGTACCAAAATATAAGTAGCACCAGAATAACGCAGAAGGGACCTACCTACCATGTTTTGTGAATTTTCGTCGAATAGGTTTTGAGTTAGAATGTATACATTGCATACACACATAGCATACAAACGACCGACAGACAGACAGACAGACAGACAGACAAACAGACAGAGACACACACACACACACACACAGGTGGCACGTTAAAAATAAGTTTTCGTCTTCTAGAATGTTTGAAATATGTTGATCCTGTTAAAAACCCGAGTTCCCATTTTCGACACAATTCCAATACATTCCCATTTATTCTAGGTGAAAGTAAAATCTACTTTAATGTAACGTCTGTGTAATGTACGTATCCACTATAGCTCAATACTTATTAGGCGAAATTTCACAAAATTTGGAATGACAGTCGCTTACGGGAAATTCTGGTGTTGGTTAGATTTTGGTATCAATCGTATAGAACCAGCCTTTTTTTTCCCAAAATGGCCAGCAAAAATCATCAAAATCTGAAATGAAAGACTAAATATGATATTAAGAGTATTAACTAAAGCTTGTATAATACGTAATGTTTGCCAGCAAAACGAATGAGACCAATCCCATTTCTCTACGGCTAATCGTTTTAGGGCTATTTATGCATTTATTTTATTTATTTATTTAATTGTGAGTATTTATTTAATTCTTGTGAGCTGGCGACTTTTTATAATGCGTTAATTCGCAAGATGAAAGATAAAGTTTAAATCTATGAATTTTATATCATTTCAAATAAATAACCGTGTCATTTTGTGCAATTAAATGTAATTTAATGGATTATGAAAGGAGTGAAGGAAAAATGAATTTGAGCCTGCAGCGAAAGTCATTCGATGCTACATCAAATATTTTATCTTAAAACTTACACTTTGCAATTCTATACAAAAATTTAACCATGCAGAAAATGTTGAAAAAAAGACGCATAATGAAGCACTTGTATCTGATGAAGATGGTTGAAAGGTTTTCAATCTTTAACACAAGGAAGGATTATCGCCACCTCAGTTAAAGCATGTCAGAAGAAACCCTATTGCTCCATCAGCGCACGTGACAACGGTATTTTAGATTAATGGCATCGATACATGATGGATTCAACTCTCATTCACGGTCGGAACTTAAGTAAACTGGTCACGGTTGAGACATTTGGGTGGCACGCCAGACGATTTTTGTTGGCAAGCGACTGGGGTGAAAACACGTACACGGCTAGTGTAAAGACTGGGTAATAATAGCTCAAGCGACTCGACATATATTTACCGAAGTGTCACATGAAGTAAGATAGCGTAAAGATTTAGATTTTATCGGAAATTATTTTCAGCTACGCTGTTTAAATCTCTGATTTTTAGAGACATCCTTCATGTTATGACGGTTCTTAGGTCCAACTGTTTTTAAACGTCCATAAAAGATCTTCTTGATTAATTTTTATCAGAGTTAAGTTCTTATAGCATATGTGTGATCTTTTTTAAAGAGTTGTCTGCCGATTTGTTAAGTTTTGATTTGATTTGATTTGAGGAAATTAAAAAACATGTAGGCAGCACACGACTTCCGCTACATAATGCAAAGATTTTATTTCTTCCACAGCAAAAATAATGGTGTACAAGATTCACAGAACAATGGATTTGACATTGAATTCGCGCCACGTAGATTGAAATCTGGCGTTTTGGGCTACTTATTAGTCCGAAAAAATGACTTATTCTTACTCACGTGCAATATCCTCATCAAAATACAATTAACATCAAATCAATAACATACTAATAAATAAGTGATTTTCGATTAATTCTTGGACATCAAAATACAAAACTATTATAAAAAGAATCTTCTCTCGGGAATGGACGATCTAGATTCACGAGAATGATGTTGCATAAAACTACATATAGAACGTGAACATATTTGACAATACTTTCTACTTTATAATGTTATGAAAAGAAAATTGATACATTTATTTAACGTAAAGTATCTCTAGAACGATTCCTGCTCATGTTCTAAATGTTCTATCAGTTTGAGCAGTTTTAGTTTAATTTTAGCAAACTGCAATATATGGCGTTACCAATAAAAATTGGATGCTCTATTAGGATTAGGCGAAGTCAGACTACTGAATTCATAACTTTATTAATTCAAACTTAAAAAAAAATCAATGCGGTGTTTTGTTTTGGGAGTCGAGGTACCTTTGAACCAAATTTCATGGCTGTGGATTGCTTAGATTTTCCGCTACATGACCAACGAACAGACAGATAAACATATTTTTTTTTATTATTGATATAAATCTATCTTTGGTACTTTGTGCGCTTTCAAAATCATCTATAATAGAGTCAATTCATCTAAATAATCTTTATCTCCGGATCTTCATTCTTCTGTAAGCATGCATGAAACCATTTCAAATGTGTGTAGCTTGTGGCAATTCGATTACAAAATCTAATACCAGCTGCATGGTAAAATTGAACTTGTCGGTCTGAGCAAAGATTTGCAAAATTTCGACACATAGCAAATTTTATTGCTGGCATTGCAGGTATTGACAATTCCCATGGGCGCCCATAGGGAAAGGGGGGGCACTTTCACCCCCTGGACGGTCAAGGTCACAAAGGTGAGAATCAAGCTAGTCGATGTTGTACATCTTATCCTTGAGTTTGCCCCACTGATGCTATATCCCTCCCCCCAATGGAAAAAGTTCTATAGGCACGCATGGCAATTCCATACTGACGAGACCATATAAGCTCAAAACCGGTCTATAAATGCTGTTATCTGCAGTGTGAATGTTTTCTCTTAATTTTGTCAAGAGATTCAACTTCGCGATATCTCAGAAAGTATATCAATGATTGGCATAAAATATAGTCTATTTCAATTGGCAATTACAATAAGTCCGATAATCATAGATAATGAATCAGAAGACTACATTTTTTGACTTCACAAAAAATATTAAATTCTTGTAATTAAAGTTAACACGACGTTCATTATCTTTTAATAGGGTCTAGATTATTACTTTCACTATATACATAGTATATAATATATAGGGAAAGTATTGTGACGGGTCAATATCGTCAAAGTTGTGAAAATGACGCCAAATTCATGAATTAATAATTAAAAATTTTTTATATTTGGTCGATATCGCTCATTGCGGATGGCAACAGTATTGATAATTGTTAATGTAGAGTTGCGTGAAATACAAGTTAATTAGGTACTTCGAAATAGTTTTATATGTTGTCATACGGAAATTCATTGCATTATACAAGGTGTCCCCAAAAGATTGAAACGCGCTTTAATTCTTTACCTGTTGGAGATAAGTGGGCAATGTAAATTGCAAAAATGTTGAAAGTGAGGTAGGAAATAAGACTACGTTAAAGAAATAGCCCTTCCATTAATTTTCAAAAAGTTACACTTTTTAAATTTTTATACGACCTCCATTAGACAAATTTGGTCAATCAGAAAATTTTTATTTTTATTGCAACAAGATCATTAAAAAACCTCGCATATCTGTATCTTTAAAATCAACTGAATTATGATAAAGGACAAAATCTGATTTATGGCACTTCTCCGTACCATGTGAAAGGCTGCTTCATCAGTGAAAATAGGGATCGTAAACAAATTGACGATGGAAATTGTTTAGATCAAAAATACGTTAATATGTGTCAAAATGTTTTATCACAAATGCATCTAAATAAAGCATTACATAGACAGAGATCATATAAAGCAATGGTACTCACTACGCGGTTAGGTATCCTATGTATTATCATCCAGTTTTATATTTTTTGTGATATGTCACAAATGTACATTTCTAATTTGATATATGGTCCCCATTCACATTGTTCAATTTCCAATTAAATATAACTCGCTCAATTTTAAAGATACAGATATGCGGTGTTTTTTAATGATCTTATTGCATGAAAAATAAAAATTTTTTGATTGATCAAATTTGTCTAAGGAGGTCGTATAAAATTTAAACAGTGCAACGTTTTCAAAATTAATGGGAGGACTATTTCATTAACGTAGTCTTATTTTCTACCTTACTTTCAACATTTTTGCAATTTACATTGCCCTCTTATCTCCAACAGGTAAAGAATTAAAGCGCGTTTCAATATTTTTGGGACACCAAGTATAGGGAACGTCCACATTAGATTTTTCAATAGGATCTAATTTTAAATGTACTAAATATTTATCTCCATTTCATTTCAAATATGTCCGTTTTGCTTTAATGTAGACAAAAATTTTTGCGTGCTGATAACAAATGAATCTTGTCAGATCAGCATTCTACCGATGAATGAATGAAATCATGCAGTAACTGGTGTTATCACACACGTTATCTACTCTGGAACACGCAGAAATTTAATCGCAGTTTTTCCCTTAATGATTCTTTACTATCAGTAATTCAGTTAAACCTTTCATAAAAGGGTGAACCTCAATTCGGGTTCAAATGTATATATACCAGTTTTGTTGCAAAAGTTGTCGAATTGAATTTAAATGGAAATTTAGTAAAAAGGAAACTTTCTAGCTATCTGGGGGAGAAAAGGATCTGTTATTGCATACTGTGACCTTGGAGCATTTATAGGTTTAAACTAAATACATGGGTTTTTTTTATTAATACTCGGTTTTTATTTTTTTTAAACCAGTTTTTTTCTGGTTTAAATCAGTTTCTGTTTATTTCGTTTGAACCAAATTTTCTTATTAAAACCAGGTTACTTTGGGGGAGGGGGGGGGGGGGAGTTTTTTTTTGTTTAAACCATGTTTTTTTTTGCTTTAGTCAGGTTATTTTTATAAACACAAAACATGTCTATAAAGGCATTCCCAAAATTCGGAAGAAGCTCACATTGCAGATAGCAGCATCCATGAGCCAGTTTCGCACTTATGGCTCGTCAACATGGAGTAGCCGATATTTGTAATGGCGGCAAGAAACTTACTATAAGCCACAATTTTTGCAAACTTCTATGGGAACTGATATCTTCAGTCTTTCCATTTGAAAAAAATTGTAAATGAATTTCATGCCGGCCTTGTGGAATAACTGAAATTGTCAGTTCCTATAAAAATTCGGAAAAGTTGTGGCTTATAGCAAGTTTTTTGCCGCCATTGCAGATGTCGGCTATTCTATGCTGACGAGTGCATAATAAGCGCGAAATAGGTTATTGGATGCTAGTATCTGCAATAAGAGAGTTTTTTAGGTTTTGTTTCTGTTTATTTAAATCAAGTTGTTTTTTAAAAATTTAAATAAGGTTTTCCTGATTTAAATCAGGTTATTTATTTGTTTAAATCAGGTTTTTCCTTATTTAAATCAGGTTTTTTCTTGTTTAAATCAGGTTTTTTCTTGTTTAAATCATGGTTTTTGGTTTAATCCAGGTCTTTTTGGTTTAATCCGAGGTCTAAACCAGTCAACTCTGCCTTAAAAGGTTAAAATAATAGGAGGGAGAACGAAGCATTATTGTATTCAAAAGGAGATCGGCCATGTTTGTCAGGACACAACTTTCAAGCTTAGCTCATGAGGAAAAGTCAAGATGTTTTAAGGTTTTGTTTCTAAGTGTTTAAAATTAGTCTCGTAAATTTAAACATATTATTTATTTGATGAAGGTCAGAAATTAGCTCTTAAAGTTTAAATAAGATTAATCCAGAGGTACTTTCAATAAAATATGTAACCACAATGTTTGCTTTTTTGGTTCTGATTCATATGGCGTTATTTTACTATGATATCTCTTGTTACTGTATACCTTGTTGACTATGACAACCAAACAACTTTATGCGATTAGTCAATATATCATTTTATACTATTAATTTTATATTATTAGAGAATATAATTTTATGCTATTAATTTCATAATATTTAGAATACAATTTTATACTTTAATTTTATACTATTAGAGAATATAATTTTATGCTATTATTTTCATAATATTTAGAATATAATTTATACTATTAATTTTATACCATTAGAGAATATAATTTTATTCTGTATTATTAACTTTACACTATTAGTGAATATAATTTTATGCTATTCATTTTATACTATATTAGTGAATATAATTTTATGTTATTCATGTTATACTATATTAGTGAATATATTTTTATACTATTAGACACATAATTTTAGGAGATCAAAGAATAGTGGAAAATAATTAGGATTATACCGATATGCATTATATTCAGAAAGTGTTTCATTATGCAGAAAATAGTTTTTTTAATGTGGAGAAAAACAAATTATGTTACTTGGCCTATAAGAAAAGGTCGAGCTTGTTCTCCAAAGAATGTAGAACAGGGGATTTATTTATTAGTGCCACAAGGAAGGCATGGCTTTATGGACTTTTAGGGGAGTAGTGCAATATTTTACATTCCATAATAAAAAAAAAATAAAAAAAACAAAAAAAAAACCCATTACGAAGACAGTAAATCAATCTACAGTTTGACTCCAGGATGCAGTAATCTGCATCTTAATGACTGGATTGTAGGTCTCAAAACAGAAGCATTTACACAAGTTGAATACTGTATATTTACTTTCCTTACTTACATATTATAAAGAAAGTATTGTGATGGAGTCAAAAATCTGAATTGAAATTTCCAACGGATTTATATTTTTTAAGCATGCCTAAACCAGAATTAAGTGTTTTGAAATGATATGTGTGTGTGTGCCTGTGGAAGCAATATCTCGGGAACGAATGGGGCGTTTCAAATGAAATTCTGTTCAAATATTACAATCGGTAAATACTGGAAACCTATTGATTTTCAACGTAATCAAATGTATAGAAGACCCCAAAATATAAAACTTGTGCTTATGAGAATAATACAAGTAGTACTTCCTTAAGGAAGGCAGACATATGCAAATTACGTTACAATTATTTCGAGAGAATTTTGATTCCTCTTCTTCAAAACAGTGTCTTTACTTAACAAACGCCAAGCAAGGACTGTAAGCTGGCACTCCAAAAAACAGTGGAATACATATATTTGGAACACCCAAAAAGCGGATTCGTAGCAGGGTACCCACGCTATGCCATTGCACGCTGCGCGGGTGTAATACGACCTAAATCAGAACTTTTTTGATACCCCTTAAATAAGCTGATTTAATGTTCCCTAAATACGCCTTTCGTTTGGGAGTAATACACCCTAAATAAGCTATTTCAATATGGCTTAAAAAGCGCATTTGATACCCCTGCATAAGTGCGCGGGTGAGCATGCAAATGGGGGAATATTACCTCCAGCGCGCCAAACCCTTAAATTATGAAGCTCGGATTGTAAGTTAATTTTTGTATGTTGCAAATTTAAAATCGATAACGTCCTCAAAACACAGAGTTTTTTAACACAGAATTCTTCAAAACACCGAGTTAACTATTAATTACCAAAATTATTATTTTATTTAATTCACGAAAATTAGTCTATTGATAGTACGGATTCTGTTGTTTCTTTGAAAGAAAATTCTTCTGTTTTCCCGATGATGCTAAGATGGAAACTGCGATAACGTTTTTGATCGCTAAGAAACCGATTTGTCTGAGAATCGCTCAAGTGGCGCTTCAACATTTAATTACTGAAAAACGAATTTAAATTTTAAGGATATCGATGAAGCGATCAAAGAAATCGATATTTTCGGAAGCCGAGGTACCCCTGCACCAAATTTCATGGCTGTATGACTTTTAGATTTTCCGCTACAGAGAATACAGACATCTCCAATTATTGTTATAGATATAATACGTAACAAATTAAGCATAACAAAATTAGCAATATGTTAAAGGTAGTTAATTGAATTTGCAAGGTTTGAAATGATATGTCTGAAATTCAAATTGAACTTCTTCTAAACGTTATTTTGCATAACTCTGAATAAGTTCTCAGAGTTGTTATGCATATGAGCTTAGATTTTAGGCTTAAGTTGCAGTATATACAAATTGTGGGCTCCCATAAAAACAATTATCAAGGATCCCATACACACAATTCATGACAAGGTGTTTTTTTAACACTTTCCAACATAGTTGAAATGTGTTTATGACTTGGTTCATTCTATTCTGTCTGTCTGTTCGTCCGTTCGCACAATAACTGCCGTAAAAATGAATTTATCAAAATAAAATTCTAGTATGTTGTTGAGACGACCTGTAAGGCATATGGGAATATAAATGAATAATATTACCTAATTAGTTTTGGATTGAACACGGGTTGAAAAAGTGAAATACATTGAACCGTATGGAGCATAATTTTTCAAATATTTTTAAAGCGAATTCATAAATCGTTTCGAAAATTTTAAGAAATATTCAAATTATACCATAAAATATATAAATAAAATTTCAGTAAAATATGTTCAGTAGTTTTTAAATAAAAATTAAAATAATAATTACACCCATATTATATGCCGGCCACACAATAAGCTGCCATAAGCCTTAGGATTGGTCGTGTGGTCTGGGTCTTCAACCCATATTATATGATCCCGGCCGTCCAAACTGCTGCTCATGTCCTAGGACGAGTCGGGAGGTCTGGGCTTTCGACCCATATTATATGAAGAGATCACGTGATTCACTTCGAAATAAAATATAGCATCCATCTTTTATCCCTAGTGTAAAAATCGTGATTTTTAAAGTTCTTTTACATTTATATTTAGGGTTGCATTCGCCCTAAAATCGTCTTGTTTTTGCGCATTTTCTCTGCATCTACATTCTGTTCCAACGCAATTACGATATTTTTAATTTAAATGATATTCAAACTTTGATGATGATTATTTCTACAACGAAGCCAATTTTAATGGATGCAGAATGTAAACAAGTGATTGTAATATGAGTTGTATAAGAATAGCTGAATTTTTTTAACATAAAATTATTTAGTTCTGGAGTCTGGAATAAAAGTGATGTGAATGAAATATTTATTGCTTTTACATAGCGAGTCAGACGATTTATATTTCGATGACGCCATTTGAATAAAGTTCATTTTTTTCTATGAAGTTTTACTTTTCAAATATAATAAATTATTGTAGTACTGTGATAATTTAAAATATATCAGGGCTGAATGTATCACATTTTAGAGATGTTTAAATAAAATTGCATTTCAGTTGGAAAGTTTTTCATAATCAATGCTTTATGCATAATTTATCTTTCTTGTTTAACTTGCAGTGATAAAATGATCATAAATGCAAAATCACAATATTTTCTATAGTTATGTCAGATGAAATTTTATTTACTACAACTTTCAATTATTTAATTAACTACTAGAATATATCAGCGTTGTTGAAAATCTCTGTGTTTTACGTGCTTTACAATAATGCGGCAAGCATCTCCTGGGGGCAGGGTTAATCAATAAATTGGACATTTATCCAGACTTTGAAATAAGTGTCATGTTTCAAAAATACTTTTAGAATATTCTCCACAAGTACAGTTTTACTTCATCCTGATGCTTCAAATAGAAACAAATTATGTATTAAATTTAACAAGTGTAATAACGCAACAGTACATTTAAAGCTTTGGTTGTGTTATCTGTTTCCAAAACTCATGAGTAACCAGTGTTGCAATGTTTATTTATTTATTTCAGAAATCTAACACTTGATATGCACTTTAAGCCTTTTAGTCAGAATTTAAAATTGAAAGCCATATCATATTTTATGTAGTATGCCGAGGCGACATTTTAGAATAATCATGCTTATTTCTGGTTTAGTAAAAATTTATCTACTGTAGCTACAGAATTTACAGGCTTCCTAGACAAGTTCTGAAGTAACTCAATAGATTCGTAAGGAAAGGTAAACGAGTATATTCGTTAGGTCTATTTTTACTTTCCGTACTAACATAGTATAATGTATAATGAAAGTATTGTGACAGGGTCGATAATTTGAATTTGAGTTTTCAACGAAAGAGCACGATTCAAGCAACCTTGAACTAGAATCGAACGTTTTTGGGGCGATATCTGTCTGTGTGATTATTACGATCCGTAAATGCTAGTACCCTATTGATTTAAAACTCTATGAAACGTTTGGAAGCCCCCAAATTTTCGAATGAATTTATGAAAAACTCCTGAATAATCAAGACACTCAGCAATCTTGGGCAAATAATAATTTTATGAGTAATTTTTTATTCTAAAAAGAATAACACAAGTTTTGAACGCTAATTTAAATTGTTCTCGAAATATTGCACGCTTTTTGAATAAATGTACCTACAAATTAGATAAAATGAACAGTTGTATCATCAAATATGTAATTTGGCGAAAATTTAGCAACGTTGGTGACTAATTTGGGGGAATATCATCAACTTGGAAACTTTTTAATGTGGTGCCAAATTGACGAAAATTTGCCAAAGACGCCAAATTGATTAATTAATAATTAGCATATTTTAATATAATGGAGTATATTCGCTAGCATATGTTGGCAATATTTCCAATTGTCAAGTTATATTTGAGCGAAATATAAGTGAACTTGGTACTTAAGTATAATTTTACATGTTGCTATCCAGAAAAGAGGCCAATGTCAGTGTACTTTTCAACGTTAAAAACGTTGTGCCGTGGATGTTGTTCATTATTTCGCATTAAAAAGTAAAGTAGCTGCATTATGTAGAAAAAGTCATGTGCTGCCTACATCATATTTTTTTACATGTCGTTTTTGAGCTGCGAATCACATATTCGGAGCAAAATTTATAATCGAAGATAAAAGACGTGCATTATTGATAAATCGTCAATGTTAAAAACTGTGAGCCGTCTGTCATTCTTTCGCATTGAATGAATTAAAGTACTTGCATTATATTATGTAAAGAGAGTCATGTGCTGCCAACACCTTTCCAATATTAATACCTTTGAACCAAATTTAATGGCTATGGGTTGCTTAATTTTTTCGCTACAGAAGACACATACAGACATCTTCTTTTATTATTATAGAACGCCCATGAGTGTACAATTAGGCTTATTTATATTGCAAAATGTCAATGTCAGATAGAATAAAAGAAATTGAAGAGCTCCTAAATGATATTTCAAAAAGTAGGATAACGAACCCGGTGGTAACAAAGCTAAATAGTCGGATAAAGCCAATAACAATGTCGTAGAGCATTGTATAATAAATAGGAATCGAACATAAAACTGCTACTGAAATCATTTATTTGACACAATAGGGTTGTTGGCGAATAACTGTAATATTCAGGAAGAATACAATACATAAGCAACATAGAAATCTATCGCAGAGCCCGTTAAAATGAGCTCCGTCAGAGACAATGCACTTTTGAATGCCAGAAGGAATATTTTCACGTTCATGGACAAGCATTGTAGAACAGTGTTCGAGTCCTTGATCCTACAACTTTTTGACAGTTATTTATTGCCTTCTATATACGAGTATCGTTCGTTTCTGATGACAATTTCCACTTATTAGACAATGCTCTACAACTTTATAATTGACTTTATTTAATTGGCTTATGCGTATTATATATATTGGCTTATATATATACAGGGAATCCCAAAAACATTGACCTCGGCTTTTATTCCTTGTACAGAATTTTATTAAATCGATAAAAATTTTCAGGAGATTAAATTTGAAGAAACACAAAATTTAAAATTTATACGGCCCCCGTACGAAAACATTTCCAATGATTAAAATGTGCCCCATTCACTAATAAGGTGATGCACAAAATTATTTCAGCATTTTATCATAAAAAGTCCCAGAGATATATTTAAACAAAGCTGGTGAGAGATTAATTAAAAATGTAAATGTTTACAGCAAGTGTGCAAATGACGCAACGCAGAAATGCATCATAGGCAAATAATATCTGCCTCTTATCTTTAATGGATCTGTGGCATGGATGAAAAACATTTTGAACACGCTTTGTAATCTTTGTGTAAAGTTATTATTTCTGCACAGTTTAGATACTTTTGTACCAACCAATAGCAAAATTATTATTTATTTATGTAATCGTTGTTTTCTTTCGTAATTTGTGTATGACCCCTGAAACGCGATCTGTCGACATAATTTTTCCCCTCTGAGAACCCATGTCGATGCATCGAAAAATGGTTTAAGTCAGCATTTTTGTCTTTTCATATCTCTGGGACTTTTTATGATAAAATGCTGAAATTTTGCACATCACCTTATTAGTATATGGGGCATATTTTACTCATTAGAAATGTTTTTGTACGGGGGCCATATCAAAATTTAAATTTTGTATTTCTTAAAATTTAATTCACTTGAAAATTTTAATCGATTTCATAAAATTCAGTAACTTTTTTTTACGCAACTTTGTAATTTATTATATATGTCTAAGATCAATATTTAAGGAATAAAAGCAAAGCCGAGGTCAATGTTCTTGGGATACCATATATATATATATATATATAAACAATTCCTCGCTAATACCTAAAATTTTCTAACATGACTCTATCTTAGTCGAGTTAGCAGCTGTTAAAGATAAATACAGATCAATGTTTTTCCAGGACAGGAAGAGTTTAAACTTGGATTCAGGGAACCGCATCAGACGACGGAATGAAATGCTTTCTAAGATCCGACATTCAAGACAGAAACCCTTTCGAAATAAATCCCATCATTTACGTTTCCGAAAAAATCATTTGTGTTGTAACAATGTCTTGCTAGGTGTCATTGGCCAAACGATGATAGCGAAAACAAAATTTAAACAAAAAAAGTAATGTGGACAGCACATGACTTTTCCTACATAATAAAATAAAAGATCCACAGCACAATGTTTTTAACGTTGAAAAGTACACCGGCGTTGGGCACTTTTCTAGAT
The DNA here is from genome assembly GCA_951213105.1 of Amaurobius ferox. Lineage (NCBI taxonomy): Eukaryota > Metazoa > Arthropoda > Arachnida > Araneae > Amaurobiidae > Amaurobius > Amaurobius ferox. The sequence goes on from OX578141.1 coordinate 136,442,510, forward strand.
AACAATATTTAAAATTATTTTGAAGAATCAAATTAACTTATTTTTTGCGCAAATCAAACTTGACAATTGGAACTATTTCTAACATCTGCTAAGCAATATACTTCATTATATTAAAATATGTTAATTATAATTTCCTCAATTTGGCGTTATTTTTGCCGATTTGGCGACATTTCCATCACAATGGCCCTACATTAAGAGGTAGTCAAGCTGGCGATATTTTGCCAGGTGTTAAATATTTGATGATACTGTTCCTTTCCATGTATTTTGAATACATTCATTTGAAAAACGTGCAATATCTCGAAAACGGTTAAAGCTAGAGTTCTAAAGTTTGTGTCATTCGTTTGAAAATAAAAATGACGTACAAAATAATTCTTTATTTAACATTATTGAATGGCCTAATTTTTTCAAAACATTCATTCGAAAATTTGGGGGATTCTCCGAACATTCGATCGCGTTTAAAATCAGTATGGTTCCAGTATTCACGGATTGAAATAATCTTACCAAATTAAGTTCCAGACGGTTCGTTCGTGAGATATCTCTCGCTCGCAGCCCATTGGTTAGCGCGCTGGAGTTGCACTCGATAGGCCCGGGTTCGATTCCAGCCACTGCCAAAACTGCCGCCGTGTTCATGCGGAGTACGATCACGTTAAACATGTGGGTCCGAAAGTCCTTCCGAGAGGTTGGTGGTAGGGGAAGGAGGGTACGGTCCCTGTGGATGCCTCCCCCACTGGGTTCCGGTCTAAATTGGGTGGCACTTCCCGACCGTCCAAACAGTTACCTTACACCTTTCTGGTAGATCGGACGGTCTGGGTTTCAACAACAACAACACACACATACCTCAAAAACGCTCTATTAAAGATCATGGATGTTTGAAACGTGCTTTTCCGTCGAGAACTCGTAATTTTTTACTCCGTCACAATACTTTCCTTATACATAAAACTATGTATATAAGGGCCGCCGTTGTTTGACAAATTTCGAGTTCCTAGAGTTTCTCTGCCTCATACCGCATAAACTACAGTATACACAGATACAAAATTTGGTGCATTTGTAAAAAAATGTCAAGAGAATACGCTGAAATAAACCGTCTTTTGATTTAAACTTTAGCTTAAGAAATATTTAATACTAAAGTCAAAGGCACAATATTTGAGCTGCAAGTTCGCGTCCAGGACAGACTAAGAATAGCAAGACGACGAATATTTGCAGTCATGTACGGACGAATTTTTGCAGTCATGTACGTACATGTGTGAATTTTTGCAGTCATGTATGTACATATGTGAATTTTTGTAGTCATGTACGTACATGTGTGAATTTTTGCAGTCATGTACGTTATTCTGCTGTTCTAACCATACTTAACCATACGTCTTAACCATACTCATGTACGTACATATGTCAATTTTTGCAAGATGGAGTCCCCCTTTTATTCGATATAGTTTACGAGTTTATCTACTTTTTATGCACTCTCCGAGTAAAAAAGTTTCTTCTGTATGGGTGCGTTCTTCGAGTTTCTCTGTCTTGTACTACAAAATTTATAGCATACAAAATATGAAATTTGGTACATTTGTATAGAAACATGGTAGTGAAATACGTCGAAATAAACCGTTCTTCGATTTAAATTTCGAGTACGAGACGAAGAGTAGCGAGCAGGGTAAGGAGATCCCTGGGGAAGTTGAAATATCAATTCTCGTAAAGTCCTGAAATGGTTTTTGAGTGAAACCACGGAAGACGATGATGGTGGAGATAATCTTCCGTTCAAGTAATAAAAATATTTCAGTTTCAGAACCTATTATGACAGCAGACATTTAAGATTGGATGAAGCAACAGTAGATGACCAATGACAGTTATATATTTAGTGAGTGAGGGAAAAACAAGAATTTGAAGAGGAGGATGATATGTGTCTAAAAGAAGACTCAAGCATATAGCATATGAAAGGCTGAATTGTGATTGAAGCCGCACTGAGATACATCGAACAGCAGAATAAAATATACCGAGTATGTACAACATGTACTAAACAAATACAAAATTAAATATGTATTTATTGTATATATTATTTTTCTTACAGTACATATTTCCTTAATGGCAGGAATAAAGGTGGTCTTGGATTTGACGGGAACACTTTCGCAAATATCAGCACTGAATTGCACAATGCCGTGCACGAAGCCATGATTATCTAATTGTACAACGCCTATAAGGAAATTTCAGCTAGTTTTGCGATACTTATTCTTTAGTGCTGAGGGATGGAGGATTTACCCTACATAATAAGCTATCAAATTTGGTGCACAGGTACTTCAGGACTCGGGACGTTGCGTTTTGGCAATTTTTTTTATTCGTATTAGTTTATGAATTATTTTATGCTTAAGCACGATGTTGAGTGATTTTCACACAAGTCAAATAAAACCGAAACCGTAAGGTAATTTATTTACATTTATATATAATTTTAAATACATCGAAATTTGCATTTTTAACAATTTCCAATATAGTTGAAAAGTGTTTATTACTTTGGTCATTCTGTCTGTCCATCTGTCTATTCGCATGATAACTGCCGTAAAAATGACTTTACAAACATGAAATTTTAGTATGTTGTTCAGACAGTCTGTGGAACATACGGGAATGTAAATGAATAATATCACTCAATTAGCGTTTCCGTCTGATCGCTGGATTGCGGGTTCGAATCCCACCAGAGGACATGGATGTTGTGTGGTCGAGGCAAAGTCAGACTTCTGCCCTTGGGGAGCCTCAATAAAAAGTGAAGCTGCATATTATCCCCTTCGCCATGAGACCAGGGGTCTAGTGGACATGGTGCTAGGCGATCTCACCACGGGGGATAAGTCACAACAACACACAACTCAACTAGCTTTTGGATTGAACCCGGGTTGAAAAAGTGAACATTGAACCCTATGGGACTTAATTTTTCAAACATTTTTTTAAGTGAAGTTAAAATTCGCAAATTGCTTTTAAAATTTTAAGAAATATTCAAATTATCTCATAAAATATATACAATGTTTGAGCAAAATATGTTCGGTTGTTTTTAAAATAAAAATTAAAATAATAATTACACCCATATTTTTTGAAGAAATCACGTAAACACACTTCAAAATAAAATATGGTATAAATCTTTCTCCCCAGTGGCAAAATCGTGATCTTAAAAGTTCTTTTAAGTTTATATTTAGTGTTGCATCCGTTCTAAAACAGCTTTATTTTTGCGTATTTCCTGTTCATCTATATTTTGCGCCAACGCAATTACAATATTTTTTAGTTTAAATGATGATTACACTTTGATTATTTCTATAACAAAGTCTAATTTTAACGTATGCAGAATGTAAACGAATGAAGCTGTAAGATAAGTTGTATAAGAATTGCTGATTTTTTAGCGCAAAATTATTTAGCTCTGGCGTCTGGAATATAGGTGATATGAATGAAATATTCATTGCTTTTACATATAAAAGCAGACGATTTTATAGCATTGCCTTTTTCGATGAAGTTTTAAGCATGGAGTTAAAACTATGCAGGTAAGAGTACTTTTCAAGTAAAATAAATTATTGTAGTACTGTGATAATTTAAAAAACATCCCTGCTGAATGCATTGCATTTTAGAGATATTTAAATAAAATTGCATTGCAGTTGGAGAGTATTTCATATCAATGTTTTATGCATGATTAATCTTTACTGTTTAAGTTATCTGATACTTATTTCGCCGCATCCAAAAATGGAAGATTAGCACAATTCTATAGTTATAAGTAAATTTCTGTGTGTATCATTTTAACATTTTTTTAGATTAATACATTATTTTATTTTGTGATTTTTTAAAGAAACACATAAAAAATGAGATTTTTTGAGTGATTGAGATTTTCGTGAATTTTAAGCTAAGCTTTTTCTCTTGACCGTTTATTTTATTTATTCATTTTTGTTGTTCGCTTTCCACGTTTGCGGAGAGGTGCATGGGGATTTGGTTTGAAACCAGGAAATTATTTGGCGGCGGTTTGAAGAGCCGATTTTGTAAATTTATTATTTAAGCCGTGGAACCCTTATTTAGAACCCGAGCAATGGCGGGTAATTCGTTCTAATCTATGATATAACTTAGGGCATCCGCGACAGTAAATCTTGTCCGAACTACATATCCATGTTAGATGATTGTTAAAAGCTTCTCATACGGAAGATATAGTAATAGACAAAATAGTAAATTTTAAAACTACGTAGCAAAAATGTTTGAAAAAACATTCGAAAATATATGCTAATATGCAGGGTGTTTTAGCATAGTTGACCTCGCTTTTCGAGCTTCGGCAATTGGTAGTTAGACATATACTTTGAATTTGAAAGTTTGTTAAAATTCAATACGAAATTCTTTCGTATAATTATTTTTCGTTAGCGGTATTTTCATAAAAACAGGGATCTAAAATTTTATACGTTCCCTTGAGCCAAAACTCCTTAATTAGAAAAAAATGCGCTGTACATTAACTTGTCTAAAGAATAAAATATGATATAATTGTTTGCAATATCCACAAAGATATTTACAATAGAAATAACGTAAAAAACAACCAAAATAGACTAAAAAAAAAATAAATAAAATTGGGTTTTCCTTAGATTCTGACTGGATTCTGCAGGGGCTGACTGCAAATTGAAACCATACTTTGAACAAAAATCGCCTGCGCAATTTGATTTGGAGCTGATCCCGAATTTTATAGGGGAGAAATCTACGATTTTTTAATGTGCAAAATCTCGCCAAATATTGCAGTTAATTGCATTTTTTCTTACTTTAGACTAATAAGTGTAGAGCGAAACTCTTTTTATGTCATTTTGTTTATGAAAGGGATCGTATAAAATTTTAGATCAGATTTTCATTAAAATACCATCCACACAAAAAAAATTATATGAAAGAATTTCGCGTTTAATTTTAACAAACTTTCAAATTGAATGTATGTATCTAAAACCAATTTCCGAAGCTCAAAAAGCGAGGTTGAAGCACTCTATATAATGTAAATGAACTATCAATGTCCTTAAAATGTCATTAATGTCAGAGTCAAGAAACTTAAAAACCTACTGTTAATTTCTCAGACAGACATGTTTAACAAATTTCACTTAACAGCAGAATAAAGATGGAACAAGAGCATACAATGTACCACGTGACCCGGAAGTAAACTCCAATACTCGGAAGAACCCAAAATTATCCACAGTTTACAATAAAGCCTCTGTCGAAGCACCTGTTGACCCAAGAGGCAGCAGGGATTTTAACGTTTCTAGAATCTTAAGAGCGCTTTTAAATTCGGTTACAATACTTCGGCTGTGCAGAAACCATGACCAAGCTGTGGCTCTAATTTGCAATTTCAGATTTTTTTGATCTGTTTATTTTTAAAGCAGGGTGTTTAAAAATTTATTATGAACAGACGGACTTTCATTTTTTCTAGCACAAATTCTAGAATATCTCGAAAGAATCATATAACATTTAACCTAACTTATAAATATAATTAAAAGTATAGAAAATATTTCTTTTCAGCGAAATGTTGGATGCCAACTAAATTTACAATAAAAAATCGCTGAACTGATAAAATAGACTGAAATCAAAAACCACTCTACTTAAAGATATTGATTAATTGTGTTAAACAGTTTCGAAAGCAGAATGCACACTCTTTTTGTAGGACGGACAAAGAGACAGCCACCGCCTCAGACAAAAAAGCGGTTTCTGTCGTCGGAGCGTTACATACGTGGCCCAGCATTGCCGAAAGGAAAAAAAATTAAGAAAAATTAAGGATTTGCTTTTCATTACCAGACCAAACTTACTTTGATACGGTAATGAAAGATGACTTTTTTTTTTCTTTTCAATTTTCTTTTTCTTTCAACAATTCCACATTTCACTCTATTGCTATCCTGTTCTTTTAATATATAAAATCAATTTTTTTCTATCTTCTTATAGTCCATTGTCCGTAACAAAATGCATTTTATTATATCTGTTTTACTTGTTTTTCTCTAAAAACTCTTAATCATAGGTTGTGCAGAAATTTTTACACACACTCTGCAAGCCGGCCACCCATTAAGCTGCTCTATGTCTTAGGATGAGTCTGTCGGCCTGGGCTTTCGACACACTCTGCAAGTCGGAAAACTGTCAGCAGCTTCAAGTAGATATTGTCTTCAACATCCTTGCCAATAATATTAAAATTTTTAGGTAACTATCAAAGGTGACAATATTTCGGCCATGGTTATTTTGCACACAAGGTTTAAAAAATATACCCAATCAGTTCGAGTGGGTTAATCTTGAAACGCATTAGCAATCTGCTTGACCGGAACTTACTTTTATTACAGTGTCACTCAACACAATGGGGTGCATTCATTGTTATAGATGGCTTAGCATTTCACTATATTAACAAAATAGCAACATCTGTATCGGAAATTTTGTGCTTTTTCCCTCCAACAAATGCAGCTGTTAAGTAATCATCTTTTATCACAACGAACCAAAAGCTGTCATCCAATACGCTTAAATCCAACTGTCATTTTTAGTGTATAAACATGGTTTAGATTAATTGTGTTTGCAATTAGCAGATGTTAACTTTGAATACATTCTGTTTTCAGACCTTTTGTTTTCTACGGAAAAATAGTATATCAATTGTCCTTAGATTCAGCTTCTCAGTGAAAATATATATATAAAGTTTGAAATATTTTTCAGGGATTATTTTTTTCAAGTACCTTTCTAATATCCAGTTAATCAATCTCTTGTTATAAAAAAATGCTCAAAAACAACTTTATTAAAAACTCACTAAAATAAAAACTTCGTAAATACAACATAAACACAAATATAAGTCTCATAGTTCTTAGTGCTCTGATAGAAACATGGTTAAAATTTTTATTTTTTCTGAAGCCAGGATTATCTTTACACTTAGTTCTATTTTTTAATTGGACTTTTTTGAAAGTTTCTCTATTATTTCTCAATCAAACTTCCTTTTCAACGATCATTATCCCTTCTTCCCTCTGCTTGGAAATATGGTAATTTTTTTATTTTGGTGCACTTCCTTCATGTTTCAGCTATTTATCTTTCTTTTTCTAGATTTTAGTTATTTTTTTTAAACTTCTTTTGAAGAAGTTAGGCCATATAGTCTCTGAAACCAATTGCTTTTTTTCATATTTGAATTTCATTTTTTTTATCTGTGTTCTAATTGTCTTGCTATCATTTAAAACATTTCTACTTATTTTCGTTGTTTGTATTTTTTACTGCTGGCTTAAAAGACTCATGTTCTTTCTTTACCGTTTCAGTAGGTTTACCCTCAGTTGTTTCTACTCATTCTGCTATCCATTCTCTTACCACCTTCTTCTCTTTCCGTTTAATTTTTATTTTTTGCTATTTTTCTGTCTGTGATTTTTGTCCTGTTCCTCGCTTTTCCGTCTCATTCGTTTTTCCTCCTTCATTTCTAGCCGCGGGGATTGCAACTTTTCCATACCTTCAGTCACATATGCTATTCTATATATCGCAGTCTCCCAACTTGCTTGAATAAGTGAGGTCGCACTCCTTGTTTTTCCTGGAAAGCTGTTTTCTGCCTTCGTAACCTGTGGCCCAGTTTATGCTGTATTTTTGTATTACAAAGCTTATATATGTGTTTACGCTGTATTTTTTATATCATTGAGAATGTTTTGGCAGTTAAAAAATAAATATCCAGTTTATATTGCAAGTTTAATGAAAAGTAATGAAGACATGAAATCCTAGCATTGCCTAGTTAACCTAAAGTAGTAGCAGGATACATTTTGTTTGTTATTTCACTACTTACGGTGCTGTTAGGCGAGGGATTTCCATTCTAGCCTACAGGCAAGCTAATTTTATTTCAGATCGCCAGCATTACGTCTGAAAGGAGGACTAAATTGGTCAGAAAATCCAAACCATTTGATGGATCCTCTTATACGAACCATGGTCTTATATCCATGTTAAATAGCACTCGTCTTGATTTATTGGAGTTCATTTAGAGGTAGATTTTTTTACCATTGTAATTAACATGTTGATAAATCATGGCCTTACACCAGAGACGAGACATAACTTAATATCTGAACTAATATCTGTATTCTGTATTTTTGTGTATTTCTTACTGTCTCTTCTGTGGTGCTTGTGCTGTGTGTTTTTACACACTAGCGAATGATTTTTGTATAAAGTGCTACTGCTAGAAATAAAGAAAAATATCTGAACTTGCATGGTAAAACGAGGATTTAATTTTTTTATTTTGTAAAAGTTAATATATCTGTAAAATAGATGAGGTAAGTAACAACAAATATTAAAATTATGCCACTTAAGTTATATTTTAAACGAGAACAGCTTATTTTCCCCTTGACCTTAATTTTCACCTGGGGTGTAAGATTGTCATTTTTAACTTTTCTTTCCTTTATGTTTGATGGTTTAATTATAAAATGAATATCTGCCGAAGATATATTTGAACATAGAAGCAACGCACTGATTCACAAAAGTGCTATATGTTAAAATCTTACAGCTGTTTAGGCGATTCTAAAGATTACTACAATCAGAGCAAAGACTATCAGCTGAAGAAGTAAATGCCATTGTGCAATGAAAATAAGATGGTATTTATACCGATTAAATCATGAAATACTGTGCCCTTTACCATGTTAAATGGCGTCGTACAAAACCAGACATAAATGGAGACATCTCAAGGTCATTTACAGGACCGTCTGCATTTCAAAAAGTATAGTATGCTTCAAAGAAATCAAGATTAAAATCAAAACACCTTTGGGTTATTATGTGAGCACAAACAAAATTAAACTGTTGATTAACTGTCCAACCGTTAGTAATCATTGGTGATCTTGTGATTTCATTTTTTTGTAAAAGAATTTCCATGTTCTTTTACACGAAATTTTTGAGCGCGTTTTGTTTGGCCGAAAAGCTAATCACCACAGGCAAACATTTTGGAAATATTCTAACTAGCAAAACAACGCCATGATTGACGTTGATTTGCTAGTTGGAATATTGACTGTCATTTTAATACATGAAAATTTTAAATTATTCGTCGAAATAAATATGGACTTAATATGGAATTTCTCAAGAACTCAGGCAATTTATTAACTCACTTTGGGGTAAAATGATACCACAATCATGCTTATGAATATTTACGCTATACCTACTGCTCCAGGATGATATTAAAAGATGGTTGGAAATTCATATAGTGATGATATAGCGAACGGGCGAATCCAACCATGTCGAACGGCACATAGCCAAAACACAGGGAGTTATGATCTGGTATAATAATAATATAATAGGTTTCACTAAGAAAAATTGTATGCTAATAATAATCAACTTCCACCAGAATGTTACTTTTACACATGAATGATAGAAAATTATTTATTTAAAGTTAATTTCACATATTATATAGAAAATATTCTTAATAGATTCACAATTTCTTCGTAAAAGTTAATTTCAACCTTCATAGACGTTTTTTTTTTACACATACATAAAATACAATTAAAATTTAATAATAATATTGGATTTAATAAACTATACAAATTTATAATTTATAGGTTATATAAATACTCATTTTAAAGCTTGTTTCAGGAGATAAATTACCTGTCGCCGAAAACTGGTTAACATCTTATTTAGAAACACTGGCAGATACGTTACACTAACTTCGGAAAAACAAATTTAGATGCAGTTTTTACTCGGCGATCTGGTCATATTTAAAATTAAACTGAATAATACCAGTATTAAAAATTTACCTAGAATTTTAATGATTAGTTAGTTGTTACAGGGTATGTTATTCAATTGTATTTTTATAATTTACTTGATATTTATTTTCTTAAGTTATTTATTCCTCAAAGAGTTTGTAAACTATTATACCTCGGCCTTAGTGCCGGGCACAAGGTAAATCAGATGGATGAATGATTGTGATGGTTTAGAATACACTTTAAACCAAGTGTTAGTCAAATTATTCCTCGTTTGCATAAAGTGACAATGAAGCACCAAAATATTCTAATTACAACTTTTACTTTATGTAAAGTTACTTGTTCTTCTATATTGTCGAAAATTCCCTAGACCTGTGTCGCATACATTGCTTTAAAAAGACAACTCGAGGTACAACTTTTTATTGTTGCTATACTTAAGGTTAGTTAAGCGATTTTTTCAGCAAGATTTATTTTTAGTCCACCAGAATATATTCTGAAGTGAAGATTTCCAGAAAACGATTGACTTAAAGAAAGGGTTGAATAAAATGATCATTATTAGCGTGTACCTTCACATGATGCATGAAATTGAATCAATAAATTGAATTGCTAACTTCAACTACATTGAACTCGCTTTCTGCGAACATTTTTAATGGCCGACCACTTGATTACCTAATCATTCGCCCATTTTTAGCGACCGGATCGTGAACTATTATGCCGCCACATGACGTTACCCTGGTACATTACGGGGAGAAGGCGGATCACAGGCGGGAAGGCATCACAAGAAAATTACAATATACTAGAAACTTTCTTGAAAGATTGGTGCAATTTTCTGAAAGCAGAAGTCCCTATTTCATAGCTAAATTGCGTATCAATTATCAGCTATATAACATGCGCGCGCCATTGAAATAGGCAGACGATAACTGAATGGACCGGTTGGAGTCAAAATCGCGGTTGCATCAGCCTGCACAGATTAATATATACAGATGTTTCACTGCTACCCCAGCGCCCTCAACCGCCAACCAAAGTTAAATAAAATATCAAGATTGGCACGCTTGGCGATGGTCTGTGGCTGTTTTCGCCAAGACGTTCTGCTAATATAACCCTATTTGGCACTAAACGAAACACTTGGAATAATTTTGTTCTAGCATCGACCGCATATTTATACATGTAAATCATTTCTCTTCTATTTCGTATTTTATAATCAATTATTTTATCTTTTATGGATTTCTAAAAGAAGAGGGATTACGTTTACAAGGTATGCAATTTATTTTTATTTAAATAAAAGGATTATTTGCTTTGCATCCCATATTTCATCCTATAAGCGTGTTCATCATAAGAAAATGGTGCAGTATTATCAAGAAGCAGTGGCATTATTAGTTAAAAAGAATTTTCCGCATTTATATAAAATGTATAAAAATTGATATTGATATTGAAATTCGATACCTTTGATAATGCATTTATGTAAATTTGTTATTTATTATAAGAATATAAGTGCATTTAAAAAAAAATGATATTAACAGTATCACAGAATAAATTAAGAACTCATCAATTTAACAACACGCTAGTATACTTTTTTAGGCTGAAAATATTATATAATATTTCAGTCTTTTGGGTATATTAGCTTGTAATTTTTGGTGTATAATGATTTACAGTGATGTAATGCGTCAATTTTTTATTCAATTTATGATTACATGAATTAAATATATATCTATGTTTATTTATTTAAATTTACACATATTATAGAAAAGGGATTTTTAAATGCTTATCATGTTTATAGTTTTAAAAAATGATAAAAGTACAGTTACGTAATTTTTTTTTCTTTTGGCTGCATTAGCATAAAATCGCCAATTGAGCGATACTCGCCAAATCTAGCGGTCGAGCTCTTTTTACGTCATAGCTGCGATGGTTGGCTCCTCGAACGTTAGTGTCTATGCGAAATCCTATGTTAACAATGTTGCCATAGGTTCCTATAGGAGTGAACCTTCTGAATATGGTATTCTGTGTCAGCCTGTATATCTAGAAGCTTTACTCTAAACGGACACCACAAAATCCATTTCCGCAGGTGGGATTAAAACCCACAACCCGGCAGTCTAGAGAGCATGAGGAAACGCTTCCCATATAGACTTCACCAGCTACGGGGTTGGCTATTCTGCGAACTAGCATCGTGTAAAATGAACAATGTATTAGCGACTCATAAACTATCGACAATAGAGGTTGAAATTTTGTGTACCCCCCAATTGACGACGCCGACCTTTTACTTTTTCGAAGAATCGACAATTGACTACCCCGACCAGAAGATTTATTTTTTCTCCTCCTAGGTCCCTTTCATTTATTCGATTTTTCGTTTGGCAACAATCAATTTCCTAGATAAAACGAGTACAAATGTGTTTTGACAGACGCGCTTTTGCTGTTGTTGGTACTGGTGCTCTATTTCATTTATCTTAAAGAGGAAGGCCCCCATATTGCTTTAGAAGCCAGTTTATATCTTTTAACCTTGCATGTTGTGGCTAATGAAATTTTTATTTTTCAGAAAGTTGAACTGTCAATAAATTGGTTTCAACTTCTTGAATGCGTTTTTGCATCTTTAGAGATAACTCGTTTTCTTGACTGTAATTGACCATTTGTGTATTCAAAAAAATGAACAGTGTAAATTGACTGATGTTAAAGATTTGACTAAAACAGTACGTTCAATAAATATTCCTCCGTAAACTGAAAATATGTAATCTAAACTTGAACGATCAACTCGTTAACTCCTCCATGTAAAAGGGCATTATGAGTTTCTTTCTGTTGGTACAAATAGTTATGGGTATGCTATTTTATCACATATCCTTGATCATATGTATGTTTTCAGAATTACACTCTTGAGCACCAATAGCAGACAACTATACTGGTAGCAATAAAACTTGATATGTTTCACAATTTGGTGAACATTGGCTGTTTTCGTGAATTTTAACGCTTATCCACCCGCAAATTTCTATTTGGAAGAATCTGTAGTGGTGACCTGAATCCTTGAACCGGTTTACGCGTTTGTTAACGCTCTTCAGTACCAATAGCCGACAACTATACTGGTAGAATTAAAACTTGACATGTTTCACAATTTGGTGAACATTGACTGATTTCGTTGATTTTAATGCTTGTCTATCCGCGAATTTATATTTGAAAGAAATGTATAGTGGGCAAGCTGTCCGGGTTTTAGAAATACAATCATTAACGTATCGCATCAAAGCAGCTTCCTAAATCAGTGACAGCTGCTGTTTCACCTGAGTCAATAACAAAGCGTAAAACAGCAGTAGCTTTAGTTTGTTCATCCGTCTGTCATAAACGTCAAAAGCGTCAGTAACTAATGAAAAATTTCTGACATCTTTTCCCGAATAATGCAAAGTAAACTTTTGAGTACAACGTATACCATTTTGTGGGCACCAGATTTGTATTACCAGATTTTAGCAGAGTTAAAGAGAGTTTAGAGAGTTTAAGATATTAATCTGCTGAGTTGGGGTTCTATTCAGTGATTCCAAAAATTTTAAAGATTGTATATTTGTCTGCGATTATTGTTTTTTACATCCGAGCTGGTAATAAGCAAATTGACAGTATAAACGTTGTTGCTCTGGCTGTAGTGTACAAAACGTACAATCTGTACAAAGCGTGAAGTACTATGCGATTTTGCATCATGTGAAACATCAAGTGTCTTTTGAGGGAAGTCGGGTCACCAATCGCCTACATATAACCTAAAAAAACTAACATAATATAACTAACCTAAAGAACATAATATATATATTTTTTCATTTCATTTATATTGGATTACAAGGAAAATACTTCCTCTCAGGTCAATATCTCACGAACTATGGCAGCTAGCTATGTACACTCCCCTCTAAAAAATAAACACGAAATGCAAATTCTCGGATCACGAGCGAATAAAGGAATTTAAGTGGACGAAACTTGCTGTATATTTCGAGTACAATATGCAAATATAGAAACACGTGCATAATAACAATTGGCTCTATGCTAAATACGTTAATCAGCGTCTTGGTAAAAGCAGGTGTTTCTTTCTGTCCATCCTTACAACTGCTACGGTCATTAGGGTGAAAATCCGAAATAGCCATCTTATTTAATTAATGTATCTCAAAGAAGGCGTTTAGATGATGGTCAGCGGATGGTGAGTCGTGGGCAAGTTAGAATCCGGCCAATCTATTGGAGAAGTTGCTGAATTCTTCAGAGTCTACCATTCTGTGATTTCACGCTTATGGACTTAATTCCCAAACTGCGGAACAATAAGCAAAAGGTCAAGCTCGATCGTCCTCGAGGTACAACATCTTCCGATGACCGCTACTTAGAGTTATTGATCAGACGCAACAGGAAAGCAACAACTGCTTTACGTTCTAACTTTGCTGTAGTTACAGGTAGATTTATATCCGTTACAACCCGCATAAGGGCGAACATAGGGATCACGGATTTCGTCGCGTTATCTTTGGTCCGGCACAGTACCGTTGAATAAAAAATGGAGATCAGTACGTCCGCTGAAGGAAATCCCAGCCCATACAAGGATACCACCACCAGAAAAGGAGTGGCGCTGGACGATGTTAATCGCTTGATACCGTATACCAGCCTCTCTTAACACAAAAATACATCGATCGTCCGACTGCAAACCGAATCTGGACTCATCGGTAAATAGAACATTACTCCAATCGCTTATGGTCTAACCGATGTGTTCCTGACACCATTGGAGACGGGCTGCTCTGTGGCTTGTAGACAATGGAACACAAATGGTTGGCACCCGCGCATAAAAGCCATGTGCGTGAAATCTCCTTCTCACAGTTGTAATGGATATAGACCTACCTGTAGCTGCAGCGAAGCTAGAACGTAAATCAGGAGCTGTTACGTTTGACTAATAACGCTGAGTAGCGGTCATCGGAAGATGTTGTAACTTCCGATTTGACCCGAGTATGACCTTCTGCTTATTGTTTCGTTGTTTTCCTTAACAAAAGATGAAAAGGGACCGGGCAGCCCCTCCTCAGAAAATCAAAACACCGGCAAACAACAACTGAGTATTTAAACAAAGCAACAAATACGTGGATGCATAACAATTTATTACCATGTACAAAATGCAAGTTACATGTTTGCATACTCAAAATGTTGCCTTTTAGTAATGATGCACCCCTGCAAACTTGCCACGAGATGAGAGCACATGCGCTTTAACTTATCCGCATTGGATTCTCGTGAACCCAATTATGGCGATTCAGAATGCTATCTTGTGTGAAGTGGGACACATCTGCCCATAAAATTTTGGATGGAAACTTTGGATCCTCTTCTAAAATTATGCCGGTGTACACGGATGCATGACATTTTTACTGTTATTTATACGAATAAAATCCATTTATTTTATTATTTTAAACAACTACCCTGCTTTAACTCCCGGGAAACGCTGAGTACATTTTCTAGTTGTTATACATAAAAATAAAACTTATCTGAAAATGTTGCAATTTGATGTTTTAAGAAGCTTTGACAGGTTTATATACTAATGAAAATATCTTACGTCTGGATACTCACAAAACCAACCTAATATTAGGATCGTGTTCCTACTGCAAATAACAAAATCAACGGACCAGTTTCTCACTGTTATGAGTTCATCAGAGTGAAATAGCCAAAACCTACAATGATAGCAAGAAAATTTGCTACGCGCCACATTTTTGCGAGCCTCTCTTACGAC
The DNA here is from genome assembly GCA_951213105.1 of Amaurobius ferox. Taxonomy (NCBI): domain Eukaryota; kingdom Metazoa; phylum Arthropoda; class Arachnida; order Araneae; family Amaurobiidae; genus Amaurobius; species Amaurobius ferox. The sequence goes on from OX578141.1 coordinate 136,457,846, forward strand.
TAACAAATTTAATCCTATCAGATAGCCGGTATGTGAAATTTCTTAAAGCTTAATCTCAGGTTGAACGAAGCAGTAACGGTGTAGTTCATAATCACAGAACCAACCTATAGGAGCCGTTCCGAAATTTAGGTTCTTGCTGCTTGAAATCAATCTATAAGACATTTGATGCCGGTTACGTAGTAGAACTGTTTTTGTCGGTATCCATAGAGGTTCGCAAAATTGTGGCACATAGCTATTTTTCTTTCTGCCACTGCGGGTATCGGCTATTCTATACAGACAAGCGCATGAGAAGAGCGGAACTGGTCCATGGGTACTGTTATCTGCAACGCCATCCATATTAATTTTCATTTGTGTGTTGTATGAGACTAGTAATTTCTTAAATTACCATTAATTAAAAATGCAGTTAATTTTACAGGGTATTAAAAATTATTATATATACTAAATCTCATGTCTCCGATTGTCTGGTCATCTGTAAGTCAGCCAATCTGTTACGCCATTTCAGGCATTTCTCTGACAAATAGAGACTTGCAATTTGGTATATGGGTCAATCGTTCGATAAAACTCACGGAAAAATCGAATTTTTCAGAAATGTTCATTCACGTTCGAAATGAGAAATAATAGAAAAATATACTTTGCTATGAGACAGAAGCAAGAAATTTGGTGCAAGGGCAGATCGCTTGATTAGAAGGTCTACAAATTCATTTTTTCTATAATTTTACTTCAGGGCTGCACACCAAATTTTTCGATTTTCTGAATAAATGAGAAACATTTCTTTTAAGTGAAATGAATCGCAAGGGTGAACAAACAGTTCGATAAAACACACTGGAAAAATCAAAGTAGTCTAAAATTTAAGCTTGGAGAGTGTGGGCGGATGCTCTGTGCCAAAACGTTCGAAATATAGACTGTGAAATTTGGTGCAAGGGTGAACATTTCGATAAAACCCACTAGAAAAATCGAATTATTAAAAAAATTATATGTTCGTTTTTTTGTTGTCCCTCAACCCTTTCCCCTGATTTTCAAAAAATATTTAGTTAGTACTCACTAGTACTCTAAAAGCAGGAGAGTACTCGAAACTTGCACTGATAACTTCTCTTAGGTAAAAATGCAGTTAAATTTCAGAACACGTTTACTATCTCCTCACGTATCAAACACTTATTTAGATATATCAGCAGAATGTATTGTAGGGAACAGTTTCAAACGTCAAATAGTATTTTTCTTAGCTGAACATGAGCTTTCAACGCTAAATGTAATTGAGTTTGACTTGTCGCCAAGTTTCTCGGCTAAATTGCGATATGCGAACGTAACTTGTCAACGAATTAATAACTTTTCTTTTCACCCAGTTTTATTTTAGTTTCATGACAGCTTACAAACCTAGTTTTAAAGAAAATACGGATACTATTTACCCATTTGATTCAGTTTGAAGGAATGTGCCTGAAAAATAAGTGAAATATGTGCATTTAAAACTATGAACGATGCTTTGCTTTCGTACTTGAAACAAATGCCGCAGATTGTAACATATTTAAAAAAATATTTTGGGATATTGTATTGACACCATAGGCTATGACTTGTAAAAATATTAAGGGAAAACATTTCCTTGGAACTATCCAAGTAGGGGGAAATACGGAAGATAATTTTAGTAGATGATGTGCAGAGATGGCCATAACTGCCAAGGACCATGAAGGATTTCTTGAGTATTGGTATGATTGATTCTGATGGGAACCACATTATTTTACTCTATTAGACATATTTGAATCTAACAAAGCTGTCTTCCTGCACAAAATACATGTATCTATTTATACAAATCGATTCTTTAGCGACTTCAATATTATCACTGAGTTTCTATCTTGACACCATCAGAAACATCGAAAAATTCTTTTTCAAACAAACTTTAAACAGAATCCGCACTATTAATAGACTAATTTTCGTGAATTTTTAAATAATATATACTTATCGTGCGTTTTAAACCTCTCCGATTTTTATATTACAATGTAAAAATAAAAAGTATGTGCCTTCCAACATTTATAATTTAACAGATGCTTCTAAATGTATCACAGGCTACACCAGAAAAAGTAATTTCATAAACCCATCCGTTGATTAATTTCAATATTTTTATCGAGTCATGCTTTATATTTTTTGAATCAACCGAACTTCCTCCATTATCGAACGGACCCCTTTTCCAGAGCTTTACTACCTACTCAAGTTACGGCCGTCCAAACGGCTGCTCATGTCTTAGGACGCGTCGGACGGTCTGGGTTTACGACCTACTCAAGTTAGACCCATGCACGAAATATTCGTGTTGATTCGCGCCAGACGTCCGGATGTGTTATTGAGATTTGAGGAATTTATATAAATGTATACAGGATTATATTTAAAAAAAAAGGGCTTTTCGTTGAATTTAGAAAAAGCGAAACTTCCGCTGAGTATATCTGCATAATTATTGTATAATTTGTTTTTGTATTTTTAGATCTCCCCTCAGAAGCCCTCAGATAACGTAGAACTCCGTCTTTGCAAACCTATAGTGTTGGCAAGGGAACATAACCTGCTTTTCTATTTACCCCTATGGGGGAGAAGACATTGGGGCTTTTCGGAAAGATTTTCCAGATCGTTCATAATCCCCCTCCCCAGTGACCCAGAAGAAATATTTGCACTTATAGAAAGTATCGACAAGTGGAGAAAATAAGAGAGTTTTGAAAAGCTATTTCACATCCTGTAGTATCCCCTCCCTCGGTGACCTAAAAGTCTGAATCTTTACAAATTTATAATATAGTAGCGACTGCAGGACAGAACGTAACGGAGCCAGCATTTCCCCTTCCAGATGATATAAAATGGAGGGCGGATTGTCAAAGATCAGTCCAGACTTTATAAAAGCTAGCCGGTGACCTAGAAGTTAAATCTTTGCACATATATGGTATTGACCAGGGGACAGAGTCCATTGGCACCGCATTTTCGATTTCTTTCTCGGGAGCGGTGAAATGGGGGAATTTAAAAAAAAACTCCTGACCCCGTAGTAGACTCTCTGACTTAAAAGAATGTAACTTTGATTATAGTATCGTCCACGCTACAGAACATAACTGAGCCAATTTCTGAATAGGACGACTTCACTAGCAGCTTTTGTAACTACTATTTCGAAACTTCTGTAAAAATTCCTACAGCTTTCACAATAAACATACCGTTCGTTGCATTCTTCTATCGATCTTTGTTTTAATGTTATTTAATTTTAAATTCAGGGAGTCCTTTGTTGGACACCCTGTAAACTGTATAATGTATAAGGAAAGTATTGTGACGGGGTCGAAATTTCGAATTCGAGTTTTCGACGGGAGAACAAGTTTCAAGCATCCATGAACACCAATCAAACGTTTTTGAGGTGATGTCTCTGTGTGTACGTATCAGTCAGTGGAGACGATATCTGACGAACGAATGGAGTGATTCGAACGAAATTTGGTGCAAAAAATGACAATCCGTGAATACTGGAAACCTATTATTTTTAAACGCCATCGAATGTTCAGAACACCCTAAATTTTGAAAAAATTATCAAAAAATCAAAACCTTTCATAAAGTTACGCAAATAGTCATTTCTTATGTAATTTTTCATCAAAAAACGATTGACAAATTTTAGAACGCTAGCATGAACCGTTCCCGAAATATTGTACATTTTTCAAATAAATGTATTAAAAATCACATAAAATAAAAAAAAATATTAACTATTGTGAAATATGTTCACTTTTTATATGTAATATGCAATAAATTTGATAACATCATTCTCGTGGATCTAGCTCGTTCCATTCATGGAAAAAGATACTTTGGGTAATACTTTTGTAGTTGAACGCCAATTTTATCTGCTATAAGAATAACTTATTTCTCCGTCCATAATGCTTAGAGAGATTTTGGCGACGAATTTGTCGAAATGTTGCCAACTTGGCAACTTTTTAAATATTGCCAAATTAACGAAAATATCACCAAACTAATAAAAATGACGCTAAATCAATGAAAGTGACGACCAATTGACGAAAATTCAATATCTTGGAAAGAATGTAAGAATCTAAGAGTACTATAAAAATAACCTATTTTTCCGTCCGTAACGTTTGAATAAAATTTTGGTGACGAATATCTCCAACGGAATATCTCCAACTGACTTTTCAAATGTTGCCAAATTGACGAAAATGACACCCAATTGATAAAAATTCGCCAAATTAATGAAACTGACGCTGAATCAATGAAATGACGACTCTAATTGATGAAGTTTAATATCTTGGAAATAACATATGAATAGACTTTTAAAATAACCAATTTCTTCTTCCCTCCGTCCGTAACGCTTGGCGAGAAATTTAGCGGGACATCTTAAATTTGGCGGCTATTTTAAATGTTGCCAAAGTGAAGAAATGTCGCGAAATTGATAAAATTGACGCCAAATGAAAAGTAATGTCTCACAAATTCTGATTTCCGTCATATGACGTGAATACATTCTAGTAAATAAGAAATGCTTTTCTCTCCGTTTGTCTTAAATACTTGGTGATGTATATAGCAAATTTGGCGAACAATTTAGCAAAGTATTGCCAATTTGGCGATATTCCGCTCCAGATTGAGGAAAATTTCGTCAAAATTGCAAAAATGGCGCTAAATTAATGAAAATGACGTCTAATTGATGAATTAATTATTAAAATATTTTAATATATGGACTAAAGGGTGTCCCAAAAACATTGACCTCGGCTTTTATTCCTTAAATACTGATCTTAGACATATATAATAAATTACAAAGTAGTATAAGAGCTAGTATTTAGAGCAAAGTATTTAGCGCTATTATATAATGAAAGTTACGTGTTGCAAACATCAGGTGTTTTTATTACTCCGGCATAATTGTATTCTTAACAAGGTAAATCGATTTTTTTAAGGAATGTTGATTAAGATATTAAGCGAAGACAACGCATTATAACTTTTTTTTGTAATAATGTCAATATATCTTTTAGATTGTGATATAAAAGAATGATATATCATTCATATATATATATATATATATATATATATATATACACTCATGTCTAAAAATTAAGCATAGTTGCTGTTTACGTGAAAATTTCAGGAAATCTACATCGGATTGGAAGGAAACGCGGTATGCGGGTATAATAGGGTTATAGAAGAAAACAATATTTTGGAAAGAACCAATAGCGGTAGGCTCAAGGACTTCGTCTCTGTATCTTTGATCGGTAACCGACCCCCCTGTCAAAGATGTGGAGGTTTGTGCGGCCGTCCATCATGATGCCTGCCAGACCATGACCCCCTTAAGTGGAAAAATATGCCTTTCCGTGATGATGCCTGGGTGAAAACGCGCTCCACGTTCTCTCCAGATCGTGGTACGACGAGAATCAGCTTGCAGGCTAAACCTGGACTCGTAACTGAACATGACATGGCCCCACTGTTGTCCACTCCACTGCCAATATTCTAAACTCCACTGTAAACGCGCGTGTTTCTGTGCAAACGTCAGGGGGGTGCAAACTGCTGGTCGCCTGGCATAGAGACCAACGTGTCTGAGTCTTCTGTACAGTTTGTCTCGAAACAGTGCTTCCTGTGGTGGTTGTCAGGGCTGAACCCAGTTGTCTAGCAGAACGGTTCCTCTGACGTCGCGCAGTTATCACCAAATATCGGCCTTGCCGAGAGATTGTTACCCTTGGCTGACCTGGTACTGGTAGTCGGGTACCATCTCCAGTGGTTTGGAACCTCTGCAACAGTCTGGAGATCACACACTGAGGCACATTTAGAATTCGAGACGCTTCGGTTTGGGATCGACCGCATTCCAGCATTCCAATAATTCGCCCTTCAAAAACATGTCCAGTTGGCATCTTTGTGACATCTTTCGTCCTTTGTGATTGTTAACAACGCTCCGTACTACAGCAATTGCGAAATTCTGCCTCAAATGGCCATGCCGCTCGAGGACGTTTTATATTCGTTCCAACGTGCGCCGGTGCTTTCCGCATGTCGACTGAACTGTTTTGCATATGTACAATGATTTAATTTCGTCCCACGATTCTCCACAACTGATTGTGAACCATTGTATCCATATTAACTCAATTTTTCGCATTTTAAAAATTATGCTTAACTTTTGAATGTGTGTGTGTGTGAGCCTTATCTTAAGTACAAATACTCGTCTGAAGTATCACGATCATCCATCTTTGTATGGCTAATTTAAACTTCACCATCTAACATAATATACCAATACGTCTGACAACCGTCTAGCATATTTAAAAATACATTCTGTCGTCTGTAAAAATTCTAGAAAACTGTTTACGGGTGCAGAACGTGGTTTCTCTTGCAGAAGTCAAACGAACTTATTTCCGTTTCGGTTTAAAAAGGGATTTATGTACAGTTTCCTTCATGTGAGTGGTAAAGCGCTCGAAAGTCTGGAAACTATGGGACTGAAATGAGTACTTTAAAAAACCTTCTCTGACGAATAATATTCTCAAAAAACAATATAAACTACTAGTATTTCAGCCTGTCAAAGGCAGGAAAACTAACACTCTTAAAACCTTAAGTTAAACTTTTTCACATAATTAAAGTATTGTGAAGGGGTAAAAAATTCAAATTCAAGTTGTCGACGGTAGAGCATGTTTCAGGCATCCCTAAACGCGAATCAGACATTTTTGAGGGGTGTGCGTGCGCGCGTGTGTGTTGTTGTTGTTGAGACCCAGACCGTCCGACCTACCAGAAAGGTGTAAGGTAACTGTTTGGACGGCCGGGAAGTGCCACCCAATTTAGACCGGAACCCAGTGGGGGAGGCATCCACAGGGACCGTACCCTCCTTCCCCTACCACCAACCTCTCGGAAGGACTTACGGACCCACATGTTTAACGTGATCGTACTCCGCGTGAACACGGCGGCAGTTTTGGCAGTGGCTGGAATCGAACCCGGGCCTACCGAGTGCAACTCCAGCGCGCTAACCAATGGGCTACCGCGCCCGTGTGTGTGTGTGTGAAGATCATGTCTCACGACCGATTGAAGCGATTCGAACAAAATTTGGTACAAAAATCACAATCGGTGAACACTTGAAGACTGTTGATTTTACACGCAATCGAATATTTAGAACTCATCTAAATTTTGAAGTGAAATTTTGAAAAAATCAACAAAAAATTAAAACATTCAATAAAGTTACGTAAATAATCATTTTTTTTTGGTGTAATTTTTCATTAGAAAACGAATGACAAACTGTAGAACGCTAGAATGAACCGTTCTTGAGATATTGCACATTTTTTCAAATAAATTTATTAAAACATCACATAAAATTCATAAAATGTATTAACTATTTTGAAATCTGTTCACTTTTCATATGTAATATTATGCGATAAATTTATTATCATCATTCTCTTAGATCTAGCTCGTTCCATTCACGAGAGACGACACTTTGGGTAACAGAATTCTATTGTGACGCCATTAGTCGTTTATCTACTATAAGAATAACCTATTTTTGCATCCACAATGGTTAAAAAAACTTTGGCGACGAATTTGTCGGAATATCGCAAACTTGGCGAGTTTTTTAAATGTTGCCAAATTGACGAAAATATCACCAAATTGATAAAAATGACGTTAAATCAATGAAAATGAAGACTGATGAAAATTCAATATCTTGGAAAGAATATAAGAATCTACTATAAGAGAAGATACTTTGGGTAACAGTTTTCTAGTTGGACGCCAATAGTCGTTTTATCTAAGAATAACTTATTTCTCCGACCATAATGCTTGAAGAAATTTTGGCAATGAATTTATGGGAATATTGCCAACTTGGTGAGTTTTTTAAATGTCGCCAAATTGATAAAAATGTCATCAAATTAAAAAAAATGTCGCTAAATAATGAAAATGACAACTAATTGATGAAAATTCATTATTTTGGAAAGAACATAAAAATAACCTATTTCTCAATTTATAACAATTGGCGGAATTCTGGCGGCATATCGCCAATTTGCCGACATTTATTAAATGTTGCCAATTGGCGAAACTGTTGCCAAATTGATAAAAATGACGCTAAATGGGATGCAATATTTTGCAAATTTTTAATTCCGTCATATGATGGGCATACCTTTTATTATATAAGAAATGCTCTTCTAAATATTGCCAACTTGGCGACATTTAGCCCCACATTGACGAAAATATCGTCAAAATTGCAAAAATGACGCTTAATTCATGAATTTATTATTATAATATTTAAATATATGAACTATATTGCTTATTGAGGATGATATCAATATTGAGAATTGTTAATTTAGAGTTGCGTGAAAAATAAGTTAATTGGGTACAAAATAGTTTTACATGTTGTCAATCGGAAAAGCACCAAATTTACAATTTAACGTTACAAACGCTGTGCTGTGGATTTTTCCATAACTTTTTCACCGTTAAAGAAGTAAATCCATTGCATTATATAAGGAAAGTCATTTGCTGCCCACATCAGATTTTTTTAACAAGCTTTAACGTCAGAGGGGGTCTTTCGGATTGTCTCGAAAAGCATTTCGACTTCCTTCTAATTTGTCCAACTTTGGGGAAGTATTTAATATCCGGCTCTGTTAGGTTCTGGCCTGTACCCGATAGTATGCAAAAGTTCAATCTATAATCAGGAGGGGTTCTGGATGATCTGTAAAGACTTCTTGACACACATTTTCTAGATTTTCCTACGGAGAAATGGAAAATTCGGCGCCGTTACGTTCTGTTCTGTGGTGCCAGGCGTGACCCCATCTGGTCCTTTGCTGCTGATGTTCAACAATTTTCGTTTGGAAGTGATGTTTAAATATTTGCTTTTTTGTCATAATGCTTATTTTCTGTTTATATTTGGTCTTATCTATTTTTATTAGCTATATAATTTAAAGTCCTAATACACACTATCTATAACAGTTTGGAGCAGTTGTATATTGTTCCGTTTTTGCTGATATGAGCATATTGTTTAGTCATTTTGTCGGGTAGTAGCGCGACATCAGTCCTTCGTTCAGAAACTCTTCATGGGCGTTGATGTTCAAATTTTATTTCGAAAGCTTGACATAGGTTTACTGATGATTTATTGTATATCAATTCGTATGTTGATATGCGAAGAAAATCGAGAAGCTGTTTAAGGTTTATTTAGCAGAAGTGATGATCATAGGCAATTATATTGAGCTTGCACGTGCGGTTGGTGTCGTATGACAGTTTGGTTGTTATGGAGGTAACTTTGAACAGCTGCGGGAGGGCAGACTTCAGTATTTTGTTGGATACTCATAAAAAGTATTCTGAATACTTTATGAATACTGTAATTTATTCATGAAAAGTATTTTTAGGTATTGTTTCATCTAGGATAGGTAACCGGTTTTCAGAAATATTTATGTGGATGTTGGTTGATTCAGGTTGTAAGAACGTCTGGTCTCTTTCTGCATAGGGATTGGTAAGGTGATTTATCTTTTTTTTTTATCTGTGTGCCAGTATATTCAATATGATACATTAGTTTTTGTTTGTTGTTCTGTGCAAGTACGTTTAGTTGGTGGTTTTCTTAAAGCAGGTTGGTCTAATGGGAGGGTGTTTTTATTCTTTAATTTTCCTTCTCGTCTGGTATTTTTTCTAGGGATTTTTATTTTCAAGTCTTTCATTTGCTGTATTTTGGGGCTCTTTCAGTCGACTTGACAAATAGGGTTTTGTTTGGTTTTTCTTTATCGCGGGCTATTGCTCTAAAAGGTTATTTTAGTATTGCTGTTAGTTTTTTTATTTAGCTTGTTCCGTTACTTCGTATTTTGTTTTCCCATTTTCATGCTCATGTACTTCACGATGTGCCCGATGAGAGTCTCCCAGTTTAATGTTTTCAAATATCGAGTAAAGATTTAACGGAGCGCAGACTCAACAACTAGTGTGTTTAATACGAATAATATGTTAAAAACCTCACAAAGTCAAATGAGGACTTGAATTATAAATAATCTAAACAGCTATTCGGCTGTAAGGTAGAGACAAATAAATGCAATGTTTAAATACATAACCTGATCACAGAGATAGTTGCCAGATTGCAGAGGAAAATGGAAGATTCTTATAAATTGAAAAAGATATATGAAAAATATTAGAAATAATTCGGTGGATCAGCAAATCCATACAGCAGAAAGTGAAATGTGACTGAGAGAATCAAACATTACTTTGGAATAAAGAAAAAGACATACTTAGACATAATGGAGGACTTATTGGATAATGATAGAATGATTGTAGAAAGAAAAAAAGAAGAAAAATATAATACTCTTGTTTCAAAACCAAACATATTATCTCAACTGAAGGCATAGAAAAAAATTAAATACCAACATAAATCCTACATATTTAAAGATATGATTAAGAAAAATAAAGTAGGTTGCGAAGAATTATTTCAAGTTAACAGTAAGTTTGAGGAATACAAACTAGAAGAAGCAGTTAAGAATAACCCCGATTTAAGTAAAATATATAGATATAAAATAACATGTACAAAAGAATATTATGATTTTAATTTATGACTTGTCTAACACTCTAAATAAAGAGGAATAGACTGAAGTTATAAAAAAACAGAACGTTAGGATTATAAAAAGTCAAGCAGAAAAGCCAAAAGCCAGTATAATTGTGAATCAAAGCGGAGTACAGTATAAAAGCTTTCACACTTTAAGACGTAGCAACATCGGCTGTAAAGGCCATCGTAAAAATCCTGGTCATATCAACACGTTGCTCTCCATCTGAGGTTATCGCAGGTAATTTGATTATAACCTATGAATTATTAAGAAAATGAACTAATTTAGACGTTATCTTGGGAGGCGATTTAAATGCGAAAAATACGATCAATGTGAAAAATAATAATAAATTAAATGCGAAAAATACGATCGAAAAATAAGATAAAAAAATAATAGAGAGACTATAGTAAAATTCGCATTGACCTAACTTTGACAAAGTTCAGTGCGCATAATAATCTATATGAATAAAATTGAAAATATGTCTATGTGTGTGTGTGTGTCTCATCATCATGAGAGAACGACTTCACCGAATTTCATGAAAGCCGTGAAGCCCCACTTAATATTTAGTTTACGTTTCGAATTTCAAGGAACAAGGGTTGTTGAGGTAATAATGAAAAATGAACCTTCCACAGGAGCTTTATCTCCCTTCTAACTCCATGTTTTCTCCAAACCAAATAGTTTGTAAATTGCTGGTTTAAAAAATGAAGGTAATTGGAAATATCACCGTAATTTATTTTCCACAGGCTATTACTTGAAAATGAAAAATATGACGACATCAGAATGGTCTATTTGTCAGTCCGACCGTGCCATATGGTGACAAATCTGGCGACTTTTTAAAACGTCGCTAAATTGATCAAAATATCGGAAATTGACAAAAATATTGCCAAATTGATAAAATAACGCCCAATTGATAAAAATTCAATATTTTGGCAAAATTAAGTTCAATTTCCTTGATAATCTCTGTCATTTTGTAGGAATTAATAATGTTTATTTAGGATGTTCTATGTTTCAGATCTGCCTGTGAAGGTAATTTTGCATAGCGAGAACAGAGATGCATATATTTCTTTTGGGGAAAAGTTTTAATAGAATGTTTTAAATAACAATGTCATTCAGAATACTAAAAGAATTTGCACATAACTGTAAATTTTAAGTTTCTATATATTATATACTCCGTACGAACGGATATAATGCTACTCACTATATATAATTGTCCGAAGTATCTACGATTTTCTTCATTCCAGTCCCTCTATAAGCCCACCCCCCTCTGGTGACCTAGAGGATTGAATGTTTGCACACTTATCGTATCAACTGTGGTATAGAACCTACTTTAGTCTTATTTTCGATTTAAGCCTCACTCCTGGGAGAGGATAAAATGAGGGTGGTTCGTAAAGTCTTTCCAGACCTTCCAGAAGCCCCGTAGAAAGGTTGAATCTTTGCACATTTATAGTATGTGCCATCGGACAGAACCTGATATAGCCAAATTTACAATTTACCTTGAGGTGCGGAGAAAATGCTTTTTTAGAAAAGTCTTTTCTAAAAAAGAAGCCCCCCTGGAAGCCCCCTTGTGACCTAGAGGGCTGAAACTTTGCACATTTATAGTATTGACCATCTGACAGATCCTAACGTAGTCATATTTTCGATTCTCCACTTTTAGAGCTGATGATATTTTTAAGTCTATTGAAACTCTCAAGCAGCTAGCTCTCCGGTGGTTCAGGAGGCTGAATGTCTGCACACAGTGTCGACCACTACAGGGGGAGGTAGGGGGGTCATACCGGGTATGACTGCATTTCTTTATTCTGGTTTTGGGCATATGATGTCCACGGGAGTAGCAAATAGGCGCATTTTTTTCTTGGACTCTCTGAAGAAACCGAGAATTTCTTTGGACGTCACTGAGGGAGGTGGCACAGCTCAATTAAAACCACAGCTTGTTTACGTCTGGAAATTGCCAATTCAAAATTAACAAACAATTTTTAATTGTAATTATGGGAAAACTTGCTGTGTTTTGGCAAAAACTCACCTGGTTCCTGGCATCACGAATGACGAAATGCTACTCTCGTCAACGTCAGGATGACAAGTTTTTGATTGGTTGCCAGACTCATGGCGCAACCTTATATTAAAGAACGTTGGACCATCTGATCGAACCTACCGAAACCGGATTTTCGATATTTCTCCCGGAGTGGGCAAAAGTGGGAAAATGTTAAAATCTTTCAGAACCCTACCGAAGCTCCCACCGGGGACATAAAAGACAAACTCGACCACGGAGCAGAACCTAACTGGGCCAATTTTCAATTAAGGCAACTATTTTCGACGGTAAGTACCATAGATTGTTAAAAAAAATAAAACTTAAAATATTAAGCCACAATTTATTTTAATAAAAGTGTTAGTTTCCCGGTCTTTGACAGCCTTAAATACTCTATCATTATTAGTCTCGTTAAGAAACAAGTAGCAATCATCAGATGATTATATGACATTGAAATTAATAAAGTTGAAGATAAATATGAAAGGACTAAATATAAGAACTTAATCCATTGAACTACCGAACAACTACAACCGTTGAAGTGGATTCTACAGCCGGAATAAGAGTAAGTTGAGCGTTTTGTCTGCCTTTCTCTAGATAATATTCAATAAAAATATAATAACTGCCGGTCCGTTTGGTTCCATCAACAGGGATGGCTTGATCGTGACTGTTTCACCTTGAAAATAACATTTCGCTAGATTTTCTGACTGCAGCTTTTACAATTCACTTTTTACCAATTATACTAGCATTCTGGAACATGCTTAAACTTTTGCAATGTCAGTTAGTTTTTTATTTATCTAAAAACCGCATGTCAGTACATCAAACCGGACTGGCGGCTTTTTACTGAGGATTTCAGAAATTATGAAAAAAAAAGAAAAGCAGAAATGAATTCAATGAGATATTTTTAAGGATGTATTCTGTGTAAAGAAACAGTTTATTGCACTAAAAATTGTAATATTTAAGCATTTGGAAATCATGTAAAATTTCTGCAGCTAAATGAGAATGCTATTGTACAAAGAAAGTTAGACTTGGGATGATAATATAAACATATTTTGAATAGCATAGAAAACGTAAGAAGTCAATAATTTAAAAATTTTCTTTGGAAGTATTTTATCCTTGTCATTCTTTTAAATCCATTTTCAGATTTTATTGCATAAAGCTGTTATTTTCTATTTCTACATAATATAATTGCATTATAGAAACAATTGTTCCAAATACTAGCTTAAATTAGTAATTTAATTTGTAGAAGTCCAAAAATGGAAAATTTGTAATGTACGCAAATCTCACGCATTTATTAATCTTTCAAATTCATGTAACTCATTAACCAATCATGAAATCCATTCAATGCACTCTCAATCATGAAATTCAATCAATAGATTATCAATCTTAAAATCTAATCATTTCATTATCAATCTTGAAATTTCAATTCATCATCAATCTTGCAGTTTAACCAATCCATCATCAATCTCGAAATTTAATCAACCTATCATCAATCTTGAAATTTAATCAATCCGTCATCAATCTTGAAATTTAATCAATCCATCATCAATCTTGAAATTTAATCAATCCATCATCAATCTTGATACGTAATAAATTCACCATTAATTTTAAAATTCAATAACTTCATTAATTTTGAAATGTAATAAATTCATCATCAATTGTAAAATTTAATAAATTCATCTTCAATCTTAAAATTTAATAAATTCATCAGCAATTTTAAAATTTAATAAATTGATCACCACCTTTAAAATTTAATAAATTGATTATCACCTTTAAAATTTAATCAATTCATCACCAATCGTGAAATTCACTACTACATCATCAATAGTGTCGAGATATTAATAGAGACGCAAAATAAAACTTTCGAGAGAAATAGCATTATGTAGACTTATTTTTCGAAACTATTTTTGAAGAAAATTATATCATGTTTCTTAGCAATGGAGTTAAATCGCATTTGCTTATTCAATTTTGTCGATTGATACATACAATTTTGTCGATTGATACTTCATTGTGTTTATTCAGTTTTTATTTTATTTATATAATTTAAATAATAACGGTATTATTTATACGATTTAAATGAACGGTTTTATATTTTCAATTGGATTATATCAATTATGACCTTGGGATATAAGATTTCGGGAATGATTTATTTTTTCAGTCTATAAGCCATTTGTTTTATTTCAGCAAAGATTTTTCAAATTGATATCCATTCTATTGTGTTAAACAGATTGTTCAATCAGAATAAAAAAGCTAAAGGTGAAATTAATGGTACAGGTACTTCTACAACTTTTAGAGTCTTCATTTTGGCGTATGTTGAGCAAACTTAAAAATCTGCCGAGGAAGATTATTTTGTAAAGAGAGAACAGAGATTTTTATGCTTCTTTATAGGGGAATCAAATTAAATTTATTATTATAATTTTTTGAAAAACAATATCATTTAGAAAACTACTTGAATTTGCACATATTTTTAATTACGAATAACGTCGGGTACACCTGCCAGTTTTACATTAAAAAAAAATTACACCCACTATTTTAATATACTACTACAACAGAATGTAGTGCACTAATTGCTTTTACTCTTAAATCTCGTTAAAAAACGCATTTAGAGAGTATGTTACATTAAGATGGACTGATAGCAACAAAAAATTAATTTCTCTCAAACTCCATTTTTCGGCTCTTTTTACTGCCAACATCAAAATAAAAAGCTTCTTCCCTGAACAAGTTTCTATTACTATACACACGCAAAAAAAATTCACTTTCGAAATGAACTAAGTCGCTGGAGCAGTGACAGTCGTCCGATCGTTCAACTGCAAATTAAGATGCTACCGCACCCAGCTGAAAATGCTTGGCATCTTATGTCAACAGTTCTCGCCAACAGTGTGTGCGCGAATTTTGAAACTCCAACTTGGCGACTGGCAAAAAAGAGCGAAGCGAAAGATTACGAAATCGGTCCATGACAGCGGCAGTTTATTCACATCTATTGGCAGCATGGTTAACACTGAATTCACCACAGATATAGAATTCAATTCATGATGTCAATGAGCTATTAACCGTATAAAATAAATATTAAATTAAAGCTAGTATTTTGTTTTAAATGTGAACTCTAAAAATACCATTAATAAATATTAATAATTAAAATTCTTAACTGAGAATCAATGAATTGAAATTTTTATTATGATGAATTGAATTTTAGGAATTATTGCTACACCCAAAATTTTAACGAATTGAAATTTTGGATATAACAAGGAAAACTTAAGCAACGTAATTAATTAAGAACAAATTAATAAACAATTATGTTGCTCAAGCTTCACAAAATGTTTTTAGTTATTGATCAGTGAAACGGTCGTAGTGATAAAGATACCCATTCAATACTCAAATGTCGTTCAATACTATAAAAACTTCAAATACAACATAAGCATAAATATATAGTGCCAATCTGTTTCGAAGACGGAAAACAGCTTTCTTCTCCAGGACCAATTAGAAGCACGTCTTACTTACCAGCAGAAAGACCAACATTGCGTAGTCGCATTTTTTGCTGATCTTGAAGAAGGCTGTTTTCTACTTTCGAAACTGATTGACCGGCATATACTTGTGTTTATGTGGTATTTACGAAGTTTTTAAGCTTTTTGCTTTGCATCAAATGCTATTAAACTGTACTAAAATGAGTTAAAAATTATTAAAATTATTAAATGTTACCAATTGACGATAAATGCTGGCATCTCCACCTATTTTAGGGCAAAAAATATATGGGTATAATTTAATAATTTTAAAGTTTTACCAATGGTTGAAGAGATACGGAAGTAATCATAAAAATAAATAAATTCCATTTTTAATTTTTTTTTCAATATTGCGATTAAAGCATAGGAATTTCTCTACATCAATTGACACTCGGAATTGTAAAGACGCTGTTATTTTATGTAAAATCAGTACTCAACTGATCAGATTTGTAAATACTCTTATTGCGTCATATTCATCTTCATTTCACACACTGTCATCTGAGAAATCAGCCCATTTAAATTTATTTTTACATTCTTGTAGAATCTGATGCTCCGTAGAAGTAAAACATATATATGATGGCGTAATACGACGAATTAATTATGTTTCAAATACATAACAAACAATGGCTAATGCACCTTTTTTTGAGTCTCAACCAGTGGCAAAACTTCAAATCCATACTCCCCTCGTCCCCCACAGCGAGATTATTTTCCTGGGCTTCTACCGGTTATAATTTCTTTAATATTTATTTCACAATTTTCATTTTGGCCTTTCCATAGGTCTGTACCCCCAGTATTGAGAGATTGCGTCTCTGGTCCTCATACAAAATACGTAAGACCTTTCGTTAAAAACGATCGGTATTGTTATGCAGCAAAGGCAAGTAATTTCAATGGGCCGAATCATTGACCATCACAAAATTTTGAGTAGCAAATATCGTTCTCAAATATTTATAAATAAAATTGATGATATGCTAAATTAGAAATTCATATTTTAAAGATTTCTGCGTAAAGTTAAATTTCGATGGATACAATTAAAAATTTGTCGTTGGAGGTTATTTGTACGTGCCCGAATGGGATCGCTTGATATTTTTAAATTTCAATACAACATAGCATACAACATCAAATGTTACATGTTCCAACAAAGCATGTGTGTAAAATACACATGTTAAACATTAAATTTAAAACAAGGCTAGCAAAATGTATATGGCAACAAAATAATTCTTCTAAAAACTAAACTTACAGAATCCACTCGTTGAAAAGTTTCTGATTTTTTACGTAAATAGCTGAAATAAGTTCGAAAATTGCGATCATATGAATTTGCAAACTCAAACCATGGAGTTACTGGTTGATAATTGTTTAAGAATTATTTATCACCATACAAAGATGCACAAAAATACAAATGCATGGTCCCGGCTGTAAAATTCAATTTAGACACTTTAAAATATATTTACATGCATGATCAGATTGGTAGAAAAAAAATTCTAGAATCAGAGTTTGAAATTGTTTTCAAACACAATGGCTGACAAAAATTTAAAAGATAGCATTATATAGAATTGCGAAACCAAACTGTAAAATTTTGGGTTAATAGGTATTTCAGAATAATTTATCATACAAATCTGCATAAAAATACAAATTTATGGTCCCTGCAGTAATATGCAATCTAGATACTTTTGAATATATTTGCATGCAATGATCAGATTGGAAGAAAAAAATATTTTTGAATCAGAGTTTGAAATTGTGTTCCTGATCTTTTACAATGATTGAGAAAAATTTAAAAGATACCATTATATAGAATTGCGAAATCAAACTGTAGAATTTCGGGTTGATAAATATTTACGAATAATTCACCATACAAATATGCACAACAATACACATTTATGGTCCTTGAAGTAATATTCAATCTAGACCATTTTGAATAAATATTTACATGCAATGACCAGATTGATAGAAAAAAAATTCTAGAATCAGAGTTTAAAATTGTGTTCCTGATCTAAAAATTTAAAAGATACGATTATGTAGAACTCCGAAATCAAACTGTAGAATTTCGGGTTGATAAACATTTAAGAATAATTTAACATACAAATATACACAAAAATACAAATTTATGGTCACTGCAGTAATATCCAATCTAGACACATTTGAATATATTTGCATGAAATGACCAGATTGGTAGAAAAAAAGTCTAGAATCAAAGTTTGAAATTGTTTTCCTGATCTTTTACAATGACTGATAAAAATTTAAAAAATAAGATTATATAGAATTGCAAAATCAAACTGTAGAATTTCGGGTTGATAGATATTTAAGAATAATTTATCATACAAATATGCACAAAATTACAAATTTATGATCCCTGCAGTAATATGCAATCTAGATCCTTTTGAATATATCTGCATGCAAAGATCAGTGGATAAAAAATATTATACGATCAGAAATCTGTAGTATAAGAAAATATTCTACGATCAGAGTTTGAAATTTTTTACACAAGCATTTTATATTATTTGCATATAAATAATATATAACCAGGATTATTGATTTAAATCGTGTATATTTTTTGCATTTTCTACATACGAGTCATATTTTATGACATAAATTTCGAAATCGAATATTGTGAAATCACATGGTGACTTACCTGTAGTTACGTATGACAGCGATGGCTTAGGCATGCAAAAGATGAGGGTCAAATATTTGCATATAAATAATATATAACCAGGATTATTGATTTATATCGTGTATATTTTTTGCATTTCTACATACGAGTCACATTTTATGACAAATTTCGAAATCGAATATTGTGAAATCACATGGTGACTTACCTGTAGTTACGTATGACAGCGATGGCTTAGGTATGCAAAAGATGAGGGTCAAAATCACTAAAGTCAACATGACCAATCAACAATACGGAAGATCTAGCTGAATGCTACAGTGCTACGTAAAACACATAGCTATTAGAAACCAAAAGCAAAATTCTTGACCAAAGCACCGTTAACTCATGCGATCGGTCTTTTAGAACACGTCTGGTTTGAGAGCCGGGAAAGTTTCACTGACACTTTCACTCTCTGACGATTGAGAAGGATCCCAACTGTTCTCGTTTTTGTAGTTTTTGAGCTTGGCGCGAATCCTCGGACGAAAAGAGCCAGGTTGGCAGCTTTAGTGCGCGTCTAGCTGCTTCGAGGAGAAAGCGCTTTTAGAATTGACTCTCGGTATCAGATGGACCGGTTTTGCAAAAGGACGGTTCAATAAATATTTCGCTTTCGAAATAAATACCTCATTATTTTTCAAACAATTATATGAGAAAATATCGCGGTTCATGGTATTCGCTGTGGAAGCGGAAAAATCTAAAATGATAGATCTGTTAGATTTTTAAATTGACTGAATTTTTAATAAGATTATATATTTAGAAATTTAGAAGTTGAAAATGTCAAATATATTGTAATCTACTATATTTAAAATATTCGCTTGTAGTTTAGTGGATTTATTTTTGGGGTTTTGGTAGTTTAGTGGGTTTGTTTTTGGGGTTTGGTAGTTTAGTGGGTTTATATTTTATTTAGTGGGTTTATTCGCTTGTAGTTTAGTGGGTTATATTTGGTTCATTTTAATGAAATGATTATTCCCGTGAGATAATGTCAAAAATCTTAGATTTTAAAATAAATTTGACTACACTGTTGTCTTTAATATTCCGAAAATTAAACGTCTTCGTTATTAACAGCAGAGGATAGTAGAGGGGTCATAGTGTTGTTATACTTAAAAATATGATTGTTAAAATATATGTATCAGGTATATATAATACCAGAAAAATAAAAATTCTTCAAATATATATATATATATATACAGGGTAATTAAACAAAAACGGGCAAAAATAAAGAGGTGGTAATACACACCAAACCAAGCATTTTCTATCATAGTTTACCAGGTCGGAAATGAAACGTAAAGGCGTTACAGGGGCTGGATTGGGGGAAGTAGTTCCATAGCTTGGCCCCCCACAATCGCCCGATCTGTCATGTCTCTTAATTTTTTTTGTGGGGATATCTCAGTCTCGTCTATGACACTCTCTTTGAATCTGAAGAGGAACTCATCGCCAGAATTTCGGCCGCTGCTGCTAAAGTGCGCGACATGCCTGGTCTGTTCTATAGAGTTCGCCAATCCTTTCATCGCCGCTATGAAAAGTGCATTCAGGTTGGCTGTGGCTCTTTTGAGTCATTATTGTAATTATTGTTTACTAGCAGCATACCCGTTCTTCGAACGAAGTTTATAATATAAAGAAACTTAAAATTCACAATCATGTGCAAATTCCTATAGTATATTAAATGACATTTTTAATCAAAATATTCTGTTAAAACATCTAATACAATGCTCCTAAAAAGAAGTTTAAGAACCTCTGTTCTCGCTATACAAAATTATCTTCACGGGCAAATCTGAAGAATTAAACATCCTGGTCCCTTTTGTAAGCAAATTGAATCAATATTTGTAAAATGAAAACATTAAAATTGTATGGAATCCGCACTACATATATACGCGAATACTAGAAGATATAACCTGTATTAGTACCTTACATGTATAAATTGAAAATATCAATTAACCCGTAATTGATTCCAATATATGCCAGAATGAAAGCACTAAAATTATATGGGAATCTATATAAATAAAATTGAAAATCTGTCTGTCCGTCCTGGAGAACGGGAGAACGGCTGAACCGAATTGATGAAATTTTGTGGATAGCCTGGAAATAGTCCCACTTAAAATGTAATTCATGTTTGGAGCTTCTACGACCAGTGGTTCTCGAGAAAAAACGAAATTTTCGTTTGTCTCATCATCACGGGAGAACGGCTAAACCGAATTTGATGAAATTTTGTGGATGGCCTTGAAATAGCGCCCCATAAATTTTCCCTAAGTTTCAAGTATCTATGACCAGGGGTTGTCGAGATATTAATGAAAAACGAAACTTTCTACTCTCTAACTCCGTGATTTATCCGAACGAAAAGCTTGAAAATCGTTTGAAAGTGAATTAAAACCTTATCTCTGAGTTGGATGGGAGATTTTTTGAGCTAATTAGTCACATTTTGAAAACATGAATTGTTTGAAACATGATTTAAATGGGAAATCTATCTCCATGGTTTATTTTCACCAGCTTTTACTGAACAATGAAAAGTATAAAGAAATCAAAATGGTTATTTAATTTCGCAATTTATGAGGAAGAATCTATCTTATATCATGTTGCTCAGAAATGCAATCAAATTATATCTGTCTGTTAATTTGAATTATTATTTTTTCAATTTGAATAATAAATAAATGGACATAAAATTTATATTTTAGAAAAGAACGATTTGATTTTTCTTATAGCATTTTTGACTGGATAATATCAATTACGGTCTTCAGGTTTTATTATTACTGATATTTTTGGGGATTACTGATTCAGGGATTATTGATATTTTCAAGTTATTATGCAATTGTTTTATTATGACAACAATTGTTTAAACTCTATTGTACGTTGTACGAGTAATCTTCTACAAATACACGGGTATATCTTCTAATCTACGAGAATATAAGTAGTACAGGTACATTGGCATATGTTTTGATATATATTGGTATATATAGGAATCAATTACGACCATCTGGTATAAAGAGTACGGAGATTATTGATATTTTCAATTTATTACGTCATCTCCTTTATTTTAGCAAAGATTTTTGAGACTCTTATTGTAATACGGGTAATCTTCTACAAACACACTGGCATATTTTCAAATCTGCGACAATATAAGTTGTACGGGGTTGCATATATTGATTCAATTCCTTTTTTGTTGTAAATTTGATTACAAAAGGGGCCAGGATGTTTCATTCTTCAGATCTGTCCGTGACGATAATTTTGCATAGTGAGAAGAGATATTCTTAAATTTCTCTTTAGGAGCAATACATTTAATATTATAACAGAATTTGCACATGATTGCGAATTATAAGTTTCTTTATATTACTATATACTCCTTACGAAGAACGGGTATGCTGCTAGTATATATATATAAATCCCCGTACTACTTATGTTGTCGCAGATTTAGAAAATATGCCATTGTGTTAGTAGAAGATTACCCGTATTACAATGTGAGTCTCGAAAATCTTTGCCAAAATAAAACAGATGATGTAATAAATTGAAAATATCAATAATTTCCGCAATCCAGAAGGTCGTAATTGATCCCAATATATGCCAAAATATATCAAAATATATGCCAATATATCTGTACTACTTATATTCTCGTAGATTAGAAGATATACCCGTGCACTTGTAGAAGATTACTCGTACAACGTACAATATATGATTTTAAACAATTTTTGACATAATAAAACAATGGCATAATAACTTGAAAATATCAATAATTCCTGAATCAATAAACCCCGAAAATATCAATAATAATAATATTTAAACCTGAAGACCGTAATTGATATTATTCTGTCAAAAATGCAATGTCAATGAAATTTATTTTATATATATATATATATATATATAAATAAAAATTGAAAGATTTTAATCGAAAATTATGCATAAACTACTGTATGTACAAAAAAACCCATCTTGAACATATCTGTTACAAATGAGTAACTATAGACCAAGACTAAGGATAAAGATAGAAGGTAACATATCACTACAATGGAAAGGGGGATGAGAAGAATATTAGGATACAAAATTCACAATTAAAAGTATATAAATAAAAATTAAAATAAAACATGGCAAAAATGAGAAAAGGCAATAATAATTAGCTCAATATAAAAGATTAAGACATAGAGAACAATCAATTGAAACTACACAAAAAATGACGGTTAGTTCGAAATTTCATTCTCATCAGGACAGCCATACAATTCGAATTAAAACCGATAGAATAGCCAGTTTCTGACGATGGCGATAGTATTTAACTATAGACACCATTGGAACTGTCTACTGGCTAGTGGAAGGAGAACAATAGATCAATTGAATTACAAATCAGAAAGATAATATCTCCTCGAACAGAAATATGAACTCACAAGCATTGTTACCACGTGTAAGTTGAACAAGCGGCTGAGCATTTCACCTCACTTCGTCAATGCGAGTGGGCACCAGAATGAATACATGTGAACGATACATAATATGTATGGAGACTTTCAAAAATAGTAATCAGTATAGGACTCAGGACAAGTGGAAAATAGGCATTCGAAAATAGTAAACAACATTAGACTCAGGCCAAGTGGTAAGTTAGGTGATAAGAATGGGTGAATTCTCAAAAATGAGTTATCCAATCAAAGATAAATAATGCATGTGTAAAATTATTACGTGGTATATTTGAAATTATTAATAATATTATTTACAAATACTTCCGGATATTGGTAATTTTGACAAATGCGTTTAAGATTATTGATGTGGAGAAAGTGAAACCGAGGATCAGAAAGTCGATGTATTCGAAATAGCTGGTTTAAAATTATCTTTATAAACAATTGAATAGAATTGCAAGATTGGTATGATAGCAGCTTTATGATAGTGAAGTTATAAGAATCTTTTTTATCATATAGATTGGTGATTACATGATTATTGAGGGTTTCTAAATTTAGGTCTAAAAAATTTACAGTTTGACTAACGCTAGGTTCATTAGGAATCAATTCTAGGTTAGATGGGTAAAAATCAATATTAATTGGATAGGAATCATCAATGATAATACAAATTAATCGTCAACATATCTATATATAATATATGAATTAGAGTTAAAATGACATTCATAATAATAAAGATATAAGTTAGCGAGTATACTACTACTACAGTCACCTTGTGGTACACCAGATGTTTGTAAATAAATGTTATCACCTTGGATAATATAATTGTTGTATAACACAAAGTTCAAGAGCATAGGAAAGTTTTTGACATTAAATGCAACATTATTGGAAGGTAGATAGTCATGATAAGGAGAGATAATAACTTTATATAAATCTTTAATGACAATATTATTAAATAGGTCTTTAAAATCAAAGTTATGGAAACCAAGAATTTGTGGAAGCTTGCTAAGGTGATTTACTAAATCAAAACTTTTGTTCAAAATGAAATATCCTGAATTCCTAAATTTAAGAGATTCATTAATTCTATTTAAACAGTTAAGCAAGTACTTACTAGCTGTAGTGGTAAAGGTATTATGTCCACAAGTGACTGTTCTAAAACTGAGAGGTGATTTATGGAATTTAGGAACCAAAGTAACAGAAGGAAATTTAAAAAACCTACAATTAATATTTAATTGTGTATATAATTTTAGCATTTTAGTTTTGATTTTGATAGACTGATTATTAATGGGTTTAAAAATTTGATTATTTTTTAAGTAATTCTGTAACAGAGAAACATAAAATTTTTTACAAATGATGGCATAATTATTAGAAGCTTTATCTACATAAGTTATGACAAAATGTTGTTGTAGTTCTTTAATAGCAGATAGGAGTTGTTCATAAGGATACCTAGGCTTCGTTAATTTAATGTGTTTATAATAACATTTTTAAGTAGATGTAAGGTAGTATACTTCCATAGATGGAATGCTTCTATAGGAATGGAATGTGAGCAAACAAGTTGATATATGAATTTATCAAAATCAAATGATATAGACTGAAGAAGTTGTTTAGGGGGATGGCAGAACGGAATGCGAAATTTGGACCCTATATTCATAATATCCCTAAGTGTATCATCCTGAACTATACTGAGATCCCCAGTAATAATGTGTCCATGAGAGGAGTTGACATAAGGGGCACGATTTTTATTGCTGCATACACATGATGTAAGGTCATCGGAGTTTAATGTCCTGGAAACTTCATTGTAATTGTAAATAGTTCTACCAATTAATAAATTATATTTGAATGATTTTTGTATATTGATTTCTTTTATGGGTAACAAGTGCTGATGTTTTGCAAATAAATTATTGAAGTTAAGAGAATTAAGAATAGGGTGTTTAAAAGAAATTACACAGTAAGCTATTTTAGTATGTGGATTTGGTGAATGGAGAAGGTGGTAATTTAAGAAATTTGTACGTGAAAGAAGCAAATCATAAAATAAATGTTTAAAATGCTCATGAGTTAATCTTAATTTTAAAAAATTAGTATAAACAATACTTAATTTGCATTTTCTGACTTTATATAACCAAGTTCTAACAGGTAGAAAATTGAAAGTTTGAGAATAATTATATTGTAATTTCAAAATGTCTGCATTGTAATCAATAGTTTTACTTAAGTTACTTTTTCCTTTGCCACGTTTATATCGCTTTTTACTAGACGTTGATGACTTTGAATATTGAAAAAGATGTTTATATACTGAAGATTTATTAGAATTGTATTCAAAACTATTGTTAACAACATTATTATTATTATAAATTTGATTTAAGCCATAGGGGAAGAGAGTTTTATATTTTTAATGTAATAATTTTCAAATACTAATCTATCAGTGAGTGAAATTTTAATATCTAAAATATGAAGGGATACATTTTTAAATCCGTGTGTTGCAAAGTGCTGATATTCAAATAGATTTTTAGTAGGGAGATCATTAAAGACTTTATGGTCAAATTTTTTAATATATATACATATATATATATATATATATATATCTTTATTATTCAAATCAGAAAAGATTGAATAAAAATCGTATGCCGCATAACAAACACATTGGATTTACATCCGTTGCTAAACGACATGATATCATTTGCTTCAAATAAATTGATGGAAATCATGTCGCCTGAATAATGCTATCTCCATGGAAGGTTTGGCTTCATTTTTGTCAATTTAGCGGTAATTTAAAAAATCGTCAAATTTATCGCCAAGTGGGACTATAGAACTAACAGTCCCATTTTGCGACAAATTGACTAAACATTATCACAATACTATCCCCTAACAAAACACAATTAATTTCATTTATTAAGCGCAATTTTATCAATTTCATGATATTTTTATGGATTTACAAACATTTTTATCAATTTGGTTATATTTTAAAAATTCGTTAAATGTGTTACTAAGTAGGACGGATGTTCTGACAGACAAATGTTACCGAAACATCATTTCAGCACTCTCTTCTAAAAAAACAAATTTAATTTCATTGATTTGCGTCATTTTTATCAATTTGGCGACATTTCCGTCAGTTTGGCAAAGTTTAAGAAAAGTTGTCGATATTCTTCCAAATCCGTAGCTCTGAATTTGCAGTTCTAAAAAATAAAATATCCTAATCCCGTTTGTATATACTAAATGAAAACACTAAAATTATATTAGAAGATATACTCGTTCTACTTACTCTTTTCCGTTTCAACAATCGGATAAATGAATTTATTAGGTAAACACAGTATATGAGTTTATTAGCTAAAGACAATATATAAGCTTGAAAACTCTTTGCCAAAATAAATGAAAGTGATGTACGCAGTCCGCAATTAATACAATTAAAAGAAAAATCAAACCTTTGTTTTCTAATATATATTTTTATATCCATTTATTTATTATTCAAATCGAAAAAATAATAATTAACATTAGCAGACAGATTTAATTTAATTGCGTTTCTGAGCAACATGATATAAGATAGAACCTTCCTCATAAACTGCGAAATAAAATTACCATTTTGATTTTTTTATACTTTTCATTGTTCAATAAAAGCTTGTAAAAATAAACCATGGAGATAGATTTCCCTTTTGAATTCATGTTTCAGACAATTCATGTTTTCAGAATGAGACTACTTAGCGCAAAAAATCTCCAACCAAACTCAGAGAAAAAGTTTTAATTCACTTTCAAACGATTTTCAGCCTTTTCGTTTGGATAAACCACGGAGTTAGAGAGTAGAACTCCTAGGGAAAAGTTTCGTTTTTAACATTTTACAACATAGTTGAAACGTGTTTATGACGTTTTAACACTTTGCAACATAGTTGAAAAGTGTTTATGACTTTGTTCATTCTGCCTGTCTGTCTGTCTGTCTGCTGTCCATTAGCACGATAACTGCCGTAAAAATGACTTAACCAAAATGCAATTTTAGTATGTTGTTCAGACGGTCTGTGGGACCTATGGGAATATAAATGAATGATATCACCCAATTAGTTTTGGATTGAACCCGGGTTGAAAAAATGAAATGCATGTTACTCTATATGGGATCTAATTTTTCAAACATTTTTTAAGCGGATTTAAAATTCACAAATTGCTTCGAAAGTTTAAGGAAATATTCAAATTATCGCATAAAATATATAAGAAAAAATCAGCAAAATATATTCAGTAGTTTTTTAAATAAAAATTAAAATAATAATTACATCCTTTATATGAAGAGATCACGTGATCATTATATGAAACGATCGCGTGATCCACTTCAAAATAAAATATGGCATCCATCTTGTCTCAAAATAGTGATTTTTAAAGTTCTTTTTAATTCATATTGAGTGTTCTATCCGTTCTAAAGCCGCTCTATTTTTGCTTAAATGCTGTGCATCTACATCCCGAAACAGCGCAATTGCAATATAGTTGAGTTTAAACGATCATTCAACTTTTATTATTTCTACAACGAAGCATACTTTTCACTTATGAAGCATGTAAATAGCAAAAGATGTAGAATTAGTTGTATAAGAATTGCTGCATTTCTTTAACGCAAAATTATTTAGCCCATGGAGTCTGCAATATAACTGATATGAATGAAACAATCATTGATTTTACAGAGAAGCAAACGTCTTTTTGATGAAGTTTTGAGCATAGAGTTAAATTACTTATACCTCTATGATTTAAAATTTTAAATAAAATTAAATATTATAGTATTGCAATGAATGAAATGAATGGGAAAATGTTTATAAATTAAATGTTGCTTTTACTTAAAGGGCCAGCCGATTTATATTTCGATGACGTCATTTGAAATAGTTCATTTGTTTTCGATGAAGTTTTCAAATATAATAAATAGTAGTATGATAATTTTAAAAATATTACCGAGAAATGTATCACATTGTAGAGATGTTTAAACCAGGCAATTTATATTTCAATGCTGTCATTTGAATGAAGTTCATTTCTTTCGATGAAATTTTAAGTTTTCAAATATAATAAATTAATGTAGTATTGTGATAATTTTAAAAATATTACCGAGGAATATATCACATTTTAGAGATGTTTAAATAAAATTGCATTGAAGTTGGAAAGTGTTTCATAATCATTGCTTTCTGCATGATTGATCTTTCTTGTTCATTAATATCTCAAGAACCCCTGATTTTAGAAACTTGAAACTTGGACTTAATTTATGTGGGACTATTTTAAGGCTATCCACAAAATTTCGTTAAATTCGGTTCAGTCGTTCTTCCGTGATGATGAGACAAACGAAAGTTTCGTTTTTTACTAATATCTCGAGAACCACTGGTCGTAGAAACTCCAAACATGGACTAAATTTTATGTGGGGCTGTTTCAGGCTACCCACTTTTATTTATATAGATTAAATGTCTTTTTATAACTTCTAAGTCTTTCTTGTGTTTTCCCCTCACCTTAACGGTTTCACCATTAAGGGCATACGTTTCATTTCTCACCCGGTAAATTATGACAAAAAATGTTTGGTTTGGGTGTGTACTGCCACTTCGCAAAGTTTGGCCCACCCGTTTTTAATCACCCTGTATGTATATATATATGATATATATGTATATATATATATATTGTGATTATATATATATATATATATATATATATATATATATATATATACAAGGTGTCCCAAAAACATTGACCTCGACTTTTATTCCTTAAGTATTGATCTTAGACATATATAATAAATTCCAAAGTTGCGTAAAAAAAAGGTACAGAATTTTATGAAATCGATAAAAATTTTCAGGGGATTAAATTTTATTTGAGGAAATACAAAATTTAAATGTTTATACGTCTCCCGTACAAAAACATTTCCAATGAGTACAATGTGTCCTATACACTAATAAGGCGATGTACAAAATTTCAGCATTTTATCATAAGAAGTCCCAGAGATATGTTTAAACAAAGTTGGTGAGGGATTAATCACAAATTAAAATGTAAATGTTTACAAAAAGAGTGCAAATGACGCAACGCAGAAATGCATCATAGGCAAATAATATCTGCCTCTTATCTTTAATGGATCTTTGACATGGATGGAAAACATTTTGAACAAGCTTTGTAATCTTTGTGTAAAGTTATTATTTCTACACAGTGTAGATACTTTTGTACCAATAAATAGCAAAATTATTATTTATTTATGTAATCGTTATTTTCTTTCATAATTTGTGTATGACCCTTGAAACATGATCTGCCGACATGAATTTTCCCCTCTGAGAACCCATGTCGATACACCGAAAAGTGGTTTAAGTCAGCATTTTTGTCTTTTCATATCTCTGAGATTTTTTATGATAAAATGCTGAAATTTACACATCACCTTATTAGTGTATGGGACGCATTTTACTCATGGGAAATGTTTTTGTACGGCGGCAATATAAAAATTTAAATTTTGTAATTCTTAAAATCTAATTCCCTTGAAAATTTTAATCGATTTCATAAAATTCTTTACCTTTTTTTACTCAACTTTATAATATATTATCTATGTCTAAGATCAATATTTAAGGAATAAAAGCCGAGGTCAATGTTTTGAGACACTCTGTATATATATTATCAGGAAGCACTGGCCGTTAGTACTCCTGACATTGAAAAAAAAAATGATTAGACCAAACAGCCATTACCATATATATATCATCTAATAATTATTGAACATGGTTTATCACTCAGAATTATTTATCTAGTGGTTAATTTAAATTAAATTTAAATTACTCATACTTCAATAATTGCTAAAATAGAAATATTAAATTATAAAATTCAAAAATGCTTGAGGCAAAATAAAGAGTTTAAAAGTGGCCAAAAAATTCATTTATTTTATGGATATGCAAAAAGCAAACATAATAGCAGAAATATCATAAAGCTAATTAATGCTCAATTAGTTACACAAAAATATCTTTAAGCTTAACAATGCTATCTCACGTGTTCTTACATACCCAATATATAAACAGGCATATATATATTTACAGTGTTTTACAAAGTTTAAGATTTTTAAATTCATTATTTTAAGTAAAGTGTGTTCTTCCTCACAGTACGGAGAATTCAAATTGAAATGTGCAATATATTGAGCTTATCTGTTTCTTCTTACTTTACAATTTTGAAATTAAAATTAAACAATGGTCTTTAAAGATACTGCTGTCAGGGATCTTACTGATTCGAGTAAAGAAGCAGGCAACTTACATATAGTCTGAGATGAGGAGATGGTTTAGGGCTTTTTTTTATCATCATTGGTCTTGAATCGATGAACAGTTGAATTCACATGCTCAGAAAATACTGCATCGCTTATCTTTGTAGTGTTTAGCTTCAGCAACAAAATTTATCGTCTCATTAGGCATTGTCGCCTATAACGTTGAGATATGAATCGATGTCTTGGGACGTGCCTGAAGTAGAACTGGGATAGGTCAACAAATCTTAAAAAGATCAAAATCGGCAAAGTTGACGTCGTCAGGAACATCGTTTTAAAACGAGGCTTAAGTCATCATATGCGTTGAAAGTGACTGGGCCGGTAAAAACGGCTCACAATCAAAGAAGTAAAGTTGGTGTTGGTACTTTGTACTCATAGTTTTACCAGTTGAATTATCTTAAAGTCAGTCGGTCTATTAAGGCCTAAAAAAAGTGTCGACCTTCTTGGTGAAAAGACAGGGCCAGAGTGAGATATAAAAAATGCAAGAATTGCAAAAGTCAGGACCTACGTGGTCCGACCCACGGGCCGGCCACCTCTGAAGCGAAAAATTTTAGAATTTTTTTTTACTATTTTTACACTCGCCGTAAGTTTTGCAGTGGCGCTGTACTCAGTACACATAATTGGTCACTCCTGGACTTAAAGTCGTTCTTATTGGTTTGTAGCTTAGTACATTCTAAAAAGTTGGGGTGCAGTATTGCTTACCCCTTTCCGGAGCAAGTTTGACCCATCTGTGAAATCTGTTGAAATAGCTTTGTTTAGTGGGTGTAATTTTGGCACATTATTTCTTCCAGTTGACAGGGAATATTGCTTCGTCAGATAACTGCCCATGTTTATCCTGACGGGGTGTAGCTTGCTAGTATTACATTTCTAGTGGGAAAAAGTTCTCTGCATGAGAAGGAGTTTTGACCGTTATGGTCTTACGCATGTAAAACTTGCACGTGTTTCTCCAAAAGAGGGGGGGGGGGGCTAAGATGCTTACTGGTACCATACTTGTTAAGTTGCAGCTGTGAAAATCTCATCCTGCAGATGCGCAATGTGCGTGGGAAAGGAATTTTGAAAATAGCTTTTTTTGGCCTGGCAACTGTCTTTAGATTTCTAAATAAAGTGGAAAAGTAAATGTAAAATTTTGAGAAAAATTTGAATTCTAATTCCCATTTTAATTAAAAAAGTTAACATATTTTAAAATGAAAGTGTTTTAATAAAATTTATTAAAAATGCCATCTTTCTTATGATATATATATATATATATATATATATTCCATTCTGCCATCACCCCAAACTCCTTCTTCAGTCTTTATCTTTCAATTTTGATAAATTCATATACCAACAAGCTTGTTATCATTCCATTCCTATTCAAGCATTCCATCTACGGAAGTATTCTACCCTACAACTTCTTAAAAATGTCATTATAAACATTAAATTTACGAAGCCTAGATATCCTTTTAAAAACCTCGTATCCGTTATTAAAGAACTACAACAATATTTTGTCATAATTTATGTAGATAAAGCTTCTAATAATTATGCTATTATTAGTAAAAAAATATTACGTTTCTCTGCTACAAAATTATTTAAAAAATAATCATATTTTTAATCCCATTAATAATCAGGCTATTAAAATCAAAATAAAATGTTAAAATTATATACACAATTAAATATTAATTGTAAATTTTATAAATTTCCATATGTTACTTTGGTTCCTAAATTCCATAAATTATCTCACAGTTTTAGAACGGTCATTTGTGGACATAACACCTTTACTACTACTGCTATTAAGTACTTGCGAAATTGCTTAAATATAATTAATGAATCTCTCAAATTTAAGACTTCAGGATATTCCATTTTGAACAATAGTTTTGATTTAGCTAATCACCTTAGCAAGCTTCCACATATTCTTGGTTTCCATACCTTTGATTTTAAAGACCTATTTAATAATATTGATATTAAAGATTTATATAAAGTTATTATCTCTCCTTATCATGACTATCTACCTTCCAATAATGTTGCATTTAATGTCAAAAACTTTCCTATGCTCTTGAACTTTGTGTTATACAACAATTATATTATCCAAGGTGATAACATTTATTTACAAACATCTGGTGTACCACAAGGTGACTGTAGTAGTAGTATACTCGCTAACTTATAAGTTGTTATCTATTCTTATAATGATTATCTCTTTACTAATCATGCTCCATGTAAAGTTAATAACTTTCCTATGCTACTGCACTTTGTGTTATACAACAATTATATTATCCAAGGTGATTACATATATTTACGAACATCTGGTGTACTTCAAGGGGGCTGCAGTAGCTGTATTCTGACTAAGTTATATCTTCATTATTATGAACGTCATTTTTTCTCCAATTCTTTTAATATATATCGCTATGTTGACGACTTAATTTGTATTATCATTGATGATTCCTATCCAATTAATATTGATTTTTACCTATCTAACCTAGAATTAATCCCAAATGAGCCTAGTGTTAGTCAAACTGTAAATTATTTAGACTTAAATTTAGATATCTTCCATAATCATGTTATTACCAATCTATATGATAAAAAAGATTCTTATAACCTCACTATCATTAAGCTGCTATCATATAGATCCTGTAATTCTCTTCAATTGCTTAGAAACATCATTTTAAACCAGCTATTTCGAATACATTGACTTTCAGATCCTCAGTTGCACTATCTCCACATAAATAATCTTAAACGCATTTATCAAAATTGCTACTATCCGGAAGTTTTTGTTAATAATATTATTAATAATTTCAAATACACCACGTAGTAATTTTACAATTGCATTATTTATCCTTGCTTGGATAACTCATTTTTGAGAATTTCACCCATTCTTATAACCTAACATTCCACTAGTCCCGAGATTAATACTGATTACTATTTTTGAAAGACTACTTCCACTTGTACCGAGTCCTATACTAATTACTATTTTTGAAAGTCTTTATTTGAAAAACAAATTTCGTTCACGTTAAATATAATGATCGTTCCGGTTTCCACTCACTTTAACGATTAGATATATTATGCTGTTGCTGTATGTTCGGCTGTATTTCCACTTACACATGGTGACTGTACCTGCAAGTTTATGTTTTTGATTTTTATATATCTGGTTTCTAATTCTTTTGGATTTTACTATTTTTTCTTCCATTAGCCAGTAGACAGTTCCAATGGGGTCTATAGGTAAAGTTTATCGTCATTGTCAGAAACTGGCTATTCTTTCGGTTTTAATTCGGATTGTATGGCTGTCCTGACGAGTGTACAATTTCGAACTAAGCGCTATTTTTATGTAGTTTCAACTGATTATTCTCCATGTCTTGATCTAATATCTCGAGCTAATTATTATTGCCTTTTCTCATTTTTGCCATGTTTGTCTCATTTTATATATATATATATATATTGGGGTGGTCCAAAATTGTATAGGATTTTTTTTTCAATTATCATTCGTCTCACCCCTTGAAATTGTTCTATTTCGTGAAAAAATAATAGCGGTAAAATTTTAATTGCAATCGAAAGATAAAAGACAAGTGCCGACGGGTATGCTTTCATAGGGACAGATTTCGTTTTCCCGCCACTCCTGCTTTTCTCCTCTTTTAAACTATCTTACTGTTAGCTGAATGCGACATTATTGGCAAAGTGCCAAAAATACAAATTTTAAAGCTTCTATTACTAATTTAAAGCCATCTATTGCAAGCTTCAGATTAGTCTGTGGCGATAACAGTGCTACAGTCGAAATAAAATCCTGAAGAGGGGGATTCCGCAAAAGTTCCAAGAGTGCGGCAATTATTTAGAGCAGATGTTGGAAAGGGATCTTTATATCTTCCCTGCAGACATCATATATTTGAAATCACACTTAAAAGTGTTTTTCAGCTAAATATGTCCTTTTCATCAAGTCCAGAATTGCAAATGTTCAAACGTTTTCAACAGACATAGCTTAAAATTAATAAAAAAAAATTGAAGTCTGGTATAGAAGAAACAAAATGTTCGAAAAGTTTTCTGTTCGAATCTAACAGAGATTCGACCTATTATAATGCAGCACCTACAAATGTGATAGTCTTGAGATTATAGAATTCTTAGAGTTTTCAGAAATTTTCAGTAGAAGCAAAACAAATGAAATCGAGCTCCAGGAGCATACCTTCAAACGCGATAAATGACAAAAACACTTTATTGCTTCACAATATTACTGTCTGAGGATGAATTTAATCTTACCTTCAAGGAAAGGAAAGGCATATCTGACATATGTATATTTCTTGTAAGAATATATATTAAGGAATTAAAAGGCTTGGTTCACAGCACCTTGGTTCACAGCTCAAGAGGCACCCAACCATGACATACAATTTTTGAAAAAGCTCATTGAGCATGAATCTGTGGATCTAGATATATTTCGTATCACAGTTAACAAATTCAAAAATCATTCATGATATCTATCTCCAGAAGCTTATGCTTTAGCTTTTTTTTTTATGAAAGTTTAGATGTTGAAACTAAAGTAAAAATGGTCCAGCATCTAGTGAAAGACGGTACTCAAGAAAAGGGTGTCAAGCGAATCATATTAGAAATGAGGCCATTTCTGGGCTAATAGATAAGTTTATTGAGGACTTCATTTCAGAAGACAGCAAACAACTTTTTGAAATATTTAATATTTCCGCAGATTTCCTTAATATAATCCAGCTTTCTGGCCTGAAAGTGAAGTGTATAAGAAAGCCTCAGTTGTCCAACAATTAAAGGTGGTTGATGACACAGCTGAAAGAGGGGTTAAGTTGATAAAGGACTACAACAAAATACTAACAAAAAATGAAGACCAGAAATAATTTCTATTGCAAGTTATCCCTGACTACAGATATCATATCGATATCCTGATGCGAAGAAGGAGACTAATAAAAGGAAATGAAGTGAGATTGCCATTTGTTTTCCATTTGTTGACATTTCTGTCATTATCTGTACATAAGCTGTATTTCGGATTTTAAAAAAAAAACATTCCAAAAATAATGCACGGTATCACCTTTTTGAATATTTATTCATTAAAATAATGAGTTTTTCTTGAAGTAGTGAATTGCACACGCAGTTTATTGAAATTATTGTATTGATATTACTCAATTTCACATAAATTTACCAATGACGAAATAGAATAATCGGCAGTCGGCGCCCGCAACACTTTTTATCATTCATATGAGGCAAAACTTTACAAAAATAATTTTTTAACCACTAAACGATTTTAAGGGATGACTCTGAAAGATTAAAGAGTTAAATATTTTGGC
The DNA here is from genome assembly GCA_951213105.1 of Amaurobius ferox. Lineage (NCBI taxonomy): Eukaryota > Metazoa > Arthropoda > Arachnida > Araneae > Amaurobiidae > Amaurobius > Amaurobius ferox. The sequence continues at coordinate 136,493,299 of OX578141.1, forward strand.
ACCCCAGCTTCCTAGACACAATGTCCACTTAGAATTCAGTCAAGAAAATACCCCACATCCAGAGTAATATTTTATTCTTTATAACTGGGGGGAAGGGGGAGTTAAATTGAGAATTACAATAAGACCATATCTGTTATTTCATATGAAAATGGATTTACACTGAAGTCTACAGAATATGATCATGATTAAAATTAAACGATCATAATTGGATAAATATAGTGGTTTAATTATTTTTAATTTAAAATACAAAATCATATTTGTACTGTTTACATTTTGAAGCAAACATATTTCCTCACTTAGCACTTTAAAAAACCCATAAAATTTCATTTTTAAGATTTAGAACTTTTGAAAAATTCAGAAATTCTTCCAGAATCTTTTTCTTCTTCTCCAGAAATTATTTTCGTCTGTGGCACTGTTATGGCCACAGGTTAATATAAAACTGTTGCAATAGTAGCTTTACAATTTGCTTTTTTTGGCATCATACCAAGAATGTCGCATTAAGCTAGCAGTGAGATAGTTTAAGAAGGGGGGAACAGCTTAAGTGGCGGGAAAACGAAAACTGTCCCTACAAAAGCATGCCCGTCGACACGTGTTATTATTGTTCAATTGCAATAAAATTTTACAGATATTATTTTCTCCTGAAATAGAACAATTTTAAGGAGTGAGATTGAAAAATTAAGGAAGTTGAATATTTTGGACCACACTAATTTTATATATATATATATATATATATATATATATATATATATATATATATATATATATATATATATATATTATTTATATATATATATATATATATAATATATATATATATATATATATATTATATATATAATATATATATATATAATTTATATATTAATTAATGCCTCAGGTCAGGGGTTATTAATTAATGCCTCAATGTCAGGTTAATGCCTCAGGTCATATATGGGAAAATTAATAAAAGAGTAACTTTAAAGCCGTTATTTCTCAGAATGGGATATCTTAACATTGCGCGCAAGATAACTCTGAAACTTTTCAATATTTTATCATGGAATTTTCAGAATATATGATGTATATTAGTCTCTATAAAAATGAATCTAAATTTTTTCATGTTTACTTATTGCAAAATTATATTTTTAAGATATTATTTTATCAGAATTTCGAAAATTTAGTGAAAGTTAAGAGCAACATTGCGTAAAATATAAGTGTCGTTTAAATACAAATTAGTTTAGGCCCACAATAAGTAAAAGCAATTGCTTTTCAAATGTAGTTAAATACCAAAATTTTTGCTTGGCATGTAAAATATTCTGAGTAACGTTGCGCGCAAGCTGTGAATGGTTCATGATTTTCAACTCCCTTTAAAAACATTTCTATATATCATGCTTTTAAAAATGTGCATTGACAGAAAATATAGATTTATCATTAGAAGAAAAACGGGTGTTTCTAATATATATACTTTGTAAGATGTTGAATGCGATGAGTTGTTTTCACTTTCTAACATTTCAAGAGTCCTATGATCCTTAAAATGTATCATCAGGTTCGTGATGATTATGTATTTATCATTACTGGATGTCTTGTTTTTTAATGATTTATTCAAAAAGTCATTCGAAAATTGGGGGGGGGGGTGTGTGATATTCCTAATATTCGATTACTTTTAAAAGTAATAGGGCTCAGTATTTACTGATTGCAGTAATTGTACCAAATTGCACTAGAAACGCTTCATTTGTTCTTGAGATTTCGCATCCACAGTCTCCCAGACACCTACACTCACACACACGCACATACTCACTCACTAACACACTAACATACACTGAGTGGCCAAATTATTAGACATCATACTAATGACGAGTTAGCACTCCTCTACCTTTGATAATAGCTGTAATTCTTCCATGCATAGATTCTACAAGGTGTTGGAACGATAGGGGTGGAACAGCCCAGTGGTTAGCACGCGGGAATTGCACTCGGGCGACCTGAGTTACATTCCTGTCTCTGCCCAAACTGTCATCGTATTCACGAGGAGTACGGGCACGTTAAATATATGGGTCTGTATGTCCTTCCGAGAGGTTGGTGGTGGGGGAAGGAGGGTATGGTCCCTGTGGATGTTGCTCCCACTGGGTACCGGTCTACATTGGGTGGCACTTGCCGGCTGTCCAAACATCTTACACTTTTGGGTATTTCGGACGGTCTGGGCCGAAAAAGAAAAAGGTGTTGGAACCGTTGCCTAGGAATATTGGTCCGTGCTGATATAATAGCAGGCCTTCGTTGGTTCAGATTGGATTGTAGCGTTGCTAGGCTTAAATGGATCGTTCCCACTCGTTCCACCAATGTTTGATGAGGTTAAGATCAGATGACTAAATCGGCCAATGAAGAAAGTAGATATCAGAGTCCTGTTCATTGAACCAATCTGAGACAATTCGAGCATGGTGACAGGGTGCATTGTCCTGTTGAAAGATACCATCTGAAAACCCTGTAGCCATAAACGAGTGCACCTAGTCGGCAACAATGTTGAAGTAGCTCGTGGCATTACAGATGTTTCCAGGGTATTAGGGGGCCCAGTGTGTCCCAGGAGAACATTCCCCAAACCTTTATTCCACCGCCAGCCGTTTGAAGAGTTGTCACGCGACAAGACGGGTTTATGGTTTCGTGCAGCTTGTGCCATATTCTGATCCTGTCATCAGCATGGTGGAAATGAAACCGAGCCTCTGACCAAGCGGCCATTCATCAAGTATCCAATTGCGATGCTCCTCAGTCCCCAGCGGGCGTGCTTTTCTGTTTTCTGGGATAGCAGAGGCACCCTTAACGGTATCTTGTTGATAAAACCAATCCAGGACAACGTCTGTCGTATTGTGCATTCGAACTTGCTATTTGATGCACTTGCGTTGTAATGAGCTGCAATCTGTCGTATTGTTGTCCTTTCGTTACCGCAGACGATTCGTGTCAGTCCCGTGTTACCTCTTTGATTCACAAGTTTTTTCCGTCCATAGTTACACTTATTGCTTGAAATTTTTTAGCCCAACTTCCATTCTTTGAACACCCGAGATACTGTTTTAGATAAAAGCAAATGATATTCGTAGTTTCTGAAATACTGGAACCGTCTCTTCTTGCTCCCAGAGATCATGCATGTTTCGTTCGAAGTCGTTTAAATCTTTTGTATTACCCATACTCTGGTTAAACAGCACTGATTAACATTTTTCTTGATACCGAGCATACCTATTATGCGCAACTCGTTGCTGTTACATCACCATGCATCATTATCAAACCCGGTCAAGTTAGAGTGAGGGGTATTTCTAATAATTTGGCCACTCAATGTAGATACATACACTCACAGACTAGTTCAAAAACGTTCGAATCGATTTCAGGTATGCTTAAAACGTGGTTTTCTGTCGAAAATCCGAATTCAATTTTCCACCCCGTTACAATATATACCCCTCTACATTATACTATGTATGTAAGCAAAGTAATAACTGCTTCTTGTGAAACACAAATTATTTCTACGTCCTTGAGAGAAGTAGACATATAAAAATTAGGTGACTACAATTCTCTTAAGGGCAGGAGTAGTCCTCAAAAGATCAAACACGAATCAATCAGGAATGTTGCATTTTATCTTTCGATTAATATACGCTGTTTCTGACGTGATAAAGTGGTCTCACAAAGTCCTTGAAACAATTGTAGTCCCTTAATTTTCATATGTCTGACCTATTAAGAAAGTACAAAGAATTACAAAACCCCATCTTCATCATGATAATTGAGACAGGGTAGTCACTATAGAAAATGTAGGGATATTTCTGTCAACGGAAAACTGCTCAATTGACCCAGAAAGAAAGACGTTGCTGACCTTTAAGAATAATCATTTAACGAAAAAACCAGGAAGATATGAAACAGTGAAAAGAATAACAGAATATTGCGAAAACTGCCTGTCAATACACTGTTAAATGATTATGGGTATACAAGAATACGAAAATTAGTAGTGCCTAACAGGAAAAGGAAACAATCAAGGAAACTTTTGGAAAATAAAACATTTTCTCTTCTGATGAATGTAGTTATTTTATTTTCCGAAAACGATTGCTAGGAATAAACAACAGATATAGAGACATCTTTTAACGCTTAATGAAGGTATAGTCTAAAACTCTTTAAACTTTGATGCGCTAGTTAGCTACCCACTTCAAAAATTTCATCAGTATGGAACTTAAGTTGAAAACCATTGGACCCTTGTTTGATACTGAAATTTACTTATACATCAGAATTGCTAAAATCTACAGGTCTAATTTTGTTAAAGCAAATCCATGAAGTAATACTCTCAATATGGATTAATGAAAAGTTACTAGTAGATTAGAAATTAAGTATTATATGCCCATTTCATGAAAAAGGTGACGCTCTGAATTGTTCTAGTTATAGGGGAATTAGCTTGTTGCGTACAGCATGTAAAATTTTCTCAAATCTTTTATCTGATAACTTGTTCTCTTTTGTCAAGGCAACTGTTGAAGACTACCAATGTGGATCTAGAAGTGTGTCCATCATAGAACAAATCTTTGCTCTGAGTCAGATTCTATAAAAATGTAAAGAATTTGGTATGGATACCCACTACCATTTCATTGATTTTAAAGCAACCTGTGATAATTTTGACAGAACTGGTCTTTTGCCGGACATTGAAGAATTTGAAACACCCGAAAATTAATCAGATTTGTGGATCTTACATTGACTGGGACTCGTTCCATGAAACATATCCAATGAAGAATATCAAAACCATTTGAAATTAAAAATGCTGCTAAAAACACTGGTTTGTTTACTTATCAATTCAGCCCTGGAGAACGTAATTAGAGATTCTAATACAGACATTAAAGGAAACTCCGACCCCAAATATGTTCAAATTTTTCAATATATCGATGACATCGCAATATTATAGTCGGAACGCTCAAAGATCTAAAGGAGTCCTTTCTTGCTTTGGAAAGCGCTTCTGATAAAATGCATCTGAAAATTAACCAAGATAAAACTAAATCGATGGCTTTTACAGAAGTGGGTCTTTCCCCCTTCGTCTTTGAGTCTGGTTTGTACAAATTTGAATCTGTCGAGCATTTAAACTATCTGATATCTCAAATAAACAGTAAAAATAATAATGGTTTAGAAATACCAAAACGACGTAGAGTTACAAATTGCTGCTTTCATAGATTAAGGATTCTCTCAGATCACACCTGATCGGGAGAAGAATAAAATTACAATTTGTACATAATTTTAAGTTGCAATTATGTACAAGTTACAATTGTACATAATTGCAACTTAAGTACAATTATTTTTACTTAAGTTAGATCAAGTTAGATCTGATAAATACTTGTTAGATCTTTCAAGTATTTGTAAGATCTAACTTAATTTATGCTTCAGAAACATGAACTCTCACGGGACATGATGAAACAGCTCTTTGCATCTTTGAAAAACAAATTGTGCAGTAATTTTGGAGGAATTCAGGAAAACGTCAATAGTTTTCTAATAAAAAATTTCATGAGAAATGATTATTTACGTAACTTTATTGAATGTTTTAATTTCTTGATGTTATTTATTTTAAATTTCATTTCAAAATTTAGGAGGGTTCTGAACATTCGATTGCTTATAAAAGCAATAGGCTTCCAGTATTCACTGATTTTCGTACCAAATTTTGTTCGGATCGCTTTATTCGTTCGTGAAATATTGTCTCCACACACACACATACACACACACAGACATCATCTCAAAAACGTTTAATTTGCGTTCAGGGATGCTTAAAAAGTGCTCTCCCGTCGAAAACTCGAATTCAAAATTTCGACCCCGTCACAATACTTTCCTTATACGTCATACTATGTATATAAGAAAAGTAATAAATTATTGGAACTTATTTGGTGAAGGATTAGGAATTTTGCTTTTTATGCAGTTTATTGGCTTATAACTACCATAAGTTTGAAGATTAAACATTCTGAAATGTTAAAACTGAGCGTGTGTAAAAAAACTAATTGATGTAGAATGTTTCTGTGCAGTATGGTAAATAAGTAATAAGCAATGAGGATTGTTAAAGAGTATTTTTCAAATGATTAAAAATCTGATGTGGATAGCACATGACTTTCTTTATATAATGCAATGAATTTACTTGTTTTACAGTCAAAAAATAATGTGTAGGATTCACGGTACTCTGTTTTTATCGTTGAATTGTACATTTGGCGATTTTTCGGATGACAACATATAAAATGATTTAAAAATACCCAATTAACTAATTATATTTCGTGCAATTCTAAATAAACAATCATCAATATTGATAGCATCCTCAATAAGCGATATAGTCCATATATTAAAATACTTTAAGAATTAATTCATCAATTAGGCATCATTTTCATTAATTTATCTTCATTTTTGCGATTTTGACGACAATATGAGGCGAAATATCGCCAAGTTGGCGATACTTGGCTTAATTATTTGCTACGTTCGCCAAATGTATCACCAAGTGTTACAGACTAACGGAGAGATGAGTATTTCTTAAATACTAGAAGGTATGCCCATCATAAGACGGAAATCAGAATTTGCGAAACATTACTTCCCATTTAGCATCATTTTATCAATTTGGCGATATTTTTATCACTTTGGCAACGTTTAAAATAGTTGCCAAGTTGGCGACGTCCCACTAAATTTCTCGCCAAGTATTACTGACCGACGGACGGAGAAATATGTTATTCTTATAATCTACTCTTATGTTCTTTCCAAGATATTGAACTTTCATCATCTAGTTGTCATTTTCATTGATTTATCGGCATGTTTATCAATTAGGCGACATTTTCGTTAATTTGACAACATTTAAAAAATCCGCCAAGTTGGCGACATTCCGCTAAAATCTCGCCAAGCGTTATGGACGGAGAAATAAGTTATTCTTATAGCTCATAAATGACTATTTGGGTCCAAATACAAAAGTATTACCCAAAGTATCTTTTCTCATGACTGGAACGAGCTAGATTCACGAGAATGATATCACCAAATGTATCGCATGATATTACTTATGAAAAGTGAACATATTTCACAATAGTTAATATTTTTCTTTATTTTATGTGATTTTTTTGATAATTTTTTTTTAAATGTGCAATATCTCGAGAACGGTTCATGCTAGTGTTCTGAAATTTGTGTCAATCGTTTTCCAATGAAAAATAACATAAGGAATGACTATTTACGTAACTTTATTGAAGGTTTTAATTTTTTGATAATTTTTTCGATATTTCACTCAAAAATTTATGGGTTTTTCGAACATTTGATTGCGTATAAAAACAATAGGCTTCCAGTATTCACGGATTGTAATTTTTTTACTTAATTTCGTTCGTATCGCTTCATTCGCTCGTAAGATATCGTTTCCATAGACTCACTGACACACACACACATACACACACAGACATCATCTCAAAAAACGCTTGATTTGTGTTCAGGGATGCTTGAAACGTGCTCTCCCGTCGAAAACTCGAATTCGAATTTTCTACCCCATCACAATACTTTCCTTATATTATTATAAGTATATAAGGAAAGTAAAAATGAAAGAATGATGATAAAAATGATGATTAAAATTGATGAATGAAAGATTGTTAGTATTGAGGATTCTTGTTCTAAAATAGTTTTATATTTATCGATGAAGAAATAATAAATACTCTTTCTTGACTTTTATTTACAGGGTGTCCCAAAAATGACAGGCCTATTTGGAAAATAAATAAAAACTTTATAGCGATAGAAATGCACCGTTTGCTGCAATGTGTTTGGGACAACAGTACATTTTCCGTCAGACACACTTTCGAAATTAGTTACAAAGTTCGGCAACAGATGGCGCTGCAGGCGATCTGACAGAGATATGGGGAAACGCAGTCCGTGAGATCACCATTCTGTAAGTGGTTTTTCTGCTATTAGCGTGTGTTGTTTACAGATTGCAAGTTTGCTGTGAAAAAATAGTTTATTCTTTGGAACAGTGTTGGAATTCCACCGCCTGAATCACAGAGTTATTGAAATAAGGCGAAGTTTTCGGAGGAAGTTCGATGTGACTAAAGGACCGAAAAGGGTACAATAAACTCTTTGTTTGAAATTTTTAAACGGACTAGGAACGTGAAGGATGACCGTGCTGGAAAGCTAGGGCGGCCGCGTTCGACAGTCACAGAGGCGAATGCTCAACTTGTCCAACGGGTGATCCAACAGCGGCTCCATGTTTCCGTTGCCGTATTGCAGCCCAGGTAGGAATATGACGAATGCCCACGCCTCGTCTCATGCGCCACAGCTTACACCTGTTTCCATACAAGATTCAGACTCAGTAACCCCTCAGTGCTGCTGCCATGAATGCACGAGTGACGTTCGCGAGTGACATGCTGCAAAAGCTTGATGTCGGCGATATCCATGTGGGAAACATTTGGTTTACTGATGAAGCTTAGTTTTACCTCGACGGCGTCAATAAACACAACTGGTGCATATGGGGAACAAAAAATCCTCATGTTGTCGTCCCAGTATCCGGCAAAAGTAATGGTTTGGGCCGCTATTTCCTCCAAAGGACTCATTGGCCCATTGTTCCAATTCCAAACGATTACTGCAGCACGTTATCTGGACATTCTGCGTGAATTTGTGGCGGTACACAATGCTTTGGAGGGCTCTAAGAACACCTCGTGGTTCATGCAACACAGTGCTCGGCGACATCGAACGGCCTAAGTGTTTAATTTCCTCAACGAACATTTCCATAATCGTGTAATTGCTTTGGACTATCGCATGCATAGTGTAAGCGGGGTGGATTGGGCTCCCTATTCGTCAGATTTGACCCCCTGTGACTTCTTACTGTGGGGACACTTGAAAGACCAGGTGTACCTCCACAATCCACAAACGACTACAGAACTGGAACAGTGCATCTCTGCTGCATGTGAAGCCATTTTGGCTGAGACGTTTGCACGCGTGTCTGATAATTTTGTTCTGAGACTACGCTGTGTTGTTGCTGGGCATGGTGGATATGTGGAAAATATCGTATTTTAATTTTCCCAGCTGCAGCGCCATCTATTGCCGAACTTTGTAACTAATTTCGAAAATCTGTCTGACTGAAAATGTACTGTTGTCCCAAGCACATTTCAGCAAACGGTGCATTTCTATCGCTGCCCGTTTAGTTTTTATTTATTTTTCAAATAGGCCGGTCATTTTTGAGACACCCTGTATAATATAATAGAAAATATATTGAATATAATTGTTATTATATTTAAAATATAAAATAATAACTCTCAGAAATCACTTGTGGAAGTATTCATCCTTGGCTGCAATATGAGTTTTAAAAATCGGTACTATTAAATTGACGGATCATGCATGTATGTACGCCACTCCAGGGATTTCAAATGCAAATTCTCCACATAGAAAAGGCGGCGTGTTTTAAATTGAAGGTATACATTTTAAGATGGGTATATAACTTTCGAAAAATTAAAATATTTTTAATTATTTTCAATTAACCTGCACAGTTTCAAAATTTGAATTATTTTGTCAAGCGTTCATGAGTCTGTGGACCCGATATCTCATAAACGAATGGGGCGTTTAAAAATTATTTGGTATGATTATTACAATCAGTAAATGCTGGAAGCTTATCAATTTCAAACTGAATCGGGTGTTTTCAAAAACACCCCCGTCCCCCAATTTTCGAAGAGATTATTGAAAACTTCAGGACTTTTGATCAGGAAATAATGACGATAAATAAATAATCATGTCAGACGTAAATTTTTATCAGAAAACGAATAATATGAAATTGAGAACGCTATTATGAATCATTTTTGAAACATTGCACAGTTGTGGAATGATAAAAAAAAAAGGAAGTAATCAGAACCCTCAATACTGTTAAATAAAACATTTCATACGTAATTTTTCATTTTAAACGAATGTCACAAATTTAGGAAAGCCAATATGCATCGTTTTTGAGATATTACCCGTTTTTCAAATATATTTATAAAAAAAATACATAAAATTAAAAAATGTAGCAAATATCATCCAATAGGTTCACTTCCCATATGTTATATTATGCACAAGTCTGCTAACATCATCCTCTGCATCCAGTTCGCTTCATTCACGACAGAAAATACTTTTTGTAATAGTTCTGTGCCCGGACGCCAAAGAATTCCCCGGGTCATTTATTTTACGGGATATTATTTAAACTCCAATTGTATTTTAATGAGTATGATGAAGTCAAATAATCAAAATTGGTATCACGTCTGCATTCAACAAATAAAATTAAAGACAAAATGTCTTTAAACCGAAAGGTCATTTATTAAAACATCTTAAAAGACGTACAATACATTTTTAAAACTGCTGGAGCACTTTCGGGCGTTAATACGCCCTTCATCAGTGGCTACATGAATGATAAAACATGGAATGTTCATATATCGAGACCAGCTAATTATACAGCAAATTTGCATAAAAATATGAAATGGTAAATGACTTTACTATTAATTAATACAAAATAATCCAAGAAATATACACTGAAAATACAAAAATTACTTTAAAGGCTTTCAAATTGTAAAAATATTACAAAAAAAGTACTATCAATACATTATTTAGTTACAGAAAAAGCAAAATTTCGGAAGAACCGTCAAACGTAATTTTCACGAGAATGACGTCATAAATAACTATTAAGAAATTTGAATTGCATAGAGTCTAGAATGAGTCGCCAAGCATAACTTTAAATTTGAACGGGATCAAAATTACAAATCGACTCACAGTAAATATAAATAAAGAGGGATTTATAAAGGATTCATTCTGATAAATTTGGGAATATTGATGACTTTAAAAACTTTTCTGGGGTGCATGTAGTTCCCCTGTTATCTCCTGATGGTGACTATAAATTTTACATTGGTAGTACAAAACGTACTGTTGGCATCCGTTTAGCGGAACACGCTCGCGATGTCAAATGTGGTAAATTTTCTACGGCTCTTGCTCAATATGTAGCTAATGATAAATTTCAGCCCATTCTAGAAAAAAAATTCCTTTTAGTTCGTTGTAACAATCCACGTAATATTCTCCTTTATGAATCTCTATTTATATTTACGGTGAGTCGATTTGTAATTTTGATCCCGTTCAAATTTTAAGTTATGCTTGGCGACTCATTCTCGATTCTATGCAATTCAAATCTCTTAATAGTTATTTATGACGTCATTCTCATGAAAATTACGCTTGACGGTTCTTCCGAAATTTTGCTTTTCCTGTAACTAAATAATGTATTGATAGTACTTTTCTTGTAATATTTTTACAATTTGAAAGCGTTTAAAGTATTTTTTTTTATTTTCCGTGTATATTTCTTGGATTATTTTGTATTAATTAATAGTAAGTTCATTTACCATTTTATATTTTTATGCAAATTTGCTGTTTAACTGGTCTCTATATATATGAAATTCCATGTTTTAGCATTCATGTAGCCACTGATGAAGGGCGTATTAACGCCCGAAAGCGCTATGGCAGTTTTAAAAATGTTTTGTACGCATTTTAAGATGTTTTAATAAATGACCTTTAGTTTGAAAGACACTTTGTCCTTAATTTTATATGATGAAGTCATTCTGTTTGAACTAACACGTGTTCAATTTAAATTAAATGATGCTAATTCAATGTCAAAAGCGTTGCGCTTTGGATCTTGTACACATCTATTTCGTTGTGAAAGAAATCGAGTCATTGCAGTATGTAGAGAAAGTCATGTGCTATTCACATCAGATTTTTACTTTGACAGATGCGTAGTATAATGTACTATAAGGACTGTATTGTGACAGAAAATTGAGGTCGAAAATTATAGTTCACGTTTTTGACGGAAGAGTACGTAATTTGATACGATTATTATCATCCGTAAATACTGGGAGCTTATTGATTTTAAACGCAATCGAACGTACGAAAGATCCAAAAATATTTTAATGCGTTTTGAAAATATCATAAGAAAATGAGGACATTCAATAATGCTTTTTTAATTGCAAAGGCACTTAGACAAATACATATATATCAACCCCCATATGTCACGCAGTGGCACATGAAGTTAGAGCAACAAACAAAAAGTAGAACAATGTTAAAGAATACTGCTTCATGAACGCTTTAGCTGTCCAATAGCGTGCATGAACGTCTTCCCCAGATAATGCTACACATTCTAACAGATGGTCACTGTCCATATCAACCATCCTTCTGCATAGGACACATTCTGGGCTCATTCAATAATGTTAAATACATAATCGTGTTATACGTATTTTTTTATTCTAAAACGAGTGACACAAAACATAGAACACTAACCTGAATCGTTCTCAAGATATTGCACGCTTTTCAAATAAATGTCATCCTTCATGGTCAATGGGGCTTCTGGAAGGTCTGAAAAGACATTACGAATCCCCCCTCCCATATATCCGTTCCCAGGGGTGAGTGATAAACCGAATATCTGACTCTGTTAAGTTTTGTACCATAGTTGATACTATAAGTGAGCAAAGATCCTCTTTGGTCACCGAGGGGCGTCTGGAAGAGCAAAAAGACGTTTGGCATGATAGACAATTATATATAGTGATACGAACAAGTATTAATTTTTCTGATTTGCAACAATTTACTGCGCCCACCCCAAGCAATTAAGCAACTAATCCAGCATTTGCTTAGAAGTGCCGCCTACATCTCTTTAATACCCTCTCAATATGCATCTGGCTTTTTATGTTTCATTTTGTTTCTTTTTAATCTTGTCTAAAATCTTTCTCTCCGTTTCACGTCCGCGACTTCTTATCACATCTTCCAACTTGCCACTTGGCGTTTATTTATACCCTTCTATCTTTTTTTTTCACGTAGTGGCTGAGATGAAGACGAGAAAAAAAGTCCCGTCTTTTTAATTGTAAAAGCTTTTCATCTTCGTAACACCGCTACTAAATTACTTCATAAAGCGATTCGAAACTGAGCTGCTTGATGCGATGGTCTTTAAGATATATAAAGATTATAGGAAAATCCTTAAACACCTCAATAATTTTGTAATGTAAAATCCACGAGTGTGCACATGGCGGCTTATAGTAAAGTCGCCATGCCCGATCGAATAAAGGTGATTATAGCGTCCTAGCGGTGATTTTTATAAGTTAGGATCACGAACTCGGCAACGAAGACAGATGGACGAAAAAAGGCAAATAAAGTTTTAGACCATTACCTAATGAGTAGGAATCGTCACTAAATTTGTTACAAAAGCATTTATTTTGTTTTTTGTGAATCTCTGTTCTATTCAGGAATCTTACGTAATAAAATATGTCTGTGTGTCTGTGCAGTCTGCAGCGGAAAATCTAAGCATCGTACGGCAGCGAAATTTGGAACATAGGTACTTCAGGACCCGAATAGGTGTACCTCGGCGTTATTATTATTTTTTTTATTTTGAATTAGCTTTTTAGTTGTTTTATGTCTTAGCCCGATTTACAACGATTTTGGGCGATATGCACACAAATCAATTCTTTAGTGTCTTAAAATATTATCCATCTTGATACCATCGGAAAGACCAAAAAATGTTCTTTCAAATAAACTTTGAACTAAATCCACACAATTAATACATGAATTTTCGTGTTTTTTAAAAAATATATACTTTTTGCACATTTAAAGCTTCCCCAATTTTTATATTACTATATAAAAAATTGCGTGTAAAATAAGCCTTTAATTAATATATTTGAGCTTACGTAGTCTTTTATTTTTAGATTTAACGACTTCTGTGAGCCATTTCGCCAAAAAAGGCAGATTTTTTTTTCTGAATCGTAACAAAATCTAATCAGCACCAGGTTAACTAACAAGTGATTTATCTACAAAATTTTGTGAACTTTGGTCTATTAGTTTTTCAGCTAGAGTGAATACAAGCAATTTTTGAGGAGCCATTTCGTAAAAAAAGGCAGGTTATTTTATCCCGAATCGTACCAAAATCTAATTAGCACCAGGGTCACCCACAAGGGACTTATCTACCAACTTTTATGAAATTCGGTCAATTAGTTTTTCAGTTACAGTGGATACAAAATCTGCACAGATAGACACACACACAGACGTCACGCTAAAATTGTTTTTCGTTTTCTAAAGGTCCCCAAACGTATAGATCCGTCGAAAATTCGAGTTGCAATTTTCGGCACGATTCCAATACTTTCCTTATACAGGGCGACCATAATTAAAGTAGAGTAGTTTAGAGCCCGATAGTGAGAAAACTGTTGGGCCAAACTCAACCAAATTTGCAGTAAATACTATTTAGACTATGGGGTTTTGATTTTTAAAACAACAAAAAATAGTTCGGATTTTTGCCACCGCAGGCCAAATTGGCGCTGTAAGGTCATTTTTTGGAGTAAAATAGGCATAGGAAGTACAGAAAGTTAACATTTTACATGCATTTTGAAAAGCACATCACATTTACATTTTATACGTATTTAGTACATTTTATATTTACATCTGCTTCTTACATTTACATAGTATGACTTTAATTTTTATATAGGCATCATTTACATGTGTGACTCAATATGTTTTCCTTGCATATGTTCCAAAAAGGGCATTCCCTGAACAACATTCTCTACTGCAGAATGCAGCAGATCTCCATTAATTTGCTTGACGTGCAATGTTATTCGGACCTTAACACCTCTACTTTAATTATAGCCACCCTGTACATTACCATGTGTTGCAGGGAAAGTAAAAATTGACGTGCAATCCAGCGTTTATGATTTAACAGCTGATTTTAAAATATCAAAGACTGCTTCAGAAAAAAAGATAATTTCCTAAACCCATTCGTTGATTAAATATAAATTTTTAACCGAGCGAACTTTTAAAATTTCTTTATCAGCCGAGCATTCACCCTTTCTGTCCGGGAGCCTTTCTGTTCTACTCGAGATCATATCCATTTTAAAGGTTGAGGGAAGTGGCTAATTTGGGATGGGGTGATGATTTTTGCTTTACTGTGTAAGCGAGGTGCTTAAAAATGATATTATTTAAGTACCGGGCACTTATTTATTGCAAATATAAAAATTGCGTTGTTTGCAGAAGATATGGTCAATATATAAATCGGTGTAATTTTGCTGAGACTCTTGAAATTGTGCTCATCGGTAGATTTTAACGTAAAACATTCTTCCGTTACAGCTAGACCGTTACCGCCATCTATTAGCAATCATATGTAATATTGTGAGCTTTGAAGTGTAAATATATTATTTAAATAGCGCGCGATTATTTAATTATGAGTAATGACCGCTTATTTAAATATCGAGAGCCAATTTAAATATTTACAAGTAGTGGCCTCTTATTTAGGATCCGGGAAACGTCGGGTAATTCGTTCTAGTAATATAATAAACAAAACTTACATGAACAGAAATATAATATTTAAAATATTTAAATATTAAGTCTGTCTAAATACCCTCCATGAGAAACAGTACACATTTGAATTCCAGAAAGAATATTACCGCGTAGTTTGATAAATATTGCAGGTATCATTATGCTAGAAACTTGATGATGCAGCATTGTGAGGGGTATTTACTTTCTCCCATATGTGAGATTAGTTCGTTCTTAGTGTCAATTCCTAATAATTTGACAATACTCTAAAAATATGTAATTGGCGTTTTTATGTCTAACCCATTTTGTTGCCAAGTTCTTTATCCTAACTTTATAAATTATCCGCTAGGGGTGATGCCATCGCTGTTAATCGATCGGACAGGTTACTTTATTATAGATAGACTTAACATGTACACTTATGGATCTTACTTTACAAAGTGATTGGGGTGCCTAAGGGCTGTAAAACATTCTGCAACCTTTGCTCATTTTTTCAGCTACTTTGTTGATAATTTCAGCAAAATAGAAAAAAAAAGCTATAATCACAGGCGTTCATGAAAATTCCAGCTTCATTTCTGAAAGATTCAGCTAATTATCGTCTGCCGAAGCGTTAGTTTTGTATTTTTAACACTTTTCAACATACTTGAAAAGTGCTTATGACTTTGTTCATTCTGTCTGTCTGTCTGTATGTCTGTCCATTAGCACGATAACTGCCGTAAAAATAATTTTATCAAAATGAAATTTTAGTATGTTGCTGGGACGGTCTGTGGGACATAATGTGTAATATAAATGAATAATATCGCCCAGTTAGTTAAGGATTGAACCCGAATTGAAAAAGTGAAATACATTGAACCCTACGGGATCTAATTTTTCAAACATTTTTTAAGCAATGTTAAAATTCACAAATTGCTTCGAAAATTTTAGAAAATATTCAAATTATCCCAAAATATATATATAAAAAAAAATTCAGCAAAATATGTTCGGTAGTGTTTTATATAAAAATTAAAATTATAATTACGCCTATGATATATGAAGAGATCACTTGGCTTATTGCAAAATAAAATATGGCATCCAGTTCTTTTCCGATGTGTTAAGATCGTGATTTTTTAGGATCTTTTAAATTTATATTTAGTGTTGCACCCGTCTCAAAACCACTTTATTTTTGCGTATTTTCTGTGCATCTATATTCTGTGCCAACGCAATTACAATATTTTTTAGTTTAAATGATCATCAAACTTTGATTATTTCAACAGCGAAGCCTAATTTTAATGGATGCAGAATGTAAACAAATCAAGTGATTGTAAGATGAGTTGTATAAGAATTGCAGATTTTTTTTCACCCAAAATTATTTAGCTCTGAAATCTGGAATATGAGTGATATGAATGAAATATTCATTGATTTTACCTAGAGAAGCAGACGATTTTATATCATCGTCTTTTTTAATGAAGTTTTAAGTTTCCAAGAAAAATAAATTATTGTAGTATTCTGAAAATTAAAAAAATATCACTGCTGAATGTATCGCATTTTAGAGATGATTAAATAAAATTGCATTTCAGTTGTAAAGTGTTTCACAATGAATGCTTTATGCGTGATTGATCTTTCTTGTTATCAACATTTTACAACGTAGTTGAAAAGTGTTTATGACTTTGTTCATTCTGTCTGTATGTCTGTCCGTTCGCACGATAACTGCAGTATAAATTACTTTATCAAAATGAAATTTTGGTATGTTGTTGAGACAATCTGTGGAACATATGGGAATGTAAATGAATAATGTCCCCCAATTAGATTTGGATTGAACCCGGGTTGAAAAAATTAGATATATTGAACGCCATGGGACCTAAATTTTCAAAAATTTTTTAAGCGAATTTAAAATTCACGAATTGCTTCGAAAATTTTAGGAAATATTCAAATTATCCCGCAAAATATATAAAAAAAATTTCAGCAAAATATATTCAATAGTTTTTTAAATAAAAATTAAAATAATAATTGCACCCATATTATATGAACAGATCACGTGACCCACTTCAAAATAAAATATGGTATCCATCTTGTGTCAAAATTGTGATTTTTAATGTTCTTTTTAATTTATATTTAGTGTAGCATCCGTCCTAAAACCGTTTTTTCTGTGTATCTATTTACTGCGCCAACACAATTGCAATATTTTTTAGTTTAAATGATCATCAAACTGATTATTTCTACAACAAAATCTAATTTTCACGTTTGGAAAATGTAAACACATGAATCTGTAAGTTGAGTTGTATAAGAATTGCTGAATTTCTTTAACGCAAAATTATTTAGGTCTGGAGTCTGCAATATAGCTGATATGAATGAAACATTAATTTGCCATAGAGAAGCAGACGATTCTATTGCCTTTTTCAATGAAGATTTAAGCATGGAGTTATACAGTACTTTTACCTTCATGATTTTAAGTTTTAAGTAAAATAAATTATTGTAGTATTGTGATAATTTTAAAAATATCGCCGCTGAATTAAAGGAATGGAAAAAAAATTATGAATGAAATATTCTTCACTGCTTGTATATAGAGAGCCAGGCGATTTGTATTCCCATGACGCTATTTGAATAAAGTTCATTTATTTTTGATGAATTTTTAAATATAATAAATTATTGTAGTATTGTGATAATGTTAAACATATCACCGCTGAATGTATCGCATTTTAGAGATGTTTAAATAAATTATTTAGGTCTGGAGTCTGCAATATAGCTGATATGAATGAAACATTAATTTGCCATAGAGAAGCAGACGATTCTATTGCCTTTTTCGATGAAGATTTAAGAATGGAGTTATACAGAGTATTAATAGTTGTTCATTGTTATATTTCATTAGTATTGCATGTTTCATTGTGATTAACTATTGATACTTGTTTGTTATATTGCATTAGGATTGTGTATTTTATTGTGGCTAACTAATGACAATTCTTACTTTTAAACGAAATGAAATGTACTTTTATAGAGAAATATTTATTTAGTAGATTCGCAAGCCACATAATTATTTTTGCCGAAAGCATCCGCCTCACGGGGCATCTTCTGATTTTAAATAAAGAATAAATAAAGGTCAGCTTTCCTTTGAAACTTCTCCGTGAAATCAACCACTGTTAAAAATATTGTTATCAAATGTGTCTATCAAATAGTTCCCAAACAAAATATCTATAACCATAAACACACATCAATGAGGTCGTTTTACCTATTTTATCGCTCACAGCACGCCACTGTAGATATATTTCATTCAGGATATTTATTCATTAATATTAGAATATAACTATTCTCGATATTATTAATTTTTCAGCATCTAACATTTTCGACAGTACGTTCTTATTCTTTAAATTATCGCATGCTCTTTTTCCCTTCCTTCTTTCCATTTTTGTGATAAAAGGTTTTTAAATATGCTTGTTAATTCACAAAATTAAGATTTTATTTTTATTATTTGATACGACCAAATAATTTTGAAATTTAATTTTAGTTATGTCGTTGGCCTCAACATTTATACAAAATGTAGGACAATGAACTAATTTAACACTATTTTTCTAAATATGAAATCTATAAATAAAATAATATTTAATTTATAAAATGAAATGTACATTACTTTTACTTCTTGTTTTAATTTGTTTTATAATTTGACTATAATCTGCTCCTCCATCTCTAAAAATAACATATTTTTATTTTCGTAGTCTTTTATGGAATAGTCTATTATACATTCTATTATATATCACTTTTTATAAAGTAGTATATAATAGAAGTCGTTCTTCTGCATCATTAAATGTCTGTCAAATATAATTTAAATATTATGGTGCAAATTCAGGAGAAAGTTATGAAATGTCTTTAATTCTAATTTTAGCATTTTATATTTATTAATAAAGATAAAAAAATTAGTTGCAAATATAAGAACACCAGCCACAGATTGCATCTCCAAGCCCATTTCTAAATAATTAGAATATCAAAGAATTAATTAATATCTTGGGTTAAAGGGAGACTGGACATTTAGATGAACAAAAATCAACAAAATTATACAAAACATTCTGTCAATTTGACGAAATATTTAAATGCTAGGTTTGAATGTCTACTGTCCTCTTAATAATTTCGCTTCTGATGTTCCTGTTGGTGACATCGTTTTCAAATAATTATAAGAAATCTTCATTTGCATGGAAAACTTTTATTCTTTTTAACTGAGTTTCTAGTTCAGTGGTTGTTCTTCAAATTTTATTATACATTTCACTATTTTATATACTAGATTTAGCTCAAGAAATAGATGTATATTTAATATACAGTTATTATCTTATAAATATACAAATGTTGTAATAAACGTATATAAATAATATAGAAATATACAATATATGCATCTATATTAAGAATATTAATTAATTAGTTGTCCAGTATATTTATTTAATCGTATTGTAAGAAATTGAATATATTAATAATATATAAATTTAAATATACTAACAAATTTTAAACGTACAAATAAATTTTATCAAAAAAAAAATTATTTTTTTTTAAGTGAATATATATTTCAAAATTATATACTGGATACATCTCCATAAAAATCGTATTAATAAATAATCGTACATTTACTTATCATTAGTTATTTTTATATTTAAATACTACAAGCTCCCTTTCAAACAAAGAGAATATTTATAAAGAAAAGTAATGCTAAGTATAGTAATTAACTTAAGTGTATATATAAAGTACTTCAACTTTTTGCAGTTGTTACAAAATAATGAATAAAATGTCATATAAAAAATACTAGATAAAGCATGAAAAAAGCTTTCATTTGTTTATTTATAAAAGAAAATATATGAATTACGACTTGTAAAATTTTGCTTTATAAACTACCATAAAATAAAGCTTAATAAAAAACAATAGGTATAAAATATTAAGAAATATTTTCAGTGGAAATGCATTAAAAGCTTATACAATATAAATATAAATAAATCAAAAATATAATAATTAGAAATTATTCAGACATATTTACTGACTTTGAACAAATTTGCTGAGTTATTATTTTGATCTGTGTTAAATATATAAAAAATAGCATACTTAAATTTCAAATGAATATGCAAATAGCAGAAAGGTTTTAGACACCATCATCATTAATTCTGCTATACAATTTATTGCCATTCTTCAAACATTTGAGTATATTTGGCTTCTAATATTCTCTAAGCAAACAAACACTAAAACATGACTGGTATAATAGGATCTAAATTGGACTTGTGTAATAAATCGAGGATATTGGCTTTTCAAAACGTATAAATATTTGTTTCATGGGTAAAGGACTTAAAATACAACATTAAATGTAAAATAAAAGCACAATTCAATAAATATTTAAAAAGTTTAATGATATTGTCATAGTGAATATGCCATTTTATGTAATTTTAACTAATGCACATTGATTTTAAAATCTCTTAACTTTATTGATTAAATTTTAATTGTGAATTTAATCTTTTACTCAAAATTTGATATTCCCATTTCACCTTTTTTAATACATCCTAAGGCAGTTGCAATGTTCAACGAGTCATTTTCCAAATTACTTTCTCATGCTAAGCTAACATCTGCGGATGAGTAGCCACATCAGCAACTTCACTAAAATAGTCACCTGTAAGCATCTATGCCCCCCCCCCCCCACACACACACACGAAAGAAACATGTGCAAGGATTTACATACTTAAACCCATAACTGTCAAAATTCCTTCACATGCAGAAATCACTTTCTTACAAGAACTGAAAATCTAGAATTCTACGCCCTGTCTTAAGCATGGGCAGATATCTGACGAAGGCAATTATTGCTGTCCACATTGCAATTATTGCTGTTTTTTTGGACAGTGGTTCCTACCTTTAATTTGTTTTGAACCGTAACTTACTGGCATAGTATTTCTGTTTTAAAACGAAGCAAAGAAAGTTTTGATCGACAACTAAGCTTCTAGGACATGGGTCCTAACAAGCATTACGGCGACTTCCACTCTTGATGATGGATCACCATATTGTCGCCTTTTAACGTATCCAGCCTATTACGGACATGGTACTAGACAGTAAGACTTCTTCTCTCAACCATTTAAACGATCACTGCCTATAATTTGGAACCTGATGCAAATATAACCTGCCGACTGTATAAGGAAGATATATTGTTCAAGCTGACTGTACACGTCGATGTTACCTCGACTCCCTTTGCACATTAATGGAGTAAGAGGAAAAGACCGGCTCCTCATCATGCCATCATGTAAGTCAAATTAATTATACTGCAATTTCAATAGCATAGATTTATATAAACTTTAACTGTTGAAGCAAAACTGGAATTTAACTTTCATTCACAAAGATTGCTTGACTAAAAACACTGATAACATCCCTTTCATGATGTTACAACCTTTTTATTTATAATGTCTAACAATGTCTGATATTAATAAACCCTCCACGAGGAGGAATATAGTTACTTGTTTTATGATTAATTACTTAATGTATGGCTTTGATAGAGGATCTATGCGAACCATTGTAAAAGATTTTAATAATAGTTTTCTGATTATTCCATTAGTATATTGATACAATACATGTTAGAAATAAATAATTATATTTCTACCTTTTCGTGCTTTTACATATATGCATTCACTTAATAAATAATTATTTTTGGCCACACCTTCCTCTTGATTGCCTTTAACCTTTTGGAATGATTTAATCATTATTATGTTTTTATTACAGCGAACTTTAAAATATAATTTATGCAAAATTTTCTGCAACTTCAGGAGAATAGTCACCTGTAAGCATTTATGCTCCTCCCCCACACACACGAAAGAAACGTGCAAGGATTTACATACTTAAACCCATAACGGTCAAATTCCTTCGGATGCAGAAATCACTTTCCCACAAGAACTGAAGACCTAAAATTCTACTTACCGTCAGGAAGGCTTGCACATATATCTGACGAAGACTATTATTGCTGTCAACGTACAAAAATAATGTGCAATAGATACTCCCACCAAACAATGCAGCTCGAATAAAATTCATAGATGGGCCAACGTTGCTAGAAAGGGGGTAAGAAATACTTCATCCCACTAATTTAGCATGACTAAAGGCTACAACCAATAACATTGACTGGAAGTCCCCGAGTAGCCAATGAGGTGGTCCTTAGAACAGCGCCACCTCAAAGCAGACGGCGTAGCGAGAAGTTTAGCAAAAAAAATCTAGTTTTTTTTTCTTAGGAAGGTGGCCTGCCTGGGTGCCGGACCACTATGGTCCTGTTTTTCTTCAAGAAACGTTGCCAACTTTTCTGTCCAGACAAACATCGAAATGATGGTTACTCGTTTGAGCTACTTGCTTTTTTTGGACAATAGTTCCTACTCCTAACTTGTTTTGAGCCGTAAGCTACCGGCATAGTAATTCTGTTTTAAAATGATGCAACAAAATTTTTGATCGACACCTAAGCTCTAGGACATGGGTCCTAACAAGCATTACGGCGACTTCAACTCTTGATGAATCACCATATTGTCGCCTTTTAACGTATCCAGCCTATTACGGACATGGTACTAGACAGTAAGACTTCTTCTTCAGTGAGGGCAGTGTTCGTTTAAAAGAACACTGCCCT
This sequence comes from Amaurobius ferox, assembly GCA_951213105.1. Lineage (NCBI taxonomy): Eukaryota > Metazoa > Arthropoda > Arachnida > Araneae > Amaurobiidae > Amaurobius > Amaurobius ferox. Next base: position 136,516,124 of record OX578141.1, read on the forward strand.
CACTGCTTATAATTTGGAATCTGATGCAAGTAAAACCTGCCGACTGAATAAGGAAGATATGTTGTACAAGCTGACGGTACACGTCGATGTCACCTCGATTCCCTTTGCACACTAATGGAGTAAGAGGCAAATACAGGCTCCTCATCATGCCATCATGTAAGTCAAATTAATTATACTGCAATTTCAATAGCATAGACTTTATATAAACTTTAACTGTTGAAGCAAAGTTGGAATTTAACTGTCATTCACCAAGAATGCGTGACTAAAGACACTGATAACATCCCTTTCATGATGTTACAACCTTTTTATTTATAATACCTTCAATGTCTGATTTTAATAAACCCTCCACGAGGAAGAATATAGTTATTTTTTTATGATTAATTACTTAATGTAAGGCCTCGATAGAGGATCTATGTGAACCATTGTAAAATATTTTAATAATAGTGTTCTGATTATTCCATTAGTATGTTTGTACAATACATGTTAAATATAATGAATTACATTTCTACTTTTTCGTGCTTTTACATATACAGGGTGATTATAATTAAAGCTGCGATTTTAAAACGCTGTAAAGTAAGAACCACTATTCAGAATGACCTGAAATTTGACATGAGTATAGGTGAAGCAATGGAATTTTGTTTGGCGAATGAAAAAAATACTTCAAAAATGTACCGATAGACGGCACTGTATTTATCAAACACGGGGTGTTGTTAGCCGAAAGAAACCAATAGTCAACTAATGAAAACGACAATTTAATCAACATCACTTAATTTAATAACTGGTTGAAACTTCATAAAAACATGAAACAAACACCTACGATATACGCAAGAAATGTTCAATAAGCTGTCCACAGTGCTCGGCTACGAGTTGGAAGCGCAAAACAGCATGTTCCACAGCAGATCGGAGTGTATCAGAGATGATGCTGTAGATGTGGTGAGTAATGCGTGCTTTTAAGTCAGTTAAGTTCGCAATCCGACCACTGTACACCGCATTCTTGAGGTGCCCCCAAAGCCAGGAGTCCTAAGGATTAAGGTCAGGTGAACGTGGCGGCCAGACTGTTGGAAAATGAGGCTGATAATCCTGTCACTTCCGAAATGGATATCCAGCAGCTGTTTCTCTGGTGTTGCAATGTGCGGAGGAGCGCCATCTTGCAAAGTTGTGATATACAGAGAACTGCATGTGCTCCTCGTTTTTACCACAACTGTAATATGCGGTGCGCATGCCCAGTCTTAATTAGCAAACCTCCAGATTAGAGGTGTGCTTCCTCGCACGACCTAGCGGCTAATTTTTTCGTTTTTCGTCAAGCAAATTCCATGTTGGATTCGTACATTGCCATCTATCGGTACATTTTTGAAGTAATTTTTTTTTCGCCAAACAAAATTCCATTGCTTCACGTATACTCAGATCAAATTTCAAGTCATTCTGACCACTAGTTCTTACTTTACAGCGCTTTAAAATCGCAACTTTAATTATAATCACCCTGTATATATTCACTTAATAAACAATTATTTTTGGCCACACCTGCCTCTTGATTGCATCTAACCTTTTGAAATAATTTAATCAAAATTATGTTTTTATTACAACGAACCTTAAAATATAATTTATGGATTTTTTTTATAAATCTACCACTAGATGTGATTTTTAGGGTGATAGACCATGTCGAATAATTTTCCAATGAAATATATGGTAATTACTGATTGGTCTATACACTTTACTTGTTATTTGTGCCAGGAGTACTAATGGCCATGACATCCTGATAGATATATTTTATGAAAATAAAAGATTCAAAACATTAAAATATATTTTAATTCAAACAGGATAAACTTCTTAATATTAATTGAGTAAGTAATTGAGTAGAATTAATCAGAACAAATGAAGAGCCAAGCATAACTAGTATGAATACTTATAACTAATTTAGCATTGTGCACAGAAATCAAAACTGAAATAAATTATGAATAATATTATAATAATTTCATAGCATTCTACATTCTCTTAAATTGAATTTTACTTTTACAGATATATTTTTAGTTTTAATATATGCACATCGTTTCAGTTTTCACTTTGCAATATGGCAGTTCATCAGATTTTGAATAAGAAACTACAATCTATAGTTATATATCTGATAGTAAATTCATAAATGAGTGAAAAGCAAAAGGTATTTGATTAAGCCTCTACTTCAAGTGCAACTTTAATAAATGTTCAACAATGCAACCCTAAAATGTGCTAAACTGTAAACATTTCTTCCAGTAGCTATCGATATAATAAGTATAGATGAGTTGCACTGACATCACATTCACCGCCATACTCTTCGTAGACGTCGTCCACCATCACTGTATTCTTTCAATGTTAAAGTGTTAGTTGTTAACATAGTGTAGGGATTTTTTCTTAATATAGATAGGTTTACAATAAGAAATTATCTGATTAAGTCGAGAAATTGCCTTTAGAAAGGCAACAGAGGTATAGAGAAAAATTAATTATTACGGGTTTATCTGACGATCCATATATTATTCTGTTGTGACTCGTCACAACACGTTTTAATTTTTACTATTCAAAATTAACATTTTTCTTTTATGATTCATTAAATATTTTATTTTACTTTAAATTTATTATTCCAAATTATCTTATTCAAAATTGCTTTTATTTTATATAATCATTAATAGGCCAATTATCTCTTTTCATAAATTAAATTATAACACGCTGTTGTATTCATATTTTCATGTACAGTCCACGTCCTCTTTCAAAACTGCGGCAAAACGACATCCTTTTTTTTTGATGATTGGCAAAGGAATCTCCCCGGTTCAGCGAGAATTTAGTTTTTTTTGGTATGGCATCATCCGGTTAGCGCGGGAGAAATTGTGCTGACTCGTTCTTCTCTTGAAAATTTGTGGTGCGTGTAGGTGGTGTTTAAAAAAAGGGGGTCCCTTCGGGGACATTCTTTCGCCTTTTTTTATTTATTATTGAATTCATTTTTTTTTAGTATTAAAACGATCCTATACACACTATCTATGACAAGTATGTGGAGTAATGCTGATTAATTATTCTTAAAATAATTTGTGATGTGAACAGATGTTGAAGTGTTGAAAACCCAGACCACACGACAGACCCGAAGGTTTACTGTAGCTAAGTGTGTGGCCGGGATGTGAACAGGTGTGTATTTACTTAAGGTAAGGGTGTGTGTCTTCATCTCTTGTCCTTATCATTTGTTAAGATGGAATCCATGTGCAACATATCCATATTCATCGAATATTTTATCTTGTGACAGCAAAAAATGATAATAATATCATTAATATGGAAAGTGAGTACATTTGAAGAAAGTCTTTATTTATAATAAGTTGTGTGTAAAAATGGAGATATTGATAGTGCACGTGAACAAAATTGATGACATTATTCTGCAATAACAATTTGGTCAATATATATATTTTATTTTGTGTTTTCTTCAACTAAAAATAAAGGTGAATTTACTTTTTAACTTTTGTGCTTGTTTTCAATATGTACAGAGGATTGTTCTTTTCAAGAAAGAGTTATTGAGCTATGTAAAATAGCTTTTGTGTGAATTCATGAGAATTCAAGGTGAATAGATTCTGCCTTGGGTTGATATGCGAAGGAATATGATTTGTTTGCAAAAAAAAAACCACAAATTGAGGTCATATTGCAAATTTTGTGAAGTGTCCTATGAAATCGGACATTAAGCACTTGTGACTTTCACAATACCACATCACATAAATATAAATATGTATTCATCTAAGAAATACAATATGAAATGCAAACTCCTACTTATTGAAGCTTTACATATGAAGATATATTTTATTCATCTATATTGACATCATTTTAGGTAACAGGAGTATTTATGAATCAAGAAACTTATTATGTTTGTCAAATTGATAAAGAACACCAAGTCACTTGTGACTGAGAATTATCAGTCCATGTCTCATGAACTATCCTTTAGTAACAAGAAATAATTCTTTTCTTTTTCGGTTCCAAATTAAAGGGAAACCTTTGTTTTACACTTTATAAATTTTTCATTGCAGATCCTGAATACAGGTATATATTTTTTTTAAATGCTAAATTTAATTAATAAAAAATTAAATTTATTTCATATGTATGTGTAATTTAGTTTTAGGCGCTCACATGCAAAATGGGTTAATGTTTTATAAACACAACGCAATGCATTTTTTTCCTTTTATTCAAAATTCATTCCCCACTTATACGATCCCCTTCCATTAAGTTACTAATCTTTAATTAATTTCCTTTTCTTTATTGTATGTGAGTGACCGACCCAACTAGATGTGTGATGGGGATTGTAAATTAACTTTTATATTTCTTAAAGATCTCTTTTTACAGTCCTTATCACAACATATTCCAATACAAAGTTTTTCTTGATCGCCTGTTCTGATACCATCCGTCAAATGGTCTGATGTAACGCTATATTTTACAGTTACTCCAAGTCAGACTACAAAACAAGAAGTCAAGGTACTTTTGATGCTTATTTATTTAATTTATTTTAATGCAATAGTGTGTAAATCTTAATATATTTATTATAATTGAATAAACTAACTAATTTGCGAAATAATCAGTTCATATTATTTATTTATTAGATAATAAGGGTAACTATTTGATGTTTAACATTGAAAATTTATAAAAATTTATATTCGTTTGGGTGTGTTGATATTCTTATCACCTTAAATTGTCCTAACTATTCTCTTTTATCTATTTCACAAGTACATTTTAATTCTGTATGTTTCTATGTAATATATTATGAGGAAATAAATTTGTCAAGAAATATGAACGATATCATTTTATTATGTAGCATAATTGTTATCTTAATCTCCCATTCTTCAATAGTACGTATAGACCGAGGTTACAAAGAGCATGGCCGCTGTGCAGTGGAATCGCGAACGTGACGTCACATGAAACTCATCTATTGAAACTCTCACAGTTGAAATAATTCTGTATTAAGTGTCTAATTCCCGCTAAAATTTATAAAAGTTCATTGAAATGCAAAGCTAAAATGCCCTAAACTTGCTGAGCTGAAATTTTTAACAGTAGATATTGAGAAAATAAATTTTAAAACTCTTACACTTCAAAGAATTCTGAATTAAGCATACATTTAGCTTAAAACCGTATTAAATATTCCATAAAATACAAAGCTAAAATATCCTAAACAACTTTGAGAATTTCACTTAGTTGAAAAATAAAATAAAATCTTTCATTTATAAATGTAAGAGAGTAAATACTTTATAAATCCCATCTTATAATGAATATAACTTCCTAGTTATATTATTTAGTACAACATGCATCATTGTATAGAAGTTCGAAATTTGTTAATTGCATTTTCAGAATGTTTCTCATACTCAATAGTATTTAAAATTAGAAATTTACATACCTTAAAGACACATATTTCCAGTTATTGTCTGTAGTTTAAATCCAAAATCGCATTAAATTCCATCCAGTTCAGCATACGCAGGATAACCGTTTTAACACCATAAAACCAATACGCACTACTTTTGGTAGCAACACTCAACTAAAAAATGCTAAATACTCGTAGTAGTGGAATTCATCACCGGTTGTCGCTTCCTTGTACAATGCTTGAACGTAACTCCATGCATGCTTAAACGCAGCTCCATGCATGTTTAAACGCAACTATAATGCTTAAACGAAACTACAGCACCAGTTGTAAATGGATATCCATACAGCTTCTACTATAGATATTCAAAGCAACACATATGTTATCAGATTACTGGGAACAGAAACTTTGATTTATAGCGCTTTCCATCATCAATGAAGTTGTCTCTGGGGGCTGATGAGAGGTAATTTTGCTTTAAAAGAAATCCCTGTTCAATAATCTCAGTAGCATGTTACAATAATTCGTTTAAATAGAATGAGTGGACCAATGAATGAAAGCTACGAAATAAATTTCGTAACCCATAGGGTTACGAAATTTATTTTGTAACCCAATGGGTTACGATCGTAAACGATAGCGAACTCAGTCATTCACGATCGCAGTAATTGATCGCGAACGAGTCATTGAACATGTGCAAGAGAAACATTCAAATTAACGTTCGTAGTTGCAGAGCCATAGCCAGAAGCGAAATTCAGAGGGGCTGAAATTCAAGGGATGGCTCAACAGTTCTCAAGGATAGTCTCACTAAGTAGGTTAAAATATTAAATGATTAGGTTAAAATTTTAATTAATTTAAATACTAAAATTTTTAATAAGTATTTTAATGCATTATAACTAAATATGGTACTTCTTTATTATTGGAGACCACTATTATTATGTCAAAGTTTATGTACTACAAAGCCAACCAATCATCAGAATCTGTAAACTATGAGTTAATAGTATTTATTTCAAATATCCATATAGATTTCTATTATAAATATTTCCAAGTAGTTAATAGTGCAGCTATATTTGTAAATTAATAGTTGACTGTGAAAATGCACATAGTAGCTCTAGCTACTATACATCAATATTAATATGTAGTAATTACAATCGATGCCAATATAGCCATTAAATATGTAGTAGAAAAGGTGCAAATTTATTACTGGTTAATTATGTTATCAGATTATTATGTCTACTTTAACGGTTTATATATTTTATATATATATATATATATATATATATATATATATATATAATATATATATAATATATATATATATATATATATATATATATATATATATATATATATATTATATATATATATATATATTTTATATATATATATATTTTTTATATATATTTTATATATATATACAGGGTGGTAATAAAAAAAACTTCCCCGATATATGAACCCCTAGCGGCCTATCCGCTCAACCAAATGAAAGGAAATTTCAGATATTGTTATTTGATGGTATGCGCTCGAGATTGTGATGATTTCAAACAATAGAGCTTTCACGGTTGCGGTTACAGTAACAAAAAATCGAAATTTTCGAATGAGAATACCCACTTTTTTCCTGCGCAAATTGATCAGCGCATTGAAAACCATAAATGGTGTTGGAACGATACACATATGACGAAAATTGAACGCGTAAAACATTTGCAAAGAAGAGCATTGTAAAGGACCAACGGCAACACAAGAGAGAAAAAAAAACTTTTATTGGAATTACAAGTTTTCAACGTGCCCACCTTTGCAGACGAAAGGAAAAAGCATTGCATACGGGAGATTGTTGACAACAATGACGAAACTAACATCGCAGGAAGAATCCGTATAACTTCACGTTTTATGGCATCTTTCATTTATGACAAATCTCGTGGATTTGATGTGTACACCTTAGGTTTTAGATAACCCCAGAGCCAGAAATCCATCGGAGTGAGGTCGGGGGATCGCGGTGTCCACGAAACTGCAAAGTTACGGGAGATGACTCTATCACCAAAGTTATGTTACAGCACTTGTCGAATACATGTAGTGACATGTTGATGTTGATGACCCAGACCGTCCGACCTACCAGAAAAGGTGTAAGGTAACTGTATGGACGGCCGGGAAGTGCCACCCAATTTAGACCGGAACCCAGTGGGGGAGGCATCCACAGGGACCGTACCCTCCTTCCCCTACCACCAACCTCTCGGAAGGACTTACGGACCCACATGTTTAACGTGATCGTACTCCGCATGAACACGGCGGCATATGTGGCAGCGTGCAAATCTAGCGCGCAAACCACGGGGATGCCGCACCCGAGATGGCCAACAGCACGCGGCGTTCCGAGGTGGTCACCCACCAAGTTACTAACCGCGCCCGATGCTGCTTGACTTCGGTGATCTAACGAGAACCGGTGTTTTCAGCACGGTACGGCCGTTGGCCCATGTAGTGACATGTGGAGGAGCACCATCTTGCATCCATACAATGTCATTAACGACATTTCACTGCTGCAAGTCTGGAATTACGTTATTCTGCAACATTGTTTTATACCGAGGACCTATGATGGAGCACGTTTGCATACCATTAGAAGTTACCTCTTCGAAGAACAGAGTACGAATGTGCTTGCGATGTCGCACCACACAGTCTCTTTAGCTTCGTGTAAAGGCACTGGTGCCACATCGTGAGGATTTTCGTCAGTCCAGTGAACGCAGTTCCTGGAGTTACGTTTCCAGTCAAGGAGAAATGTGCCTCAACAGTCCATAATATCCGCAGCGGCCACCTGCTATCTTCATCGTATCTGATGAGGAAAAAATTCGCAAAGTCGACACGCTGTTGCTCGTCTCCAGGTTGCAACATCTGGACACACTGGAATCGATAAGGAAACATCCGCAGAACAGAGCGCAGAAGCTTGAAGACTGTGGTTTTCGGTACATCCAAATTGCGGGCAACACTTCTTGCAGTACGCAATGGACCTGCAGTAATCGTATTATGCTTACTTACACAACAACTTCAACAGGATGGTCGTCTGGATCGCGGTCTATCACATGTGCATCCAGTTTCTTCAATTTTTTTTACCAAATCACGTACAGTTCGGTCGGAACATGGGCCTTATCTTAGCTTATGATTTTGCCGATAAACTCGCACTGCTTCGGCAGCATTTTCCCCGTTCGGTAAAACAGCTTTATCAATTCACCTCGTTGTTTCCCTGTAAGTGTCATCTTGTTGGCACGTTCGAACATCTGATTGAAGAAACAAGCTCCCCACACTGCTTATTAAAGGTTTCTCACAAGCAATGCTTTGCACATGGTACTCTGTGATTGGGGCTTCTACTGTCTATCCTTGAGGATTACGCAAAGTGCGTCAATGCACCTCCTCTCTGTGTTGTCATTGGTCCTTTACAATGCTCTACTTTACAAATGTTTTACGCAGGCAATTTTCTGCATACGTGTATCGATCTAACGCCATTTATGGTCTTTCACTGCGCTGCTCAATTTACGCAGGAACAAATTGGGTGTTGCCATTCGAAATTTTTTCACTGTAACCGTCATTGTGAGAGCTCTATCGTTTGAATCATAACAATCTCGAGCGCATACCTTCAAATAACAATATCTGAAATTTCCTTTCGATTGGTTGAGCGGATAGGCCGCTAGGGGCTCATATATCGGTTTTTAAGTTTTTCTAATGACCACCTTGTATATATATATATATATATATATAATCACAATTTATATATACATATAAATTGTAAATTTGTCTATTTGTTTGTGAAATTTTCATGGTAGACTTGGAACAGCCCCACTTAAAATTTAGTCCATGTATCGAGTTTCTAGGATCAAGGGTTGTCGAGATATTATTTAACAAGAAAGATCAATCATGCATAAAACATTGATTATGGAACACTTTCCACTGAAATGCAATTTTATTTAAACATCTCTAAAATGCGATACATTCAGACGTGATATTTTTATAATTATCACAATACTACAATTTATTATATTTGAAATCTTCATCAAAAATAAATAAGCTTTATTCAAGTAACGTCATCGAAATATAAATCTACTGGTACTCTATATAAAAGCAGTGAATATTTCATTCATAACTTTTTTCCATTCCTTTTATTCAGCGGCGATAGTTTTAAAATTATCGCAATACTATAATAATTTATTTTACTTAAAAACTTAAAATTAAGAACGTAAAAGTACTGCATTACTCCATGCTTAAATCTTCATCGAAAAAGGAAATGTAATAGTCTGCTTCCCTATGTAAAATCAATTAATCTTTCATTCATATCAGCTATATTGCAGACTTCAGAGCTAGATAGTTTTGCGTTAAAGAAATTCAGCAATTCTTATAAAAACTCACCTTACATCTTGATCTGTTTACATTCTTCATACGTGAAAATTAGGCTTCATTGTAGAAATAATCAAGTGTGATGATCATTTAAACTCACAAATACTGTGATTGCAAATATTGTCTCAGTATAGAGGGTGTCTCCAAAAGATTGAAACGCACTTTAATTCTTTACTTGTTGGAGATAAGAGGGCAATGTAAATTGCAAAAATGTTGAAAGTAAGGTAGGAAATAAGACTACGTTAATGAAATATTCCTCCTATTAATTTTCAGAAAGTTACACTTTTTAAATTTTTATACGACCCCCTTAAACGAATTTGGTCAATCAGAAAATTTTTATTTTTAATGCAACGGGATCATTAAAAAAACCTGCATATCTGTATCTTTAAAATCAACTGAATTATGATAAAGGAAAAAATCCGACTTATACCATCTTTCCGTATCATGTCAAAGGCTGTTTCATCAGTGAAAATAGGGATCATAAGCAAATTGACGATGGAAATTGTTTAGATCAAAATACGTTAATATATGTTAAAATTTTTTATCACAAATACATCTAAATAAAGCATTACACAGACAGAGATCATATAAAGCAATGGTACTCACTATGTGGTTGGGTATCCGGGGTATTATAATCGAATTTTATCTTTTTTAACACATTACAACAAAGTTGAAAAGTGTTTATGACTTTGTTCATTCTGTCTGTCTGTCTGTCCGTTAGCACGATAGCTGCCGTAAAAATGACTTAAACAAAATGAAATTTTAGTATGTTGTTCAGACGGTCTGTAGGACCTATGGGAATATAAATGAATAATATCACCCAATTAGTTTTGGATTGAACCCGGGTTGAAAAAATGAAATACATTGAGCCCTATGGGACCTAATTTTTCAAACATTTTTTAAGCGGATTTAAAATTCACAAATTGCTTCGAAAATTTTTGGTAATATTCAAATTGTTTCATAAAATAATAAAAAAAATTCAGCGAAATATATTTAGTAATTTTTTAAATAAAAATTAAAATAATAATAACACCTCTTATATGAAGCGATCACGTGACCATGATATGAAAAGATCACGTGACCCACTTCAAAATCATCATGGCATCCATCTTGTCTCAAAATCGTGATTTTTAAAGTTCTTTTTATTTCATATTGAGTGTTGTATTCGTCCTAAAACCACTTTATTTTTGCTTAAATTTTGTGCATCTACATACTGAAACAACGTAATTACAATATATTTGAGTTTAAATGATCATCCAAATTTGATTACTTCTACAACGAAGCCTATTTTGCACCTATGTAAAATGTAAACAGCAAAATATGTAGAATGAGTTGTATTAGAATTTTTGTATTTATTTATCACAAAATAATTTAGTTCATGGAGTCTGCATAGCCGATATGAATAAAATATTCATTGATTTTGCAAAGAGAAGGACGATTTTTTAAGATGAAGTTTTACGCATAGAGTTTAATTACTTGTAGCTCCATGGTCTTAATTTTTAAATAAAATAAATTATTATAGTATTGTAATGAATGACATGAATGGGAAATTATTTATGAATGAAATGCTGCTTTTATAAAGAGAGCCAGGCGTGTTATTTTTTCTATGACGTCATTTGAATGAATTTTAGTTGTTTTCGATGAAGTTTTCCAATATAATAAATTATCGTAGTATTTTGATAATTCTAAAATTATTACCGAGGAATGTATCACATTTTAGAGAAGTTTAAACAAGGCAATTTATATTTCAATGCCGTCATTTGAATGTAGTTAATTTTTTTTTCGATTAAGGTTTAAGTTTTCAAATATAATAAATTAATGTAGTATTGTGATAAGTTTTAAAATATTACCGAGGAATGGACTGCAACTGATATGAATGAAACATTCATTGATTTTATATAGAGAAGCAGAGGATTTTTTTGATGAAGTTTTAAGCATAGATTAAATTACTTGTACCGCCACAGTTTTAAGTTTTTAAATAAAATAAATTATTGTAGTATTGTAATGAATGAAGGGAATGGAAAAAAGTTACTGTATGAAATGCTGCATTCATATAGAGAGCTAGGCGATTTGTATTTCGATGACGTCATTTGAATAAAGCTCATTTGTTTTCAGATTTAAGTTTTGAAATATAATAAATTAATGTAGTAGTGTGATAATTTTAAAAATATTACTGAGGAATGTATTGCATTTTAGACATGTTTAAATAAAATTGCATTGCAGTTGGAAAGTGTTTCATAATCAATGCTTTATGCATGATTGATCTTTCTTGTTTTTAATGATCTTGTTGCATTAAAAATAAAAATTTTCTGGTTGACCAAATTTGTTTATGGGGGTCGTATAAAAATTTAAAAAGTTTAACTTCTTGAAAATTAATGGGATGACTATTTCATTAACGTAGTCGTATTTCCTACCTTACTTTCGACATTTCTGCAATTTACATTGCCCACTTATCTCCAACAGGTAAAGAATTAAAGCGAGTTTCAATATTTTTGGGACACCCTATATAGATGCACAGAAAAAATAAAAAATAAGGCGGTCTTAGGACGAATGCAACACTAAATATAAATTAAAAATAACTTTAAAAATCACGATTTTGGCACAAGATGGATGCCATATTTTATTTTGAAGTGGGTCACGTGATCTCTTCATACGATATGGGTTGTTGTTGTTGAGACCCAGACCGTCCGACCTACCAGAAAGGTGTAAGGTAACTGTATGGACGGCCGGGAAGTGCCACCCAATTTAGACCGGAACCCAGTGGGGGAGGCATCCACCGGGACCGTACCCTCCTTCCCCTACCACCAACCTCTCGGAAGGACTTACGGACCCACATGTTTAACGTGATCGTACTCCGCATGAACACGGCGGCATTTGTGGCAGCGTGCAAATCTAGCGCGCAAACCACGGGGATACCGCACCCGAGATGGCCAACAGCACGCGGCGTTCCGAGGTGGTCACCCACCAAGTACTAACCGCGCCCGATGCTGCTTCACTTCGGTGATCTAACGAGAACCGGTGTTTTCAGCACGGTACGGCCGTTGGCCCTCATACGATATGGGTGTAATTATTTTAATTTTTATTTTAAAAACTACCGAATATATTTTGCTGAAATTTGCTCGGCATTTTTATGGGATAATTTGTATATTTCCTAAAACTTCAAAGTAATTTGTGAATTTTAAATTCGCTTAAAAAATATTTGAAAAATTAGGTCCCATAGCGTTCAATTTATTTCATTAATTTATTAACCCGGATTCAATTCAAAACTAATTGGGTGATATTATTCATTTATATTGCCATGGGTACCACAGGTCGTCTGAACAACATACTAAAATTTTATTTTGATAAGTCATTTTTACGGCAGTTATCGTGCTAACGGACAGACTTTTGGCATATATTGACTTTGGCATATATTGGCATATATTGACCTAATTAATTTCATATTTTTCATGAATTTGTTTACTATATATATATATATATATATACAATATAAAACTTGAAAAAAATGCCAATATTTAAATATAACCTCTCTGACTGGGAGGCCATTAGTCTTGAATATATTGATTTTAGTGTATTAAATAACCACGAGTGAAGTAAATTCATACAATAGTATTTATATGGCGATAGAGTTGCCAATTGGTCTTGTTTCCGAATTTTTAAATATAACCTCTCTGACTTGGATTTCAAACATTAATTTTTGAATATATTGATATTGGGATATTAAATGGCCACGTGTGAAGTGATTTCATACATTAGTATTTTAAATTAATTGTTATATTTTTACAGTGTGTCCTTTTTGGATTGTTTTAGCGTATTATAGTAAACATT